>VXBT01001078.1:0-12421 GCA_013400235.1 Oriolus oriolus | reverse complement strand
GGAAGGGAAGGGAAGGGAAGGGAAGGGAAGGGAAGGAAGTTTGTCCCAGGAGAGTGCTGCACTTCCTCCGTATGGCCCCTTCTGCAGCAGCATCCTGGTCTTTCTCATGCATGCTCTTACCAACAACCCTTGGCTGTTGTTTCCAACAACTGATCTTGGCTCTTGGCTGGCTCCACAGCCATCCGGCTATTGGTGTTTGGGACATACACATTAGCCCCTCACCTTCTGGGCTTCTGCAGAGCCTTCAGCTGCTCAAGGGGTCCTGTTGCCGAGAGAGGACACCACAGCAGTTGCTGCTTTCGCTGGTCATGCATCAGATCCGCTGATGGAGTGTGCAGAGAGTGCTGAGAAATGCACCCAGAGCAGTTAATTTGCCAGAGCCTGACCTTCCCAGGGTGCTCCCTGAAGGCCTCCATGGCTTCTTGGCCTCTTTGAGGAGCTGTCAGATTGTTTGGAAAAGCTTTTACTGTTGATTTTTATACCTTTAGCAGGCTGTTCCGAAATTACTTTTGGCTCAACTCTGTCTGGTTTAGCATTGAACTTGCCAAAGCTTATATACCTTTTTCTGTCCTGATTTGGAAAAGACTTAATCCTTTTACATTTAGTAGTCTCCTTTCTCTGCAGTTGAGTCATGGTGCTTTTTTGTCTGTTCAGGGTCTCTGACTGAGACATCCTCTCTAAGCCCTCATGTGGTGACTTGAATTTTCTTACTGCCACGTAGAAATTCATAAGCTGAACCTGTTTTCTTATCTGTTTCTTGATCTTTAGGGTAAGTGCTATCTTGAAATTGCTAACTAGGAAAAGAAATCCCACTTTGATAAGAAGCTTGGAAACTGGAAGAATCCTCTGAATGTTTTATAGCTAAAGCACTTGAATTACGAATTGGGGACGAATCTGTGTGGGAGACTGATGGGTTTGGGTTTTTTTAGGAAAAAAATCAGATTATAAAGTTGTAGAATCGTGGAAGGGTTTGGGTTGGAAGAGACCTTAAGAATCAGTTCTACCCCTCTGCATGGGCCAGGACACCTTCCACTGGACCAGGCTGCTCAGAGCTCCATCGAGTCTGGTCTTAGACACTTCCAGGGATGGGGCAGCCACATCATGACCTTGAAACAAAGATTTTTTTCTTGTCTGCAAAAGAAAGGAAAGTAGATATATGGGAGGTTTCAGCAGAGTTTACTCTCAGCTGGAAGGAAAAGCTGGATCGAATTAATTCTGCCAAGAATGAGAGGTGTTTTAGACACCACAGCATTTGACAGTTACTTGGTACTTACTAGTTCTGTGTGTGAATGTGTATGTATATAATAGAAAAACTATAAAATACAAATAAAATATAGACTATACAGAAAAATATGAACATACTTACCTTTATTTATATAAATATATATGACCCAGTGTACAATATCAATATATTTAGTGTATTTATACAAAAATATGCCATTTAGATACCAAAATATCTAGAGATATAAAAATTAAATGTGTAAGTTACATATGAGAATAAATTGTTTCATAAATCTAGAATATAATTATATCAATATAACATACAGTTAGGAGTCATGCTGTTTGCATGTGATAATTTATAAGATTCCCACTTTAACAATTTCAAGTGGTTTTATAAGATGTATATACAGCATATACAAATATGACATACACAAATACGTTAAAGGAAATATATATGTAGAAATGTAGATAATACAAAATATAAAAATGTTTCTAGGAAAAAGTAGTTTTGGCTTGCATAATTTCAAGTTTGTCATCAGGTTTATCCGTCTAATTCACTGTTGGCTTCTAATTTCAGCCTCAATAGTTTATATTTATTGAACTGCTGCTCTCAGCAATTGTCATTCTGAGACAATCTGTCAAGCAAAGATCTGTCTTTTTATATATCTATATAATTATATCTGTATAATTGGATATGTTCTATATGTCTATATCATTAGCTAGTTGTATGTAAATACACAGTGAGTGTATAATCAGTCTCAGTGTGTATATAATCTGCTCTGACTTCAGTGGGTCAGAGATCTCTTAGGAAATTGGGACATCAGCTCGGGAACAACTCACATTCAGGCCAAGGGCATCAGGATGTAAAGGCCCTTATTAAGTAGAAAATTCTCATTTTTATAGACAGGGGAAAGAGAGGAAATAACATGCTTGAAGCTTGGCTAAAATTACACAATCAGTTGACATTGCAGCTGGGAATAAAATTCCACTGTCCTGATCTTTATCCTCGTGTTTTAACTGCTGGGCCTTGCTTCAAGGTTAATAAAACATGCTGTTTGCATGTGATAATGTGCATAAGATTCCCACTTACCAAACAATTTCAGGTGATTTTATAAGGTGTCGATATAGCATATAGGTGTTTCTCATTGTCTTATCTTGCTTACTGTACTTGTTTTGCAAAAGGCCTGCTCACAAGGCCCTGCTGTCAGCTTGTGCCAAACAGGTTGGGGGCATTTGTGATTTTCC
This sequence comes from Oriolus oriolus, assembly GCA_013400235.1. Classification (NCBI taxonomy): domain Eukaryota; kingdom Metazoa; phylum Chordata; class Aves; order Passeriformes; family Corvidae; genus Oriolus; species Oriolus oriolus. The sequence continues at coordinate 9,955 of VXBT01001078.1, read as the reverse complement.
ATAAAGTTTGCTGAGTGATTGTTGTGGGAATGTGGAGTGAGTTTCATCCTGCACAAGAGAAGGCTCCAGGGACACCTCAGGGCCCCTGGCAGGGCCTAAAGGGGCTCCAGGAGAGCTGCAGAGGGACTGGGGACAAGGCATGGAGGGACAGGACACAGGGAATGGCTTCCCAGTGCCAGAGGGCAGGGCCAGATGGGATATTGGGAAGGAATTGCTGTGTGTGAGGGTGGGGAGGCCCTGGCACAGGGTGCCCCGAGCAGCTGTGGCTGCCCCTGGATCCCTGGCAGTGCCCAAGGCCAGGTTGGGTGGGGCTTGGAGCACCCTGGGATATTGGAAGGTGTCCCTGCCCATGGCAGGCAAGGGTATGGAATGAGATGATTTAGAAGGTCCCTTTCCACCCAAATAATTCTGTGATTCTGTGAATGTTTGGAATAGCGGAAATGTTTTTAATGAAAAATATTATGGTATTCAAATTATCTACTCTAAACCTGGTAGCCTAAAAAGGATGTCTCTGCACAGGGGGCAGCTGCTGATGCTGGGGCCCTACAAAGCTTGTCTGCATCGTGAGGCTTGCCTGGGCTACCTTGGGATTGCCAAGTAGCTTCCACACAAGTGAGATGCACGTGGAAATCTGGAAGTGGTGGTACCAGGTATCAGTCTCGAGGGCAGTCCTGCTGCTCAAATTAGCTTTTTTAACTCCTAGATTAATCTCATACAGAATGAGAATTGCTTTGTATGTTATATTAAAAAGTTACATTAACTCCTCTTTCTAAGGCATGGGCATAGCCCTGTTGTAGATGATGGCAGAGAGGCAGGCATGGCTTCTCCCCACTATTTCCTAACTGTGCTTCCAGAGCGCAAACTTCTTTTCCCTTTATGTCTTGGCACTATTGCAAAATGCTTAGAACAGGAAAAGCCCAGAGGAATCCCTTTCTCTGTGGTAAAAACATTTTTGGGTACTGAAGATGAAGCATTATGGAACTGAACGTGCGTGCTAGAGAAAAAAAAAAAGTGCCTCTAAATATATTTTTTCAATAAATGCAAATCTTTATGTAATTCATTCCATAAATTGGCAAATCAGTATTTGGAACGAAAACTTTCTCAATACTATATATGTAATTTTAGTCTTTAATAATAAAGTTGATGAGTGTTAGCACATGGTTCTATATAATTTCAATGTTAACTATCAGTTTTTGCTGGGAAAAAATAGTGCAGGCAGAGTCACTAATACTTAGTCAGCCTTTTTCTCCCCCCATAGTGTTCTGTTTTTGTAGTCAGTAAATTTGACACACTGAAACCTTTCCCTGCACCATTCTCTCCACACTGGCCATCAACCCAAAAGAGAGGGAATTCAGTCGGTGTTGGATCCATAAGAGGGCTTCAAACACACAGTTTCGTGTGTTGCAGCCCTGTTTTGTTGGTGCGGGTCCAGCCGTGGTGTCTGGTGACAGAAACGTGTTCCTGTCTGATTGCCGCTGGAGTTGATGTCAGTGCCGAGTGCGGAGCCAAAGGGCAGGTGCTGACATAAAACAGCTCGTCAGCCTTGGCAGGAGCTCACGCCCCGCTCCGAGAGGGAGCAGGGACACTGGGTTCTTTCAGCTGAGGAGGCATTTTCTGCTAGTCAAGATAATGAAAAGTTTTGCCTGTGGCATGCTTGTTCTGGGGATAGGACTTCATTCCTCAGCACTGCCGCTTTCCTCGACGCTTCATCATTAAAACTGCCATTTTAATAATGTTCGTATGGCTGGAGCTGGTATTGATGCCTCAAGATAAGCTTATAGAGCACTTTCTGTAGTGAAATCCAATTTTCAATTGCTCATAATGTTTTTTCAGACTTCAGTTGTTTGTGATGAAACTTTTCATGCTGAGTATCTTCCTTAGGCTCTTTTTTTTAGATTTTTTTTTTTTAAATTTTTTTGGCACTGCTTTAATTGAAAACAGTTCTTCTGTTTCTGAGAATGAGGTTAGGGAAAAAAGTTACTTAACCAATGCTGAATTCTTACATCTGTTTTATTGAGGAGTTTTAGAGCCTTCATGCCTTGGAACAGACTCTTGAGATTTGGGAAGGGGGGCTTAGGGGAGTGAAGCTGTGGACAGAGATGTGCCATTTACAATCCCTCTTAAAGTTTACTAAATCTGGCCATGTTACAAGGTCCCAAAACTTGCCGTTTGCATACATTGAGCAGAAACTTGTTGAAAAACTGGCAGCAAAATTGTCTGAACGTTGAGTTTTCATGAAGTGTGTTCCACAGAGCGTCATGCCAGTGAGGCTCAGAATGCAGCAGCCCTCGTGAGGTCCATGAGCCTGTTCCAGGATCCAGGGGGGACTTTACCTGCTTCATCCAGTTGCTGGTGGACCAGGTTTCAAGTAAGAGAATTAACACTCAGAGTTTCCCTCTTCCTCGGTGCAGCAGGTAGTGTAGAGGAAGAAGTTACCTCACACAAACAAAGTGTGACTTCTTAAACGAAAGATGGGCACGTGCTCAGTTGAAAAATAACGTGCCCATTGCACTGTGGAGAGGTGGCAGGCTCCAAGGAGTGTGAGCAGATCTCAGGAATATGGGTGGCAGCCAGAGCATTCCTAAGCTGTGTAACTGTGAGTTTTTCAGCTGTGCTTATATTAGGAATTTCATTTGTTTTTGAATGCTCTCCTGGAGGCTGATAGAGAAGCTGGCTGGAATTGCTGCAGGTACCAGTGCTGAGGTGCTTCACAAGTTTGGAGGAGTGAAACTTAGGTCTAGGAGGGAAGCAGGTCTGGGGTGGCTTTGCTGTGCTAGCTATTACTTAGTTTTGTACAGGAGAAGAAAGAGGAGGTAGGGGTCTCTTACCTGGCATGTGAGCAACAGGCTGGAGAAAAGAGAAAGTGATATTTTTGACAAAATCACAGAATCACTGAGGTTGGAAAACTCCTCCAAGATCATTGTGTTGAACCTGTGCCCAATCCCCACCTTGTCACCCAGCCCAGAGCACAGAGTGCCACGTCCAGGTGTTCCTTGGATGCCTCCAGGGATGGGGACTCCACCACTTCACTGGGCAGCCAAGAATTCCTTCTCAATATCCCATCTGGCCCTGCCCTCTGGCACTGGGAAGCCATTCCCTGTGTCCTGTCCCTCCATGCCTTGTCCCCAGTCCCTCTGCAGCTCTCCTGGAGCCCCTTTAGGCTTTGTCTTTGTAGGAGACTTGAATGTCAGCCTCTGTTTGACCCCCTGACTGGTGGCAGGAATGATCTCTCAAGTCCACCAGCGAGGAATATATCTTGTCGTGGAATTGGGATATGTCTTGTCGTGATCTTTGCCATGGAAGTTGAGCTGCATACATTTAACAAGTAAGGAAACAGAAAGATGAAAATTACCTTGTGGTTTAGGCAGTCAAGTCCAGAAAAACTTTAGGTCTTCCTTGCCTCTTTGCAGTTTTATTATATTTTCGTTTGGCTGTTAAGCAGAATGTTTTAGAAGAAGACTTTCCCAGAAGCCACTTGATCTTGTTCCTCTTGTGTCTCAAGAAAACAGGTGAATTGAATGCCTACAGTCACAGCAAGCCAACAGGAGCAGTGTGCTAAACTCACTAACTGATATAAAAATCTAACTGCTCTGGAAAAGTAATTTCTTGGATGCCTTGACCTGTCTAGCAACTATACAGGTCACTTCTTTCATTGGTTGTCTGGATTTCTTCTTTCCCCTTCCCTCCTCTCTATGGGGATGAAGTTCTCCTGAGGGTCTTACATCAAATGCATTAGTTAATATTGATACCCTGATTAGCACTATTTAAAAATAATACTGCCAAGATGGTTATTTTGTAACATGTTTCTATGTTTGTTTCTGCCTCATATTTTGCCTGATAGAGTAAACAGAAAATGTTACTAGAAGTTCCACTATTGGTTGAATTATCCACATTCACTATGTTTCCTTGCATTCTGACAAGAACAATAAAGTACCAGGATGGTACCTTGGGAAAAAGCCGGAAGAGTTTTCTATTAAAAACAAAAATAATTAAATAAATAATAATTTACAAATAAAACCCTGAACAAAACCCCTCCAAGAACTAACCTCCTCTCCCCAAAATCCCACCAAAATAACCCAAACCAAAAAAAGCCCCCAAACCCCACCATCCAACAGCTTTTAATATCTCACTATGTGAACTTGTTGGCGTGAGGTTTGCTGTTCCAAGGCTGATAGATGATTGAGTCAGACAATTCCTCTAAAATTAAATCCAACACTGGGTGGATTTGCAGTTTTTCCCACATTTCTCATTCGTTTTCCTCTCTCACTCTCTTCAAACTTGCACTTAGTTTCCCTGGTTCCAAGTAGTCATAATACTGTGGTATTATGCTCTTGTATAATACCATAAAACCTTTATTTATTTTTTCTTGATATTGTGGTCACATTTGCAGCTTCAGTTATACTGGACTGTCTTCAAATGTGCAGCAGGAATATTGTTCCATCTCAGAAATTGTATCACTTGTGTCCAGAGGAGTTGAAATAGATGCTGCCAGCAACAGGCCAGGAGCTGGGCTAATAAAAATGTGAAGATTCCTTGTTTAAGATGTTCCCTTCCTATAGTTATTTTTAATATATTTCTGAAAGTGAATTAATGGTTTATTAGAATTATTCCCAGCCTTATTTGGCCTTTTGTTTCAGGAGTGTATTATGTAATTTGCTTTACTTAATTCTTCAAGGTGTCTGTCTCTGTGCATGTCTACTACTCATACTCCAATTAAATATAATAAAAATGTCATCAGGGATTTCCAGCTAACAAAGCTATTCCGTGCTTCAGCATCTCTGGGCAAGTAAGAGAGGTAGACCCCATCTGGATGTTAGATTTATCAGAGACTCAGGGAATCATTAAGGTTGTGAAAGACGTCGAAGATCATCAAGTCCAACTGTAAATATATATAGTTATAGGTAATATGATTTCACTGAATTTACTGGTATTGACTTTGTTTTTGAATGTTCTGTAGTTTTTCGGATTGAATACTTTTTTGTGGGTATCTTTATACATTTCTGATACCTCTATGGTGTCAAAAGCTTTCAGAAGGATGCAGGTCTGCAGCTGAGCTTCACAATCTTGGGAGAAGATGACAGTCGCCTTATTTTAGAGTTCAAAACAAGAAAAAGAGTTATAATGCAGTAGATGGGGTTCCTGCCCCGACGAAAGCTTGGATCATTTCTGATGTCACAGTGAAGATCTCCTGAGATCTAGTGATAAAAAGGAAGATGAATAGTTTAAAATGAAATAAACACTGTTTTTGCAGTGAAATGAGGGATACGCTTATTTATCAATCTATGCAATTTAGTGTTTGCAATCTTTCTCAGTTCCATGACATTTGAAAGGTCGTGCAAAGTATTGGAGCTGGGATTAATTGCAGGAAGCAAACTGGAAAAGACTTTAAGAGAAAGGAAAGAAAAATGTGTGTATGTAATTTGGCTGGGCAACAAAGGAGACCTGACTGTGCCTTTTATTTAAGGGCTGTAAACACTGAACTGGGGCAGAAATGTTTTATGGTATTACATAGAACCACTTAAAGGAATAAGTAGATGAAGCTGAACAAAGTAATGCTTAGCTGAATATTAGGGAAAAAAATCTTAACATTGAGGTTTATTAGATTATGGAACACTCTTCCCAAAGGATGTGGTTCAAGCTCCATTACTAGTCCCTTAAAATTAGACTGGATAGAATAACAAGCTGTACTGGAGGGAACACTGTTGCATGGAGAGGGGATGGACACAGTTGCCTAATACATCTTTGCATTTCACTTGCTTCCATGATTTATTTCCTAAAAAACTGCTTCCAGAATGTGTTAATGACATCGCAGCCCCAGCCACTTCAGACTCATCAGTGCTTCTCTGGCTTTGGAGGGTTTATGTGGAGATTTCCTGGGCTGTCTTTTCCCCAGTGGCTCCTACACCCCAGCCATTCCCTGCAGCTTTCCTGTCCTGCTGCAGCACGGGGAGAAATGGGGACATCAAAAAATGGAGTGCCTGGGATGTGTTTTAAAAGTGTTGGTACACAGAGACCTAAGCTTGGCCATTCCTGGAGAGGCTGTGACCAGGAGTGGGGCAGGCAGGGAGCTGGTGTTGCAGAGCTTGGCTCCACAGAAACAACCACCTTCTGCTGTTTTTGGCAAGGAGGATGAAATACTGGTCTCCTCTACACAATAGTGTTATTAGGTGTGAAAACCCTCAAACAATTAAGTCATACTCAGTCATGTATTTCAATGAGCCAGTTGAAATCTGTGAATTATAGAGCAGTTGTTCTGTTGCAGTGATTTGTTGAGAAGAAAATAACTTGGTTTTTAAATCACTTCTATATTTCTTTTTAACATTTAAAGAAGTAATCTAAAACATGCACTTAATCTTTCTATAGCATTTCAGTCACTTTCCTGTAGTATTTAGGAATTAAATACTTAAAATATACTTAAAGTATATTTCTTCGCTGAAGCAGCTGAAATATAACACAGCACCTGAAATAAAACCCATGGCAATCATCTGTGTAAATTGTGTGACTTTGACCTTGCACTCAGGAGTAAGTGGTAGTTGGATGGGATTTTAAGCCTGAATATGCAGTTCCAAGTAATCACACATTTACTCTGATACACATCATGTGCCATTCCTGTCTTCCAGACAAGAAATAGAGTAGAGATGGACTGGTACATAGCTGTTGTCTCAAAATGCTTTTAAATTTATTGTCTCCCATGTGTGAATTCTTGCTGCCTGCTGGTGACTTAGAGAGCAGCTAGCCTACCAGTATTTAAAATACAAATTTATTTTGCTAGACTGTGTGATGTCCAGAAACAATTAATTTATAGCTGTTTGTAAAACTTCTCCTGTGTCTCAAGCTCTAGTTTGGATTAATTCTGTAAGTCCAATGCTGGACAATGAAGAGCATGAAAAATACTGCTGAAAATTAAAAATTGTTACTTTTGCCATTTGTATTACCATGCCAGGTGAAGTGTTGCAAAACCCTGTCATTTATGAGAACTTGTGTCAGTTGAAAAAGTTATTGCAATTAAAAAGTGACTGCAAAGAAAAAGTTACTGTAGTATTTAGAACAGCCATTTCTGTGCTTCTGGGTTTTATAATTTCCCTACTTAAAAAGTCTATAGTCACCAGATTGACTTTCTCAATCGCTGGTTGTAGTTTGTGTGTAAGTCAGTATGTTTATGCTACAGATGAGTTTAATGTTGCTCGACGATGGAATATTTAATATGCAGGTTCATAAACGACGTAAAAATGATTCCCTCTTTCCTGTACTTCAGCTTTGCTAGTTTCTTTTTGTAATGAATCCTTTCAAATCTGCAATAGGATTTTCCTCTGCTGTTTTTATAGTCTTCTAAGCCAGTATACTCTGTGTTCCTCACAGTTTGCAGTTTAAGTTCCTTAACTAAAGATCTGAGATGTTGAAGATGTGCTTTATAAAGTATAAAATGCCCCTGATACAACAGTTGCCTCACTGATCCCCGTTCATGATTCCATGGACCTCTTTTTCCCCTCCCATTCATTATCACATAACATCCCCGTGGCCACTTGAGAAATTGCTTGCATGGAAAAGTAATCGTAGGAAAGTATTTATGTATTTTTAGCTTTCTTCTAACACAATGTAGCAGCTGGAAACAAGGACAAGAGCCAGCACAACGTGAACTGCCAGCTCTCCATGGGCCACCAGAAAGTGTTCATCAGACCACAGTGTGAGAACCATTGAATTGACTTAAGAAATGTGACACACATAATAAGCATTAAACAAAAAAAACAACACTCAAGTTCCCAGTGCTGCTGCTTGAGTGTAATAAGAATTAAACAGTAATTGTAATGTTTTTTAATAATACGTTTTATTTACTGGGTTTGGTGGAGGAAGTACATGATGGTATCAATTAGATGCAATGAAAATCACTTTTGCTTTAGTTCTTCATCATCTGTATTTAGTGATGCCTTAGATGTTGTTGCAGCATTGGACAGTTTTCTGGATGCTAAAAGTTTCAGAAATAGGAAAGCAGAATGTGGAGCTAGGACTTGACCTGGCTCTAACCATAAGTTAGATTTGTTCTGTTTTGGGCTTTTTTCGTTGTGGTTGGGTTTTCTTTCTGATACTTAACACTGGTTTTGCCAGCTTCTGTAGCCTTATCCATTTCTATTCTTTCCACTTTTGCAACAAAGGAGCAGGACTGTCGTTTTGGAAATGTCAGAATGACAGGGGGAGATCAAGAGACCTTTTGAAGATCATGTCTATTAAAACTCTTATTTTGTCCTATTCAGTCCAAAAGCAGCCTGGGCTGCACCTCAAGTTGGTGCCCTTGGCAAAATAATTTCAAAAGCAATAAAAAACTCATTTTGAGGATGCTAAATATGTTTGAGAGGACACCGGTTATGTGATAGGGAATGAGGGAAGGATCTGCCCTCTTACCAAGCTCCACTGAGGAGAGACAGCAGCATAATCAAAAAGGCTTTGCCAGTATTAATTGCAATTTAATGCCTATATTTAAATGCAATGAGGGATGTTCAAAGGAAAGCTTGAAGTTCAGTGATTACTTTAATTGAATTTTTCAGCTACTATTAGATTAAAAAAAACCCAAACAATATTAATTTCCTAGAAAGAAACTTGGAAATAAGTAACTCCAATTTCCTCAGCATTAATTTAATGCTCTGTCCAGTGTGAGAAGTCAGAGTTTGTCTTCTGAGGCTTGACACTGAAGGTTGAAAGGTGAATGATACATGTTTTGCAGAAGAATTACAACTAGTTTAATAACTAATCTAGGAGAGCTCAAAAATCAATTATAGCTCACACTCTGTTGATCTGCTGACTTAAAATAATGGTAGACAGCGTTACAAGTTGTTGACTATAAGTTGCAGTGCTTTATATGAGTTTTTACAGTACCTTCTGCACTCTTGGTTTCAAAATGTCTTCAAAATCAAACTCTTAAAATTCTTTTTAGCCTTGTGAAACTATAAATAAGTGCATTTAAACTTTTCTCAAAGTAGGTACAAACATGAACCTTATTTGTATCTCATTGTGTAACAGAGACCAGGCATTAGGCTGGGATTTCTGCAGAGTTGTGTTTACATCAAATAACAGTCAGGTGAAAGAAAGTTCTATTTTGATGACTGTGTCATAACTTCATTTTGCCATTAAGTGTTGTTTCACAGACTGTCAAACTAGATTAAAGCCCCGGGTTTGTTTTCATGGCTGTAAACTGTGTTTCCAGCCGTCTTACAGAAGATCTCAGCTTCTCTATTGCAAAATAACATACTTTGCTCTTATGACCTGCTTTACTTGATCTGCCTTACATAGAGTTGTATGAACAGGGGAAAAAAATCTGTGGTGGCTAGTTTGGTGGAAGAGAAGGGCAAAAATGAATCTGTTAATTTGGTTTTAAAGGTAAAAGCAGTCAGTTCCTTATCAGAGTATTCGAGTATTTCCCAGAAATAATTGGCAGAATTCTACATTTCTGTAATTGACAAAACTTCTAGCAATGTGGCTCTGCATGGGACTGAGTCAAGAAATGAAGTTATATCAGTGAATCTCAGAGCTGGTCAGGCTGGAAGGGCCCCCAGTGGGACATCTGATCCCACCTCCCTGCTCCATCAGGGCCATCCTAGAGCACAGGGCACAGGATTGTGTCCAGACAGCTCTGGAGTATCCCCAGGGAGGAGACTCCATGCCTGCTCTTCACAATCTGTTCAGGGCTGGGCCCTGCCCAGGGCAGCAGTTGTGCCTCCTGTGCAGGGGGAATTGCTGGGATCAGTCCCTGCCCATTGCTCTGGGCATTGCTGGGCCCCTGGAGCAGAGCCCGGGCCCTGCTCGGAGCCCTCCCTGCAGCCAGGGACAGCCAGGCCTGAGGGCCCCTCTCAGCTGGGGCTCCTCTCGAGCCTGAGCAGCCCCAGCTCCCTCAGCCCTTGCTGGGCATGGAGGTGCTCCAGGCCCTTCAGCGTATCTGTCACTCTCCACTGGACCCGCTCCAGGA
>VXBT01001076.1:6282-29956 GCA_013400235.1 Oriolus oriolus | reverse complement strand
CCTCTCAGATCACCCTGATAAAACTCAGAGCGATCATTGTGGGGGGTGGGTGGCAGCTCCAACTGCGACTTAATTTCCATAGGCTAAAATCTGGATGGAGAAGCTTTTTTGAATCCTGAAGCGCCTCACATTGGGCGCCATTTGTTGTTAGCCACTGGCTGGGGTTATTCACGCGCCAGCTAGCTTCTTCCAGCAAACCAACGGCAAAGGGACGGGAAGGGTCTATGCTTAGAATTCCACCGCGTACGTTTATTCCATCCTCTCCAGTGAAGGGCCCAGAGGCAAAGGCAAGAACAGTGGAAGGTCTAGGATTTTTATATGGAGGTGGGGAGAACATCAGGGACCAATAGTCTAGGGGCACAGGGGCGGTACATGGGCAGGGCTGGGGTAAGGGAACCAATAGGGAAACCGAGGAAGGGACAAAGGGACAGGGCCAATGGGAGAATGGGGAGGGAGGAGCTTTCTGGACCGGAGTCAGGGACAGAGGCAGGGACCAATCTGGGGAACAGAGTTGTGGTGCATGCTCACTGGCTCCCACACTTGTGTACCCGTACCACACACACATCTCAGTTTCTGAGACTCTGGCTCCACAAGGTTTAGTACTGCCTTTGGGCAGAGCCATGATATGCTCTTGGAAGCATTTTGAAAATGCGACTACACTTTATTTTTTCAATTTAGAATATTCTAGAGGGTTGTTAAAACTTAAGGTTGTTTCAAACTTACAGGAAATTTATAAAACAGATAATTTCCTTTCAGACAGATCAAGACTGAGTATCTGAAACATTTGAAACAGTTTCAAAGGACATTAAAAAAAATTAACCTATCTTTGTCTCCACACAATTATCTTCAAACCAACTGCCACCTTGGCATTGGAATTTGCTGTTATCTCTCCTTGTCTTTAAGAACTGGAGAACTGATGACAAAGGTTTCCAGAAAGGTGATGAATCTTTAAGCGCATCTGAGCAAGAGAGTATCACAGCACAGAAAATTTAACATGCCCTCTGTATGCTGTCTCTTCTTCATGTTTTATCACTTTCAAATCAGCAGGAAAAAAGAGACCAATTCTATCCAGCATGCTCAAAATGCTAATAAAAATGAAGGACAAAAAGTAAGTAAAATAGTTGATGGAGAAACATTAAATGAAATTTGTGATTGTGTGATGCCTCCCAAATTATACCAACACAGTAGGGGATTTTATGGCTCTAAATGATTGCTGTTTTGAAGGGAAAGGCTGTTGTTTGGGAGTCCTAAGGTGTATAGCAGATGGTACTGAACTGAAGCTGTGGATGATATTCACATCAGAAACAAAAAAATCTTAAGATGGAATTGACAGGTTGTACAAAAGTGAAAATGCACTCCAGTATCTCAGTATTATTACCTGAAGTATTATGAAAAAGCTAGATTAAACTGGCGCGTTGATGCACACTTACTAACTAGCGTTTCATTTATTTTGACCCCATCTGGAATATGTCTTCTAATAAATAGATAAAACAATGTGATTGCTGTGTTTAATAATTATAGGACTGGCTGTTAATCTTTCCATCCTACTTACGAGGTGTGAAAAAACACTTTGTGATATTAAAATCAATGGTTTTTTTAGGTGATTTTACTTTTGTTTTGGTGTGATTGCTATGAATTAAAGAAAAAATACAGGTAAACTAACTGTTTTAGTTTTTAGTTTATCTATGTTTGTCCTGAACTCTAACAACTTAAAAGAATGATATAGAGAATACACAACAGCCGGATTGTGTCCAGCAATGCTACAGCTGTTCAAAGCAAGATGTGTGAGAGCTATATATTCAGCATTCTGATATCTTTTGAATATACCAGAACCGTCTTAAACTTAACTTTCATAGGCTCTTCCTTACCAGCTGCTGCTATAATGCTCTGTTAATTCACTTTAAAAGTAATAATGCAAAGGTAAGTTTTTTTAAATATAAGTGTTTGATTTGTAATAAACGGCTTTGACAGAATTTGTTTTACCTAGTTCCTTGGCAGCAGTTCCAGGAACAAAACTGTTGCCTATGATGACCTAGACTTACAGACATTCTAGCACTGAAAACCACAGTGTTATATTTTCAGGGCCCACAAACTGACTCTATAGCTCTGAAGCCAAGGAAGTTGGTCAGCTTCCTACAGGCATGCTAGGAGCTGTACCAGTTAGCCGTACTTTTCAACAACTTAAAGTAGTATTGTTTCATTTCTGTTCTTCCCCCTCCGCCCCCAAAGGATTCCCATATTGTAATTGGTCAGGTTCCCCACTGATGAAACTATAGTATAATATATGAGTCTGGGCATTCCGTAAGTGAGATTATGACTGTCAAAGTGTGTTCAGAGAAATCTTCTGGATAAAACTCTTTATGCTCATCTGATGAGAGTCTCAGCTATAGCAAAAATTCAACTTTTATCTGTATTTTTTATAGTTGGCAAGAATTCCCACTGCTAGCCACTAGGCTACAGGGCACTGTATGGGTTAAGAAGTTTTGCAGAATGTATTCTAAGATGCTACTGGAATTGAGAGTGAATCTGGAAATATTTTTATAAGTCATGTAAATATTTATGAGGTGAGTGTGAAGATAATCCTATTTGTACCTAGAGAGTGCAGGTGTTCAATGAAAGATTCTATTTGTATATAAGATTTTCCATCACCAGTGAAATTTTTCAGGAAACTAGAAGACTACAAACTTTAATTTCCCTGTAGATGCCTTTTAAATTATTACTATAGGTGGAATCACAGAATAATTGCCTCCTATGATACATATGGGCCTTCCATGATGTAGTACTGGGATAAAGATGTACCCCTCTGCCTTGCCAAAGAGGAAGATATCTAGATCTTCAGTTAGTCTCTTTCTTTTCGTTAATGTGTCCTCCCCATCCCTAATAAAAAAGCACCAAAAGTAGGCTGTCTAAGTGACCTATGTTTGTTTTCTGTGGCAGGCTGAGTTTGTTGGGTTGCTTGTGTTGAACATTTCTCAGTGGGAAGATGATTATCAGCTGCCACTCCTCCACATAGCACAGTGCCATGTGGTGCCTTCACAGCTGAGAGAGCAGGTCCCTCCAGGCCTGAAGGAATGAAAAGAAATAAATTTTCCTAAGGATGCAGAGGAGCTCTGCAAGCTTGGAGATGTGGGCAAAATGTTCTTGCCCTTGTGGCACAGACCAGAATATGCTGCATAAGACAGTTACACTTAAGAGTGTTTTTCTCTAAGCTGACGATTTTCGCATTGGAGAGAAGAGGAAAAGGAAAAGAAACACCCTAATGGTAGGCTTCAGAAAGGGTACCCAGGCATCCTGTGGCCAATCTCGAGGCCCTGAACTAGATGAAAAACTTCCAGAGCCACCCAACACTCCTCCAGATCCTAGAGTCCTGTGTCCATCAGGAGCTCAAGATCTTTGCCATGGTGATATTTGTGCAACAGTGTGCACACATGGCTGTGCGATGGTGCACCAGAGGCTGTTGTCTGCTGGACTCGCAGGGCATCCCTGCCACCAGGGGGCAAGGGGGCAGCCTGCATGTGTCCCTGGCCCTGCTGCCTCCCGAGAAGGGTCTCTCACTCCCATCCCAGCTGCCTTCATCAGTGCTGCACAACCCAGTGCCGATGAGCTCCCCAACACCTCCTCTGCTGCCAGTGGTGGGGGTTTAAGTTAACTGCAGTTAACCAGAAGCCACTCCTTTCCTGCAATTGCCATCCCTGCAGAGCATGAAGAGACTCAGAAGGAAGCAGGGAAGGCTGTGCCTAGGCCCTCCACTTCCATCCGGGGCAGTGAAAGCTCCACCGTGCACCAGATGAGGACGAGTAGCCCCAACATCTCTGCAGCCAGTAAGAGGCTGACACTGCATCCATCATTTTGGAGGATGTCTTGGGGGCTGACCAAACCAGGACTGAGCCATCAGCTGGGGAAGGCACCAGCCCTCAAGGGCTCCCACCCCTCCAGATCAAACTATTCAGATAAAATAAACACATGAAAACTACAGGAAAAGTCTCGGTATTATGAACAAGGCATGTGGTGTTGCTGTCCTCATGGATTTTTGCTTTTCTTGATGGGTGGATCAGGATGTTTGTGGAGGGGTCCTTCTATGTGTGCCAGGTTGTTCCAGATTGTCTTCCTGTTCCCCCTGAAGGCAAGTGTTTGCCTGCTTCAGGCCCATTTCTGGAGCTGGTCCCAAGGCAGAAGTTTCCAGCTGGGGTGTCTCCAGATCCTGTTTGTGCCCCACAGCTCATCACCCAGGTTGCTCATGAGCTCTCCAGCTCCAGCCTCTGCCCCCACATCCTGGTTCTCTGCTCTCCTACCAGCCTGTGCTGCCTGGTGCAACCTTGCTATGGCCACAGCCAAGTCCCTCCCCCTGCCTGGAGTCACGACTTAGTGCTGCTTTCTGTGTCACCCCAGGGTTGTACCTGCCAAGGCAGGAGCCCCAAGAAGTTAATGAAGGAGAAGTTTGAAGTCCTGCCCCTGGGGAGGGACAAAGCCAAGCACCAGCACATGCATCAGGCTGCCTGGCTGGTGAGCAGCCAGAGAAAGGCAACAGTGCTGCTGCCCTCGTGTTATGATCCAATTATAAGAGCTGCCTCTGCCTGAATTAAGGTGCAAATGAGACCATATGTTGAAGTCAAGAGTATATATTTTATTCAACAGTAAATGTGAGGAAAAGACATAGGAATAAATAGGAAGAGAGAGAGGGATGCATAGGAGAGAAAGACAGTGGAAGAGAGAGAGACATATTAAGCAAAAGGTACCACCACCATGTGGATCTCTGCAGCATCCTTCTTGTCCTTCTTCACCCTGGTCTTCTTGGTAGTGGGGGTCCTGAAGTTGTTCTTCTGGAGGTACCGCCTTCATACAGTCCAAGACTCAGATATCCATGGGGTGTAGATGTCATTCCCATAATTTGAGAGGATATGTGCATGAGCACTTTCTCCATTTCCCACAGTTTTCCATGGTGGGAATTTTCACCTGGATGCTAACTAAATCTTGACCTCCATTAGTCCTGGATCTGACTCCTTCCTGCTGTCCTGTTTGTGCTTGTCCTGTTGTGGCTTATGGGAAGTTCCTTCCATGGCTTTGACAGTGTTTTGAGACAGTTCAACTGCATTCTTTAAATCCTTACACCTTGAGCTCAGATGTTACTTGCTCTCTTCCAGTTCCAGCCTTGGCAATGGTGTTTCTTCTGCTCTGCTTGGAAAGGACCTCTCTTTGTCAGATGCTTGGAAGACGGATGCAAAGTGACTGAGAACCTTGGTTTTGTCTAGTTTGGAGAAAAGGAGGCTGAAGGGTGACTTCATTACTCTCTACTACTTCCTGAGAAGGGAAAGTGGAGAGGAGTTTGCTGATCTCTTCTCCCTGGGATCCAGCAACAGGATGTGTGGGAAAGGTTCAAAGCTGTGTCAGCAGAGGTTCAGACCGGGCATTAGGAAATACGTCTTTACTGAAAGAAAGATGTCACTGTCACAGACTTGCTGGAGAGGTGGTTGATGCCCTGTGCCTGACAGTCTCTTTAAAAGAGGCATGTGGACAAAGCCCTTCGTAATGGACTTTAACTTCTGGTCTGCCCTGAAGTGGTCAGGCAGTTGGACTAGATGATCACTGTAAGTCCCTACTAATTATTCTATTCTATTCTATTCTATTCTATTCTATTCTATTCTATTCTATTCTATTCTATTCTATCTAGTCTAGTCTAGTCTATTCTGGTCTAGTCTAGTTCACATAGGATAAAACCTAGGAAGGTTTTGCAGGAATTTGTGGAAGGGTGTGGAGTCAGGAAGTTTACAGGCATCTTGAATTCCCCCTGAAGTTTAATAAAACCTCACCAACCCCAAGCATCTGTATTCAGGGATTTCTCTGCACATGTACGAGAGAGATGGTATATACAAGCACACGTGTATATGTGGATATATGCAACCCCCCCTTGCCTGTCTATATTATAAATGTGTTTACACATAGACACACAATGCTACATGCACAAGTATATATTTACTTTTACAAATGAGATCTGTTCAAGCTTTGAGGTTTTTTGACTGCAACTGGAAAGCATATAACTTATATGGTAAATAAATTTCTGATTTAATATTTCACAAAATCTTGTAAGTGGTTAAAGCTCTAGCTTATCCAGCTGTTCAACCTGATGTATTATATTTCACATTAAAAAATCAAAGCTGTCATATTCAATTTAGAAAAGGCTGGCAAGAGTAACATTGATATTTACAGCTCCATAAAGTGAAGCAATAGCTAACTCTTCATAATACCAAACTTATGAGACCAGCTTTGTGTACTGAGGCTTTGATGACTAATTAAATTGTAGTCGGCACATTTGATAATGAAATGTTAAACTCTCAAAAGTGATTAAGAGCAAGAATGGAGAAACTGTCTGGGAAGGGGCATTTTTCTTCTTTTCCCTTGTGTCCATCACTCTAAAGACCTCAAAAATATTTCATTGGAAAATTTGATGCATAGAAACCTGTCATTTACCTTCTCATGGACAGGGACTCTCTCTGTAAATACTTACTATGCATCTAATTGGGTGACCCAGAGTTAAACAGTAATGTTCTGAAATAGCTGTCTGGAGCAAATGTCAAGCTGATTCACAAGTGGGTTCTGTCTGCTGCAGTGATTTCTGTTCTGAATCTCAACCTTTTTGTCCTGCATGTTAAAAATATGTTGTGGAAAAGATAGTCTCTTGGTCTCTTGCCTAAAGAACTTGGAATTGAGTTTCTGTCAGTAACCAGCATTAGCTGTAAGCAAAATTTAACCATTAAATTAAGCTGGATTTATTACACTGTTTCATCACAGAAATATCTTAGTGCAGCTGAGTCACAAGTGCCATTCTTTTAATATCCTAAATGGCATTGAAATCAATGTCAGGAGGGTACAGAATCCTCTTTCTTACCCTGCTGCAGGGCACTACTGAACTCCTTTGTGCAAAACTAAATAAAATGGATTGGCTAGGGCCTCTTTTTTTCTTTTATTCCCAGGATTTTACAGTAATCTTTGACTTGGGATGGTACTTTTGGAAACACTGGGTTCAAATGATTGTTGCTAAGTAAAAAGCATTGTGATTAACATTATAGATTGAGTTTCTAATGCTAAAATATGTGTAGAAAGGAGAAAAACCACTTCATCCTGAAGTATGATGACAAAATCACCTGTTGTGACTTTTGTTAAAGCAAACACATGCTTATATGCATCAGCCTAAAGCAAACGCAGATGTGTGTTTACAGCTTGAAATATATCTGCTATCTTGAGAAACGTTGTTAGGACGGGCATGTTTTATCAGTCTCTGTGGATTGACTCTTCCCTAATAAAACAAAAGTAATGTAACAGAGCAGATCTTCAGGAGTTGTGGGATCTGTCTCCTAAAATCAAATATTCATGAGTTTGGGCAAGATTTTTAGGCTTGTGTTTCTGAATGTGAGGGAGAAATCATTGCTGGAAGGTCCTCTGTAGATCTGACATTTAACCTCCTAGAGGAATATTTTTGAAACCATTATCTTCAGGAGTTAGTGACTGCCACCACTGGAGTTGACTGGTTTGTGTTTTTCTGGTTTGTTTTCTTTTTTTCTGAATTTGTTACGAATTTGTTTATGACATTACAAGTGGCTGTATCCCAAGTTTGAAGATATTACACTTCAGCCAAAATGTCAGTTTGGATTTTGATATATTGTTTTATATAGATTTTGTTTTACCAGCAACTTGAATTATTACAAGCCATTCAAGTTCTTTGAATTTCTTTTACCTAATAAGTCTCATATTACGTATCCCAGGTGTGATTCCTCCTGTTCAATCTGTTTAAAGCCTTCCTGGGCTGTGGGTAGTCATCATTGTATTGTCTACTTTAGAAACCATTTAAATCTGTAAATCAGTAAGATTTTAAAGGTAGCAGCTGCTTTTAGATACCAAGAGCCATGGCCTTTGTGGGAAGGGGTAAAAAAACCACAAGAGTCTTTGAATCCACAGTCTTGGAATTGTGGATGTCACAACTGGTTTCAGCAAACATGGTATTCTGGTTAATGTCTTTTGCTGTTCAGGCAAGTTATTTAATTGAACCGGTTCCTTTATCTTTTCTGAGAGGACTATTATGATATAAACATAAAACATATAAAGAACAGTGTGGTTCTTCTTTCATTCTTTTTAAATTTTTTAAAAATTATTTTACTTTTGAAGTGGGGGTTGTAATTGACGAAACCAACAAGGGCTCGGGGTCAAATCTTGAATTTATTAATTACAGCAAGCAAGGCAAAGGCAAATACAGCGCTGGGTGACAGGGGAGTCTCCGC
Organism: Oriolus oriolus; assembly: GCA_013400235.1. Classification (NCBI taxonomy): domain Eukaryota; kingdom Metazoa; phylum Chordata; class Aves; order Passeriformes; family Corvidae; genus Oriolus; species Oriolus oriolus. The sequence goes on along the minus strand of VXBT01001076.1, from coordinate 21,686 downwards.
TCCGCCAGCTGCTGTGCCAACAGTCAGTTCTTAGTTCCTTTTATCCAGTCGCACATCCTGTTGACGTGTCCCTGTGTAATCTTCTGCGCATGTGCGTCGTGTTGCTAGGGGGTCTTTTCTTGCCCTCTGGTGGTCCTGTGGATGAAGGCCTGTGGTCATCCTCTGCTGAGTTTGCAACTGGTTTTCCTTATATGGTGATCGTATCTCTGTCTCTGGACTTTGAGGAACTAGTTAAGCAACTATACATGAAGGTTAAGCAATAACCGCAAAAGGAAGTTGAGTCTAGCATATTTGCTCAAGGTTTAAGCCTTGCTTTTAGTGAACAAAAAAACTTATTGTGTTTATTACAGGGGTGTTAAGTCTGTCTTTTGCAACTGGAGACACAGTATGATAAATCTTATGGCTAGGATGGTGGAAGGAGAACTATATTGTGGAGAGAATTTTAAGAATATTTGTGTTACGTTCTTACATCTGGTTTGGGTCAATTAAAAAAAGAATTTCTCATGGTGTATCTTACCTAAGTGAAAAAAAGCACATCCCATTATTTTAAAGACAATAAGGCCTTTAGATATGTGTGGGTTAGGTGAGATTTTTTGCTCTTGGGTATAAATTTTTTTTCTTTCTGATTTGGTATGCCTAAAACTCCTACTAAAATATGCTTTAAAGCACCTCTGTGCAGAAGATATTTAAGATTTGGTATTGTTCTCTTATTTTAGGATAATTTTTTTGTTTATATCTGTGGTTTCCACTTCATAGTGATTTTTCTGCTGTTTCTGTGATACCTTAGCCAATTATCTCTGCCTCTAATTATTCTGAAGTCTAAACCTTTTGCAAATTATTATTCTGTCTGCAATCACTAGTGCTGCGAGGTGTGGCATGTCCTACATAAATGCTATATTTTAATTGTGAATCCAGTCTGCAGTATTGTCTGCTGTTGTAAATGGTCATTATCATACTACCAGCTTTGTTCCCCATACTAATTTATAAGTTGATACTTGCATTCGTATGTGTATCAACACATGAAACATGTGCCAGTGTAGATTGCCTAATGTCCATGCTGACAGAATGCATTTCTTGGAAACAGAAGTATTCACATATGTTTTTTCTGCTTGTTTTCTTCCTTCCATAATTGTTGGATGCCTTCCAGCTTATTGTAAATTCTTCAAAAGCTTTTTTGCTGGACGCCGTAAGTTGACTGAACAGTAAGAATTGGATACTTGTTTACTACAGATAGCTTTTCTCTGAACCACTCTGGGGATTTAGAAAGGATACCATTTATGTGTTGCTCTGGAAAAGCCTTATTTGTACTTACAGTATAATTTGCAAAACCATGCTGTCAGTAAAACCCATGTTGTCTTTTTTTCTGCTTTTCTGCAAGTTGCTTGTAAATAGATTTCTGCTGGAGTAATTGTTGAAGACACACAAAGAAAGAAAAATAAAATCTCTGAATTCCTTACAAGTTTTTTGTTGTTGTTTTTGGTGTTTTTCTTTTCTTTTTATCATAGGAGATCTATTGTAAAGAATAATCTTTGAAAGTTACTATTAGTTTGTAAACTCAACAGAAAATAACAGTCCTAGTTTTTGCAAGCAGACTTGCTCTAGAGTAGCTTTTATCTTGTATCAAATGGCTGATTGGTGTTAGAAATGTTTGCCATGAAAGACTAGGATCTGGCTTTTTCGAGTGTTACTGATGTTTATTTCTGGCATTTGCTGTGGTGTATTGAACCACTTTGTTTGCCTTATTACAAAAGATTTTGTATTAGCAGGTCTAATATATCATTATTTATCTGATCACTTTTCAAGTCATAGATTTGAAATATTGCGAGATTACACAGATTTTAAAAAGCTTTGCATAGCTGGATTGAAGAAGCATTAGTACTACTGGCAGTTATTAACTAAACTTTTCCAAAACACAACCTAAGCAAAAAACTCACGTGATCAGACATCTGTTAGCTTCATACTTCTATCAGCATTTGTGTGAGATGCATAGAATTCTCTCTCACATTTACCACTCACAAATAAATCCCTATCTTTCCCCTGCAGATATCTTAACTCAGCCACTAAGTTAGATTCACTATCTACATAATTTATTTCCCTTTAGTCTATTAAAGATAATGAACCTGGTGCTGTAATGTAACTAGAGGGTTAGACAGTAGAAACTATATTTATAGAATTTTTTTTTTGTTGCAAATTGGCTACTTTAGATGTACTCTGACATAGGCACTGTATCTTGTTGAATAATGCAGACTAAGAATGCCTGATCCTCATGCCACTAAATTCTCAAACCCCAAATCATTATTACTCCCTGAATAATAACGATTCCTTCTGTGTCCCCAGGAAATAGCTAAAATTAAACAAATACCATTTTTAACAATAAAATCTCAACTGAATCTGGGAAGAACATATTTTGGTATAGAGATGCCGGTTTTGAAATTACATAGTAATTGGTTTAGAGCACACAGTTCCTTTGATTTTACTTTTCACATTATGTAGGAAAACTTCAGCTTATCAGTCAGTGTCTCTAGCACTCCAGCCAGCAACTAAGCTCTACACACTCATTCACTTGCTGTCACTCAGGGGGATGGGGAAGAGGGTCAGAAGAGCAGAAGTTAGAAAACTCATGGCTTTGAGATAAAGACTTTTTGACAGGGACAGCAAAAGTGTGCACGCAAGCAAAGCAAACCAAGGAATTCACTCACCACTTCTCATGGGCAGGCGGGTGTTCAGTCATCTCAAGGAAAACAGGGTTCCATCACGCATAACAGTCACCTGGGGGGACAAATGCCGTTATTCTGAATGTCCATAACTCTAAATGTCTTCTATTCCTTCTTCTTCCTACAGCGTTTGATTGCTGAGCTGGCCCTCATGTGGTATGGAATACCCACTTGGTCAGCTGGAGTAAGCTGTCACAGATGCGTCCCCCGCGCTGGCTTCTTGCCCAAGTGAGGCTGGTAGGATGGGGAGCAAAAAAGGCCTTGACCCTGTGTCAGTGCAGCTCAGCAGTAATGAAAACTGCCCTGTATTGTCAACAATGTGTGCAGCACAAATCCAAAACATAACACCATAATAGCTACTGTGAAAAATTTTGACTCTCTTCCATTCAAAACCAGCACAGAGGCAGAAGCCCTTCGCTGTCCCTTAGTGTCTTCTCACTCAGAACAATTAAGCAAGCATTAGAATTGCTGTTGATTTGTAAATCACCTAATGAACATTCATGTAGTAAAGCAGGAGAGGATGGTGCACAGCACCTTTTTTCTTTCGGTGAAAGAAAAGTTTGGGTTTTTTCCCTTCCTTCAGAGATTAAAAACTTTGTTGCCGATCTGAAATTGTGATTTTCTTTTGTTTGCTTTAGGGAGTTCTGCATGGACAGTCAGCCAGTGCTTTTAGCATTTTGTCATTTTTTAGCCAGGAAACACTCAGATATCATAGCTGCATTTTTGCTTCAATTATGAATTCTGAAGGTTTTCCACTTAGAATTTTCCATAACAACTCTGTCCATATCTCTTATTGTAGATTAACAGGCTAAACTAATTCAATTTTTTGTGCCCCTAGTGATATCTATTTTTCTCCTGTCTTGGTTTCTGAGGTATTTATATGCTGAGCTGATATTTCTCAAAACCTTCGACATCTGCCTTCTTCCTCTTCTATGCCTCTCCTTTCTCACAGACAGATCTCCTCCACACTTACACCACCCAGCTGCTGCCCTCAAAATCAAGCTTAAGGAACACCTGCTGCTGTGGAAAACCACCTCTGAGCAACAAATGCCCTCTTCCTTGCTGTGTGAAGACAGTCACAGTGAAAAGGATAACCAGCCACCTACCCATCCAACAAACCTGCTGTCCACCTCTCTGGCCGTGGTTAGAGAGGGTAGTAATAGCCATACCGTGGTGGAGGAGCAAGAAGTGGCAGCTGGAGTACTCTAAGGTCTGCTTTATGCTCTGGCCTCTGCCCCAGCCAAAAATACCTGCAGGGTTTCTAAATGCTGTCATGTTTCTCTGGTGTATGCCTACAATACAACACTAAGGGAAGATTAGATTTTAAGTTTAATTTTTTTATTCCATTTGTATCACAGTACAAAGGGAAAAAAAATCCGTCTAAATTTTCAATTGCTTGCTCCATCAGAACTTGCATAGTAGCAACCTTTAGAGCAAGAGGTTTGATTTCACCACCAAATGTCACAGCTCATTAAACTCAAGAAGCAGTGCTATCTCTTGCAGAAAATGTTATGAAACATGTAAGGTAACAACTTGATCCTTCTTGTGTATGTATTCTCAAGACACTAGAGATGAAGACTGGGATTTTTCAAGAGTATTTGATGTTGGCAAAATTCTGCTGCTGTTCAGGTAAGTGGGAGATTTAACACTGTCTTCCACAGACACACTGTGAGGCAACTGACACTTTTTGTGGTGAAAAGTTGGTTTCTTTTTCTTTGAGGAGAAGAAAGTAAATATATGCATTTAAAGAGAAACGATTTTTGTGAGTACTACTGGTACTGCATTTGTAGAATAGTATATCGTTGACAACAGTGGCAAAGTTGTAGGCTGCACAGTCTGGGGATATTTTAGCTGCCTCTAAATGTGCTCACTGACCCCTGCAGAGCAGCACATCATTTTATGAGGCACTCAGTGAGGTATGAGAAGATACGGTGCATCATCTCAGCAATTTGTCGTTTCTTTGCTGTGTGCCAGAATTAGCCAATTGGAATATGACACTCTACTGTGGTTTGCAAGGATGCATCCTCAATACCTGTGTAGATGCCTATGTGTTCTTGTTGTGGAAACCTGCAGAATTAAAAGCAATTCTTCCAGCAGGGTAAGAGACATGATTTCCTGAGGCTTTGCTTTGTAATGTTGCGCTTCTTACGTGCATGTGGATGCCTACACAAGTTTCTGAATACAAGCGGTTAGAAAGAGTTTTGAAAGCCATGTAAAAAGTTCTCAGCCATTTCTAAGAAAAATGAATAGTTTAATAAAATATGTGATAAAATCAGGTTCTTTTCTGAATTGCTTATCTGTTTCCTCTCTGAAGAATGCTGCTGACTTTCTCTCTCGAATAATATTCTTCCCACAATATTTTGATGTGCAGCCTCTTAATTAATAAAGATACTAAATGTGTGAAGATGGATGGAAAGGTACCTTGGAGACAATGAAGCCTTTTGACTAACAAGTGCTGCTAACTGATCTATAAAGTGCTGCTAACTGATCTTGAACCTGTCTGGGAGGTTACTCCTGGATCAAGGCAATGAGCAACTCCTGAGCAGTCTGGGTGTGTGAATTGCTGCTGTAACGTAAAGTTCTGCACAAAGATACCAGTTGGTGTGCTTAGATGAGTATTTATGGTCTTGTTTTCATATCAGAGTAGTAACATATTTTTCCATGTTTGCTGAAAACGATGTTATGGTTATAAATTTGAAAGGATTTCTGAGACAAATTCAGATTTTTGTTGGCACTATTGCTTTTGTTGGGATAGTACAAAACTCAGTAAACCAAATTTCTAGAAGCAGAATAGAAAAGCGAAATGTTTTCTGAAATCGTTAATATTGCAGGAAAAGGTCTAGAGGGTGCATTTTGACTTTGGAATACAGACCCATTCTGTTCTTCACCATTTTCCAGATTTTCTGACTTAGCTGGCAGGAAGGTTGCTCACTTCTATTACTGAGAGTCTGTTGCCCTATCCAGGAAAAATGCAGTCATAGGTTCCTGTCTAGCTGAAAATTTAATTTTTTTTTAAAAAAACATAGCTCTATTAAAGTTCTTGGCATTAATTTTGCCTTTGAGGCTTGACATCTCTTTAAAAAAGTGAATGGATACAGGGCCAAAATTGTGCTACACAAGAACAGAAAGCTCTTGCTATATTTTGATCTTCAACAAAATGACATGTTTGAATATTATGCTTAATATCTATTTTCTAAAAAAAATGTATGCATTGCTAGGAATGTTTCTTTTATTATTAAAGTACTATCAAGACCTGTATATTCCAAGCAAAGAAATCCACCTGAGAAGTCTGCTTTCCAGTGCCATGGCCTTATTTCTGTGCCTCTAGCTTTAATCTAAAATGGTTGCATAAAGAAAAACTTGAAAATTTTTCAGTGAGGCAGTGGTCAATATCTATTTATTTTAAAATATCTGATGGAAAAAATAAAAATTCTGACTGTGACTTTATGAACTGTCTGAAAGGTTACTTCCCTCTTAACGAAATCCATGTTCACTGAAACTTCTCAAGAGATAAAACTGACTGTTGAAATAAGCCAATTACACTTCCTAATATGTATTTATTTTGGAATTTAAGAAAATATTATAAAATTAGGAGAAACCCATGTTGACTCTACAAATATAAGTCTGCATATACAGAACTGTGACTTTATAAAAATAAATCTCAATACATACTGTGGAATAATTAAATATTTTGTGCCCTCTTCTGATGCTTAAATCTATTGGTTTCTGTAAAAGATGGCAAATTATATTAGTTTGTCCAACCAGATACTTTTTCAGCCGTGTTTTAAAGTTTCTGTGTGAGGATAAGTCCCACTGCAAAATAACAAAAGGAAGCATTGGGGTTTTTTGTTGTTTTCTGATGGGTTTTTTTGTTTGGTTGGGTTTTTTAGATTTTTATTTGTTTTGTTTTGGGTTTTTTTGGGGTGGGGGTTTGGGGTTTTTGGTTTGGTTTGGTTTGGTTTGGTTTGGTTTGGTTTGGTTTGGTTTGGTTGGAGGTTTTTTGTTTGTTTTTAACTTTAACTAGAACAATTAAAGCAGAAATGACACATATAAAATTAAATAATTATTCTGTGAAATACTGGTGTTTTTTTTAATCTATTGCTTCTTTGGACACACTTAGTTGCTGAAAATATGTCTTCAAAATCAGTTTTAATTGTGTAGCACTCTTACATGTATGTCAAAACTCCAGAACACAGCTTTTATGAGCTGTTAGTGAGTACTTACATTCAAATAGGTTTTTTTAGAATTATGCTATCTAGTAAGAGATAAGAGAGCTACAATTATGAAGTACTAAGCTTGGATATGTGTCTAATCTTTATCCTTAAAAATATTGTCTGTTACAGTGCAAGCGCACCTCTGAATTTGAAAAACAGTTTGCTGACCATCTCAATATTAGTTGTAATTCTTTTAGGGTGGTATAAATCAGGATTGTAAAATGTTTTACACTCTACTTTTTTTTTTTTTAACTTTTAGACAAAGAGTGTAGTTTATGCGAAAATCACTTGAACCTCACTGACTTTTAAAATGGCAGAGGAATGCATGTTTGTTTGGGTTTCAGCATCTTCCCCTTCACCTTCACCTTCCTCTTTCCCTTTTCCTTCCTGTTTCCCTTTCCACATCTAACATGAAATTTGGCGAATAAATATTTGTTGCTGTGACAGAAAACCTAATTAACATATAATACTGTAATAGCTCTGATATATGTTCATTTCTACTTTTGTGCTATATATAACTCTTGGGAAACATTAGAGACAGATTTCATACCCTACTCTAATCTGATAGATCCTAATTAACAACAGTTGTCAAGAATTGAAACAAGCAGCAGAATTCCACCCATTACATTTTCTGTTCTCATTAAAATTATGTATATGTATTTAACATGTTTTCAGGGATGCTAGGAATGTGTGATTTGCACTCAGTGCCTGACCCGTTCTTCAGCATTTAAATGCATTATCGGTATTTTACAAAAAAAACAGGATTGCTTTTGTTCTGTGCAAGTTTTGCTTAAATGTTATATCATAAATCAAATATTTGAATGTGGGTAAGTTGTTCTATGAAAGATTAAAGAAGTAGAAGCTCTTTTGCAATATATGCTATCCCACTGGAAAATATAATATGACATAAATTTTGCTTTAAACTGTTCCCTTACTTGAAGAGTATGCAGAGGCACAGATATATGAGATATTTTTTTGTCAACAGCTGAGTAAGCATACTCATGCAGGGATTCTGTCAAACACTGCTCACAGGAAAGGCTTGATCACTTCTGTGACTTTTGTTGCAAAGATGCTGTGCATGGGCCTGTGCTTTTGAAACATCTGAAAACAGAAATTAGTTTGTGCTCCATCTCTTGGGAAAGGTCAGCCTCTCCTTAGAGCCCTTACCTAGCAGGCTTAGCTGATGTTCTGCCTTGATTCTTGGGATGCCAGCAGCCATGCTGAGAAGTTTGGAGCAGGGAAAAATGCAGACAGAAGTGAGATGATGTCAGAATTTCTCTTAATGATATTTAACAGAAATACAAGTTGTTTCCTTTTCTATGTGGAGCATGAGTATAAGGTAGAAATACTGTTGCTGTAACCATTTGTTATTGTTAGCTGCCGTTTCTAGATGCTTCATGTAGGTGCAATTGCTCTGCTTTCTCTGTGCTGAGGGGTTTATTTAGGTATTTCATGCTAATTTTTTGTCACCTTACCACAGAGATGTCCAGTTGCTGTACATCTTCTAGTGCATTTCTTCTTTATGAGAAGATGAATGAAGGCCCATTAAGAGAAAGGACCCTTGGCGGAGAACTCTCAGCGCTAGAAGAACAACCCAGTGAACCCATCTTTGAAGGCATAATTTACTCTTATGATTTGAAATCCTGAGGAAGATTTTGCTGTTAAATACAGCAAAGGTGCATTTTGTGAAAACACAGTAATTTTTTTTTTAGTTATACTTTGGAAAGCTGCCTTGTCTGCCCAGTCTCCTTAACTGAGAAGACTTGATATGAAAAAAATGTCTGAAAAGGCAGCTCTTGAGAGCCAAGTTTTTCAGTGTATGCTCTTCTGTGTCTGTGTTTGTATATTTTTAGGAAAAAATATTATAAATTATAAATTTGGATTCCTGTGGATACTCTGGATGGTTGTACTCCTGAACTGAAACACTAAGAGAGTTTCTGTGAGAGGCGATCCAATAACAGTAACAGATGAAGCTGGGAGAACAGAAGGGTCAAAACAATGTGGTTGGGCAATCAAGAAAGAAAAGCAACCTTGGCTTGACCACCAACAGGCAGGCATGTTTGCAGGACTGAGAGATATGACCTGGGAATTTAATAATATGTGGAAAAATTGGTTTGTGCAAAGTAATATATTGTGTTCATTCTCCTCCTCTGTAAAATACTTTTCTTTTATGTCATAGCCCCTTTAACTCTGTCATTCAGCAGGGAAGTGGTACATTGCATGGTCTGTGGTGCACTTCTCACACTGTGAAACATCCTGTGTTGGGTGGTTGTAGCTTTACCCGCTTTTACTTATATAATTTAATAAGAAATCCTCAAGTTGACTAATCCTTGTTACTGCAAGCTAGTGCTTGGCAAAAGGCCTACGTTTATGGCACTGGTTATTTGTGATGTTCAAATTAATGTATAATCCCTTTTCATTTATTTCATTGACACTTAAATTCCTGTCCTTTGCAACCCGTTGAGTCATTAGCATTCAACAGCTAATTACAGGTCATGTTTTAAAAGTATTTCTTTTAAATGACTTTGTGAGCCATTGATTTCAATATAAGAGCATAATGTGCTTTATCACCATGTTACTCCATGTAGGCTGACATTGTATTTAACTTTTACCTAACCTGAGTAAGGCTGTTCCTGGAGTTCCTCATGGCATCTTTTTGAGATGAATCCAAATTGCTTTTTCTTACCCACAGTTTTGAAGAAGTCTCATGTGTCTCTATTTCCAGACCCCTCAAAAGAATGGGATCTCCTATAAGCTGTGAGGACAGCACACTGTTAACCTTCTACCATTTAAAAAATTGACATCTTATTCCTTTCTTTTGTCTTGTTTGATGCATGATAACAAAATATTTAATCTAACAAGCAAGGGGCTGCATATTTTTTATACACCTTGTATGAAACTTAGACCAGACATAATTCTGAAATCTGAATATTTTGTTCACCCATCATTTTCCTGCTAAGGTCTGTTTATATACACAAAAGATCCAAGGGAAAGGGTTGTGACCCAGCTCTGAGGCAGGGCAACCAAGTTCATTGTTAAAAAATCCTTTGGGGTGGGTTAAAACAAAATGACACTAAATAAATGATATAAAAATGAATTTTATTTGAGAAACTGCTTTGAAATCTAACTGGAAAAAAAGCTGTAAGGGATTGGAAAAGGGGTCTATAGCCATTCTGGAACTTATGATCCTCCTGTCAGAGGAAAATTGGAAAGAGAAAAGCAGACAGAGAGAGATAGGAGAAGAGATAGATAGATAGATAGATAGATAGATAGATAGATAGATAGATAGATAGATATCACAACCCATGGCTCCAGTGATGCCTGTGTGATGATGGCCTGTAGTCGTGATATGCAGTCCTGCTCTGTCAGGGGCAGGGGTCCACGTATGCATGGAAAATTGGTTTTCCTGCTTCTTCCAGTAAATTCCCCAGTACATCCTCTGTGAGGAGTTTTGGACAGGCACGATCTTCTTTCTGGAAGATTCTGGAAGTTTGTTGACATCAAGAGGACAGGTGAGTGTGTGTGTCTGGGTGTGCCTGGACAAATTTTCTGTACAAAGCTTCCGAGTAAATTTTCTGAGTTTTGCAGTTGTGCAGTTGTGGCTCCTGGGGTGGGAAAGTGACCACCACATAAAAACCCCCTTTATCCTGTCTCCAGCTAAAGACGGTTCTCCTTTAGTTTGAAAACAGCTTGATTAAGACAGAATTTAGCCTCAGCGTCCAAGTGGTTCACTAGAGAAAGTTTGAGAAGTGTTTCTTTAAATGTTTGTCTTTATAATAACCCCTCCAATGTGGATATGAATCTCTGGTAATATTAGTTTTTGGAACATCCATGAGCTTTGTGATACAACTGATATCACATGTGAAAGACACTTTGGTCTTATTTCTGACAGGTTACTAAAAGTACTATTTATGCTGGTTCTGTCCAGATGTGTGGTAACTTAGAGACTAATGGTGATCTCCAGTTTCTCTTGCATCACTGCTGACACTGTTCAGCTGCTGGAGAACCCACTTAGGAAACTTGCTTTGTTTCCAGAACATACAGGGAGCTTATGTCAGTCACGTGCCAAATGTAGCTTTAAAAAAGGGAAAGAAGATACATTAGAGAATCTTTTAGTATTATTATTTTTTTTTTGTAGAAGAAAAATCATTGTGAACTTCTCAATGCTTTAAGATGCTCAAAATTAAAACTTAGGATAATGCATTCAAGTGGACAAAGTGTGTGTGTAAAGAAACAGACAAGTTGGTAGTGCAGTGTGAATTGCAGATACGTGGCTGAAAAACTCTATTCAGCAAACAAATGAAATCTTTCACCCATGAGGCCAGAACAGGAAAGATATCCACAAATATGCAAAGGGGAGAAGAGGTGTTAAAAGAAAGTTTAAAAATACAGTGATAATGAGAGACTGTCATTTTCTGAGACAGGGGTGATTCTTATCACAACAGGTCAGGGGTTATGTGCAGTGAGAAAACCCAGACAGTAGCTGGAAGCCATGAGAAGGTAATTGAAAATTGCATCCTGAACTGAGAAGGGAAAGTCTGCCTTTGTGCATACAGAAATTTGCTGACATGCATGTGGGAAATTAAGACAGCCATTTTCCAGACAGCTGGATTTAGACGCTGCAAGTTTTGTAACTGAAAGAAAAGTAGAAATTACTTTTTCAGTCAAGGATTGAGTAATTGTATTCGTACATCCTGAAGCAAAAGAGATAGTAAGTAGGGTCATAAATAAACTTTTCCCTTTTTTTATTGTGGGTATGGGAATACAATGAAGTGTAGGTTGGAAGTTAATGGGAAGACTGTGCACAGCTTTAGATACTGGGAATTTAAAGGACAATTGCCACTCTTGCCTGAAGAAAAAGTGCTCTAAGAGATTCATCTGAGAGATAGGAACAGACTGTGGCCTTAATTCTCTCAGTGGCAACATTTCCCTTTTTTTTAAATGGCTTCAGATATATCTCTTGTACACAAAGCCCCTTTGTATACTCTGGTAGGAAGCAAGGCAAGGTAGAATTGTAGTGAATTTGGTGCCAGCTGGGGCTAGATGTGGGAATATGATGTACTTCCTTGAGATGAATGTAAGAGAATATTTGTCGCTTTACAGACCTAATGAGTAATCATCTATTCAATCTGCAAGGCTGCAGTTATGCCTACTACTTTCGCTTCTCATAATGGCTGAGTCCTTTTAAGTTTGTCCTGATCAATTAATCCGGTCAAAACATTCTAAGTGTAAGTGGTGACTAACTGGGCTACTAGACAACTGCACAGAACTGGTGAACCATTAGAATGATTTTGGCATTGTTTGACCTCATACAAAATGTGCTCATAAAGATTTCAAGGAGGGTAAATCTAAGGAAAACCTATTAATGACTGAGGAAAAAGTGCATTTTATCTCCATTATCATCTGGGAGAATAGTTTTAATAACCAGTGTAACCTAAATGTCAAATAAAGTAGATTTTAATTTATTTTAGGTAAAACTGACATTTTTCTTAACTAGCTTTACTGAGGTAAGCAAAAACCCCAAAATAAAAATAGATGCCATAAAGAGTAATTGTGGAAATGTTTCATTATCCCATTTTTTGGCATGTACCTGCACAAGTTTCTATGCAGCTTCATGCCCCTAACCCATTAATTTCTTCTATTTGAATTATTTGCAGTTCACAAACACATGCTCTTTGTTGTTTAAAAATGGACTTGGGCAGGAAAATAGACCAACATGCACTCATTTCAGCAATTAAATCCTTTTCCCTGAGGTGGAGGTCACTAGCATCTCCCAAAGAATCCTTCGAATACCATGTCACTGAACAATTAAAAATGCTTCCTTTAAGTGCTTTTCAAAGCAACAGAGTCCTTAATTGTTGGCATCAAATCTTTATACTATCACTCCTAAAAAGGCAAATTGTTTGTTTGCCAAAGGCATGCTTTTCAGCCAGTTTGCAGATATTGGGAATTTAAAAATCCTTCCCTCCCCCACCTCCCAACACAGCTATGCCCTACCATAATCCAGCATATTTGATAGATATTGGGATTGGAATTGATGATGGAGATGACTGATGTACATTTAAGAAGGACACTGTCCCCATTTCCTTAGAGTTGTCTGTGTATCCTCTATTCAGAACACACATATGTATCCAAAACTCTGCGCCTTAGAAGACTGTCCCAAATCATGCAACATTTTTGTGAGATGACTCTCCTTGTCCTTTTCAAATGTTTTCTGTGTCTGCAAATATGAATTGTGATTAAAGGAAATGGGTTTGTCTGCTTGAACCCATTCCCTACTTTACTTACAGACAGTTTTTTCACTAATGAATAGATTTGCAAGCTCCAGCAGAGACCACAGGGTAGCTGGCTATTTGGGACATTCTCCTGTTTTACAGCCAATGGAAACTAAATCCCAAATCTGCTGATCATGAGGTGAAGGGAATATCTTAATTCAAACTATTTTGTGACTGGAAAGGAGATTCTTTTATGCGCAGTTTTTCTGTTTTTTCCCATTGTTTTGATTTAAAATACAATTTTTTTCATCTTAAAACTTCCTTTTCTGCCATCAAGAAAGAAGAAAAAAATAGGGTCAAGCCTCAAACTATTTTTTTTTAAATTTTAGCTGGTGACTTGAAGAATAGTACTGGTTACAATCTTCTGACTGTTATTTCTCTTCTTGTATCTTTGTGTTTTTGAATTATTCAGTTACCTAGTAAAACACAAGATGTGAGGGTTTGTAGACAAATTTGCAGTGGTTACAGATGGTAAATGAAGAACTCTTACTGCCTGTAGTGATTGCAGGAGGCTTGAATTTCTAGTAATTCTGTGAATGTGTGTGACATCCCCAAGGCAATCAAGAACAATGGTTTTGGCTGAATGTGCTTAGAGTAACTAAAGCTGGATTAAGAATTTAGCTAAACTTTTAAATCATTCACTTTAACAAGTGTACAGTATTCAGTGGGGCAGAATGTTATACCAACAATTGTTCGGATTGGCACCTGGAAAACAGCAGCAAAGCATGTATTTTCTTATTGCAGAGAAAATGGCACTCACCTGAACTGAGTGGACTGGTCAGACATTCACTGAATTGTATGTTTGGAGTTCTTGTCTCCTTCGCTTGATGCCCATGGCATAGTGTGAAAACAGAAAGGCACATTTAGCTTTCTTATAGAGTGGTCAGGGCAGGGCATGAATGTGACTGTAAAACAGTACATTTTTAATGATATTCTATGGCCACCTTCCTCAGTAGTCTATTTGTTCAGCTGAGTAGTCTTAAGGTAATTTATTCTATGAACAAGTCCAATTAAAATGGCATTATTTGAAACCAGCCTAAATAAAAACTCATTTTATGTGAAGTAGTTATCCTTTCTCAATTTTTTAAAACCTTTGAGTTAGTTGAACTTGCCTCCTTAATTCTTTTAGGAAAACTACAGAAGATATCAGTCAGTTTCAATTGTTGTTCAAAAATTAATTTCTACAGTGACCTGTGCATATTAGAGATGGTAAAACAGATATGGAGAAATTTAGTGACTAATCCAATTTGCCAAAATATGTATCATGGAATGCCTGATTTCAAGTTCATAATTGTAGGGAATGCTTCCTCACATTTTCAAGCAGAGAAATGAGAGGATATAAATGGACCAAAAAGAGTATGGATATGCTAACCTGAATCCTGTGTTTCTTCAGGGCACGCTGTGACAGAAAATATTTTTTAAAAAAATCAACTGTGCCCTGAGCATCAGGAGGTTTTTTTTGTAAGAATGACTGCTTTTATCACATGGGGAAAAATACATCTTGTAACTAATATGGAAATTACTTTAAAAAAATAAAATTGCTGAAACAGTAATCTCCAGCCATTAGCACTTCAGTTACTGCCATCAAAAAATAATTTACAGATCTTCTCGCAGCTGCTCGCAGCTGCTTATCAAGAGATTATTGTGAGACAAAGCTGGGCCAGGAGAGGTTTTTCTCATCATGCAGTCAGAGTAATTAGTTTAAGAATAACCTCTCCCTTGTGTACCTGAATCAATTCTACCAGGTAACTGGCCAGCTACATAGACACCACCAATAAATGTGCCAAGTAGAACTGGTCAGCAAGGTAAGGCATTTCGTTGATGGAATTGATTACTAAAAGATACTAATCAGGGCAGTAAAGATAGTTGTAGTAAGTCTTTGTTGAGTTAAAAAATGAAGTATTTGCTTTCATGTATTTGATGATATACAAGAAGCTACAGTGGATTTTTACTGCATAAGTGTTTATCTTTTAATTTTTTGCTAAGGATAAAATGTTTTCATATGCCTTTTACTTCTTTCTGTGTAGTTGTTAAAGGGAAAAGCTCTGAAACAAGCCAAATTATCTGAGTGGAAACATTCCTGATTTTGAGATGAGATTTTTATTTCTGTATGCATTTTATATGCATTTGTGAGTGTTGGTTTTTTTCCTCCCTTGAGAAACTGCCACTAGATGGAGCAAACGTTGTTTAAAAAAAAAGAA
>VXBT01001073.1:2592-45983 GCA_013400235.1 Oriolus oriolus | reverse complement strand
CCACCCCGCGGGACCGATAGGGCGGGGGGCGCTTCTCCCCGCCTCCGCCGCGCTTCCTCCACGCTCCGCTCCCCGAGGCCGCCCGCCTGCTGGCAAAATAACAACAAAAGAAACCCCCAAACCCCAAAACAGGCGCCGGTCCCCCCGCAGCCGTAAAAATAACCAGAAATTCCCAGGGCGGCACCGACCCCCGGCGTTTGCCATCAGCCCCTTCCCGGGCGTTCCGGTGCTGGTGCCTACAAAATCGACACCCCTCCCCCCGCGGCGGCCGCGGCTCGGCGGTTCTTTTAAATTTTCATAATTTTGTACCCGCGGTTATCTGGAGGCCGCAGCAGGGCTGCGCCGCCGCCAAGTTTATTGTTACCGGCGCGTTCCGTGCTCCGCTCGCAGGGCTGGATCCGGCCCCGGCGCTGGGCGGGCGCGGGGCCCTGCAGGGCGCGGAGCCGCCGCGAGAGGGAGCCGCGCACCCGCGGATGCGCCGGGGCTCCCGCATCGCCCGTCCCGAAACCCGGCCTCGGGGCACCCGAGCCGGAGCGGAGTCAGCGGCAGAGCTGTCACACAGCCCCCGAGTCCTGACCTTTTCCAGTCCTGGCTCGGTGCAGAACGGCGGCAGTCGTGCTTCGGCTTGGAGGATGGTTTTGGGCTAGGTGTAGGTATTCCTTGGGGAAAACGCGGATCAGTGAAAAGTGGGTTTTGGATAGGGAATTTAATCTTAAAGTCCGAGAGAGGATTTATTAGTGTATCGAGGAGTCTGAAAAGGATGGAGCCAGGCTCTTCTCAGTGGTGCCAAGCTACAAGACAAGAGGCAGTGGGCAGAAACTGATGCGCAGGAAATTCCACCTGAACACGAGGAAGAACTTTACTGTGAAGGTGACTGAGCATTGCAACAGATTGCCCAGAGTGGTTGTGGAGTCTCCTTCCTTGGAGATATGCAAAAGCCATCTGGACACAATCCTAAGAAACCAGCTCTGGGATGACCCTGCCTGAGCAGGGAGGTTGGGCCAGATGACCCACTGTGGTCTCTTCCAACCTGACCCATTCTGTGATTCTTGCTCTAATCAATTAGGCAGAATTAATCAATTGGGATAAAAGTAATAAAGCTGGAGCAGGAAAAGACAAAACTTCCACGCAAATAAATGTGGTATTAATTTCACAGATGGACGTCATATTTGCAAACGTATGTTGCTAATCTGAATTTGTCATTCTGACACCAAAACTAACACAAGGAAATATGCTGGATACTTTTGGCTGATAATATAATAGAGAATATAAATTTTGTCAGTTCTGTGAATGCTGACAGTAGGGAAGAACAACCAGCTTTCCCTTAAAATCAGGGCTGCTATCAGGCCCTTCGCTGGGAGGGTATCTGTGGTTCAGCTGAACTCGGGGCAGCTTTGTGTCTCAGGTTTGCCATGTCTGCACTGAACTGTGCTGGTGTCAGGTGGACAGCAGGTGTTGACCAACTCTTCCCTTGGTGAAGTCAGGTCTCAGGAGTCTGCCTGAGGGATCTCTGTTGAGGCCGGTGGAAGTTGGCACAGGTTGACGATGAGAAGACAGTGACCCTTTGCCACAGCAGAGCTGATTTTGTATTGTAAATGCTGGGACTCTCCTAGGGAAAACAGAATTGGATGGTGCTTGGTTTAGTTTGGAGGATGAACCCCTATTTTTAAGGTGATGCAGCATATGTTTCCAGTACTAATTTTTTTTTTTTTCCATTGCATTTAATTTTAATAGGCCGGGTACTGTGGCTCTGCGTGAAATCAGGCGCTATCAAAAGTCCACCGAACTTTTGATCCGCAAACTCCCCTTCCAGCGTCTGGTGCGTGAAATTGCTCAGGACTTCAAGACAGATCTGCGCTTCCAGAGCGCTGCCATCGGTGCTTTGCAGGTGAGCCTTGCCGGGGCAGCCCGGGGTGCCGGGGCGGGCTGGGAGTGCCCCCCCAGCCGGGATTCCCCGGAGCGGAGCTGGGGGGCTCCGCCCCGCGCCCCCATTGGCCGGGCTGTTTCCAGGGTTAGTTTGGGCTCCCTCTGATTGGTGGGGCTGCCGCGGTGGGCGTGGCCCGCGCGGGGAGGGAGGGATGCGCACCTCAGCCTCGCCTTGCCCACCGAGGACCTGGGAATGCCTGGGGGTACCGTAGGATAAAACAGCGCAGGGGCAGCTCAGCAGCTCCTTACAGAGCCTCTAAGTGTGTTTTTGTGCGGGCTGCTTTGGTTTTGGTTTTTTTTAACTGGCCCCTCAATTAGTTAGAACAGTGCATCTTATTAAGATGCTTAAGGAAAACATGTTTCCTCCACCCTTGAGCTCTGCTGGAGGCTCTGCCTTTGGAAGCTCTGCAGTCAGAGAGGGAACGTCGTGTAAAGCTGGCTCTGGGGTGTCCTAATGGAGGTCTTGGTGTCCTCGAATGCTCTTTAAAGAAAAACAGCTCAGTAAGCCACACCTAAACACAGTTAGGGAAATAGCTGCTTTCCTAGGATGTAGCTAATGCTAAACACACTTTTTAATATATTAGTTACATAACTTATTTAGAGTATACAGAGTAAAATATTAATTGCTCTTTCTGGCCCAAATTCCTGAATCTAAGTTAGGACCCCCCACAAGACTCAGTTCTTATCATGGGAACATCTCCCTCTCACGATAAAAGACACTCCCAATTAAAGATATGTCTTTACTGTTCTTTTAGCCGTTGAGAGATTGTTTCAGAACCTATCTGTAATTGTAGTCTGTCTGACATGCAGGCCAAAATGGTCTCTTTCTAGTTGATGACTTCCAGTTGACAAAGGGCCAAGACATTTGCTATGAGAGCCCGTAAACTTGGGCATATGCTTAGCTTCAAAAGGTGGCTCTGTGTTTTTGCGGAGCTGTTGCTTTTGCTTTTAGTTATTCTGCATGGCAGTTCTTAAATCCTGAGGTTTATCTGTGTGTCTCTTTATCTAGAACTGCCTATTAAAATTTAGTAGGTAGTACACTTTCACAAGGCTCCTGGTTTGAACGTTCCTGGTTTTGCATTAAGGAGTTGTTGGTAAAGAACTTGTTCATATACAATTCCTAGTGTGTTCTGCTTGCATATTTGAAAAAACAGAAACTCTTCCAAGGTAAAAAAAAAACCAAAAAAACCTCCCAAATTCCTAATCCCTTGGGTACCATGTTGTTTGTGCCAGCGTGGATATTTGGTGAAGTGTCTTAACTTTTCACACAGTGATTTGACAAAACTTTGCTATCATATCCTACTGCAAATGAAATGACTTGATAATACCACAGACCTCATCTGCTGTAGTAAATATTCTTCTTTCTCATATTGGATAATTTTATGTTTTTAAAAAAGATCTTTGAACCTAGTAAGTTGATTCGTGGAGTTCCTGGCAATGAAGTGGTTCACAAAAGTTCTTCTCTTGTGTGTATTGTCGGAAGGGTGACCTCGACCTCCTTTCTATAATTGAGCCCCATCATTCCCACCTTCTCAGCCCAGGTGTTGCTGTGTCCAATACAGGCACACAAAGATGCTTCCCAGGAGATTGATAGGTGTTAGAATTCCATGTCAGCCCAGAAGTGTGTAAACAGTTACTATTGCTGTGCTGGGCTTAGCAGCAGCTATCTTAACAGGAGTCAGGAGAATATTTAGGTCCAACTGAGCATCTCTCTAGCTCAGAATCCTGTCTGCAGGTGCTCAGTAACAGGGTCAACCACTGTGGTCAGCGTTGTTGTTGTGCTCCCAGGTGCTGATCCCTGATTCTCACAGGTGTGAGGTGGGAACCTTCTGTGATGCTGGGGGCCTGTGCTGTGTCCCCAGATAGGCAGGACATGCTCAAAGTACAGGAACGGGACAAGTGTCTGATGGTAATTCTGACTGATGTCCTGGTTTTGATGGTTCAAGGAGTTCCTGAACTGAAGGAGTTCTCTTATTTCTAACGCTTCTCAGTGTATTTCCTTTCTGCTAATTTTTGACTTTTGAGTTAAGCCACCTCTTCAGTATCTGTGGAAGGAGCCTTGTGCCTGAACTGTGTGTTGGGAAGGAATACCTTCTCTTCTTTTCCCTGGCACCTGCCAATTTCACCTGATGCTCAGATACTCTTACTCTGGAAGAGGCAGCAGACAAGTGCCTCAAACAATGTAACCCAGCCTTTGAAAAGAGAATTCCCTAAACAAACTGACTTTTTGGTAGTTTAACCCCTTCCTATCTCCTGAGAGTCCCATGGGAATATTAGTTCTGTTGTGTTCTAGAGGATGTCCTTACCAAATGGCAGCAGTACACTACTTTAGACACAGAATATTATTTGGTGCTTTATAAGAAAATGGAGGGTTTTAGTTTCTGAAAATCTAAAACTTTTGATGTTTGTGAGTAAAAAAGATCAAAACCTAAACTTAATGCCGTGTTACATTGTACTTTTAATTCTTAACTACGATTCCTTCTTTCCTGGTGCTCAGAGAGTGAAAATGTTCTTACCTCTTTTCTTCCACACTAGGAGGCAAGTGAAGCCTACTTGGTTGGCCTGTTTGAAGACACCAACCTGTGTGCTATCCATGCCAAACGTGTCACAATCATGCCAAAAGATATCCAGCTAGCACGCCGCATACGTGGGGAGCGTGCCTAAACCTCACCACGATGGGTTTGTCATTCTCGAAGCAAAATCTTCTTCCTGTTATTGGTAGTAATGAACGTTAGATATTTTTTCCATGGGGTTAAAAGGTACCTTAAGTATATGGTTGCAAGTGGAAAAATAGGGGACAGAATTGGGTATTGGCAAGTTTTCTTTCCATTTTCATTTGTGTGTGGATTTTTAATATGAACAAGGGGACATAAAAACAATCAATGTGGTCAAAAAAATAAAAAAATGAATCGTTGAAACTTCTTCACCAAAACAACTTTATAAAAAAAAAAAATTATAAATAAACCTGTCAAATTTTTCTGGACAATGCCAGCATTTGGATTTTTTTAAACAAGTAAATTTCTTATCAATGGCAACTAAATGGTGTTTGTAGCATTTTTATCATACAGTAGATTCCATCCATTCACTATACTTTTCTAACTGAGTTGTCCTACATGCAAGTACATGTTTTTAATGTTGTCTGTCTTCTGTGCTGTTCCTGTAAGTTTGCTATTAAAATACATTAAATGATGCTTGGTTTTAGTCTTGATTTTTAAATATTACACACGGGTTATACTGATGAAAAAGTGATCAGCTTTCTCTCCCCTTTTTCTCTTCAATGCATGGCCTAATTCCTTGGAGCAGATCTAGGAAACACTGGGGATACTGACATGGCTGAAGTAGTGGTAATGTGAGGTTCTTTTAAGGGTGTAAAATTTGTCTGCTCCACATAAAAGCAAATTTGGTGAGTACAGTACCAGGTAGAGTCTGGAGCTGAACTGAGCTCTCTGAGCTACAGTGCTAAGAAGCAGCAATTCGTTGTCATTTCAATTCCTTTCTTACTTGATGTAGTGCTGAATTTGGAAGCATTTCTGATTTTCATGGTTTTTAGTATGGTATAAGTGGTGGAGTGTAGTGGTTTGGGTTTTTCTGTTTGGGGGTTTTATAGGGCGTTTTTTGTTGTGGTTTTTTTACCCATTTTCACTCTGTTAGTTTCTTGGTTTGTAGCTGTTCCCTTTTTGGTTGACTACCTTTCTGTTTCAGTCACACCCTCTAGCATTTTTGAGAGCTTAGTCCACTTGTGATTAGTTTCCGTTTGTACACCCCCATCTAAAAGACACTTTTGTACCACTTTTGTTACAATTCTTCACAGAAGCAGTACTTGGGCAGGATCACACATTTAAAACTTACTGGATTTTTATATTCTCCCACAATTGCTGATGGAAGTTCACATGAAGACATTTACTGCTGAAACTGCGTCCTTTTAAAACTTGGTTTTAATTTTTCCCCCTGAAATTTGTTTAAGGGTTCTGGCAGACCAGTCTGGAAACGAGTTATGTGCTGTAGTTGTTGATAGCTCTTGCAGATAATGAAATGAGTTCCACAGAAAATACGTAGGTGGTGAACAGATTTCACCTCCATGCTGAGGCTCCTGCAGAGCTTATTTGCTGCTAACTTCTTTCAAGAGGTTTTGAGTGAGCTCTAAACACGAGTGAATTTGTCTGAAGATTTCTGAAGAGGATTAATAGGGATATATTATCTGCTTTGGTATCTTGAACAGAGAGCCAAAAATTACAGAATAAATCACATTATTCATAACTTGCTCGGCTTTGGTAATGAGTGCTGTCTGCCAGGGTTGTGCAAAGTAAAGTCTATTTAAATGGAGAAGCTTGTCACAGGCAAGACTAATGCTAGACAAAATGTTATCACATCCTTTTGATGCCAAGCAGTTCATAGCTATCAACTAAAAATTAAGGAAGACCTGTCTTGGAGCATCCAGAACAGCAGAAATACAGAAGGTGAGCAACTGAGGCTTAACTGACTTAAGATGTCACTTCTGTCTACTTAATAACAACCCTGTTAAACTTGCTATCAGTGCTTTTCAATATAATTAACAACTTGTTTTGTCCTGTACTTCAGAATTCTGTTTCACCTCTCAGTCAACAGTGCTGCAAGCACCTACACAAAAAGGTAATTAGGCTGGGTTGGTTTGGCTGGTTTTTTGCCTAATAACCTGAAATTGAAGTATTGTTAAGGAACTTAATTTTTTTTTTTCTTTCTTAGGTATATTAGGAAACCCATTTTGATTCTCAAATGAAATAGTGAGTTCTTTCTCTTTGAGAGAATTGGGGTGAGGAACATCCCAGTTTAGCTGACAATGCAGTTAAACTGTTCAAGGCAGAGGAAATCCTAAGGGAAGATGAGGGGATCAGGAATCTGAGCAGATGCCAACATTCAGGTACAGTGCTATACCTGCAGCTTAGAGGCAAACTTGGCCCTTTTCAAGATTGTGGTCCTGGAGATGCCCCATGAAGCCTGCTGGTGATTAGCTGTCTGTGTCTGTATCAATGCCGAGAAACTTCAGTCTCTAAAATAGTTTACTTCTTTTTTTTCCTGGGCAATTCAGGCACAGCTGAGATTTTGAGTACTAGAAACGAGTTCTGGTCCTGTGGATGTACCTCTGTGGAGCAGTTTAACTGTACTGAGTGGAGGGGTGGGTGTGAAGTGGCTCCTCGTTAGTAACAGTCTCATTCAGAAGTTGAACATCTCTTTAAGACATTGTTTGATGTACATCCACAGCTCCGTTTCTGAATTATTCTGGTGAAGTTCTATATAATGTGTATGTGATAAGCTGGGTTTTAGGTCTCTGTTTTGTATGTGTATGTTAACAGCTGTATTTGCTTGCCATTTCCTCCAGAGTAAGTACAAACCCTTCTTTTAATTTGGTTGCTTCATATTAGCAACACAAAACCCCAGCTTGCTTACCAGAGCCAAAAATTAGCGCAGTGGGAAATAATTTCAGACACAAGATCAGTCCCTCTTGTGTGGCTTTATCAAATTCAACTGGCAGTTCTTGAGAGCTTGACTGGCGTGGAGCTTTAACCCAGCATTTCAGGTTTTATTTAGGAAAGTAACTTGCTGAATACAAAGTAACTAATATTAGTGTAGCTATGTTTTACTGTTGCATCTCTGGGCTGTGTTCCTCCAGCCCTTTATCCCACCTGGCAGTAGCTGTTCGGTGATCCTGATCCAGGGACCAGATTCCAGTTTTTGATGTGGCTGAAACCAGTGTGTCTCACTCACATCCACACTCCCTGTGCCACTGTTTTTGGTCGATTAGCCAGAGCTGGACTCTGCACATCTATGAGCTCTGGAGCTCTGGAGCAGGCAGCAGGGGAGGAACCCCCCTTTGCCTTGCAGTGCCCAGTTTAGGTTCGGTCTCACAGGACACTTGATCCAAACTCATGCCTCTGCTACCGTTCCAATACCAGCTTTTCCTGCCACACCTGCCTCCCTTGGGACACCATGAGGGGTAACTTCTGTGTATCTTCTGGAGGTTAATTTTAAATTTCATGGTTTAATAAAGTACAGGCAGTGTTCTGGTCGAATATTTTGTTCACTGGAATTTTATTTCTTGCTCTGGCAAAAAACCACATGGATTTCTTGGCCTTCATAGGAGTAAGAACTTAGTAATGCTTTTCATATAACTTGGTTTCAAAGGCTGGAATTAAGAGGAGGAATTCTAGTGTCAGGATAGTTGTTGGGTTCTTTTTTTCCCCTGGTGCAGATCAGGATGATGTTGGGGAGCCGTTTGCTCAGCTTTTACTTGTGTCTTACATGTATAATGAATCATCCTCAGTGATGAGAAGTTCCTGCACTAAGTGGATGTTGCAGACTTGTTCGTGGCAGGTTGGCCTCTAAACAGACAAGTATTTTGCTGAACAAAAAGCCACTGTTTATGTATATATTTTTTTTAATCTGTGAGGAGGCTTTGATCTTTTGACCTTGGTAATGCAACGTTAAAAAAATAGCTCGGTGTGTAAAAAGCTTTACATCTGTCAACAGTAGTGTTAAAAGGGGATTGTTAGGATTGCATAGGTTGATCTTAATGTCAGCAACCTTTTTGATTGCCTTCCTGGGAATATTACCTGTTACATGATCACAACTAAATAAATATACAAGAAATTATTTATTTTAAATGAAGAATATTGTCTAATTCTGAGAAATGGCTGCAAAATGCTGAGGCTTAGGAATGTTCTCAGTTACAGCACACCTAGGCTGAAGCTTTCTGCTTTTTCCTTGATGGTGATCCTTACTGTCCCTCTGCAGCAGTAACACCAAAGATCAGGACACTGGAGTAAAATCCCACAAAAGACGAGGTTGGGGTCAAAGACCAGGGGTGTGTGCTCTCCAAGTCAACGTCATAGTTGCTCCTCAGTGGGAAATAAGCCTGGATTTTCTGTCCCATCTCTCTTGAGAACACATTTGCAGGCTTATATGTAGCTCATGGTTTGAGACGTGTGCTCACATTTTCTGCTGTATTGTCCCCTGCCAGCAGCATCCCCCTCATCTCCTTCTGCAGGCAGGCTATTACACACAGCAGGGCCTCTAGCAGCAGGGGTGCTTTATGTTACTGAAAGCTCCTGTGATGTCAGAAAGATTTAAGAAGTGGGAAAAAAAAAAAATCCCTACAGCTCTGGAAAACACTTGTGCTTCCTGATGGTGTCAGGACTGAGAGTTCTCACCCCGTTCCCTTGAGAGGAGCTGCCCTCACCTCCTCTTTGTGTTCATATATGTGCTGTTTCATGGAAGCATCCCAAGCACAACCCAGCTGGAAAATGTCTGTGGCCTGTACATCCCAGAGTGAGTGGGAGCTAATCCCACGTGCCTTGGTGATAAATGCTGACCCTTGGGCTTGCCCCACCACTCTTTGCTCCTGAGCAGTTGATCTCCCCTCCTGCCAACCTCAGCTTGCAAGAGACTGTGTGATTTCAGCTACTTTAGTTTTCCTCAGCATCTGTTGAGTTGGTGAGGGGTGGATCCCCTCTTCTGCCTTTACTTTGTGACTGCTTTGAGGAGAAGCTGAGACAACACCGCTGTCATCGTCAGGGGAGAGACATTCCTTTCTTTTCCGTGTGCTGGAGCAGCAGGAAGGCTGGAGGAACAGTATTTACAGTCCTGCTCAGGCCTCCCTCTCTCAGTGCATCACTACCTGGCAGCTGAGGCCCTGTCAGGCAGCCCGTGGCTGGGAATGCTGCCAGGTGAACACATGGGCACGGATGCCGGCCGTGAGGAGCGTGAGCACGGATCGGGGATGGCAGGATGGGCGTCCCAGCTGGATGTGGCCTCAGGACCGGTTACCGCTGAGGGGCTGCGTGTCCCTACATCTGAAGGCTGGAGCCGCTTCAAACCGCCTCGGTGCCGGCTAATTCGGGGCACGGGAGAGCTGCCAGGCTCGGGCGTGCGCATCCCTGGGACCTCGGGCTTTGGCTTGGCTGTGGAGCGGGGCAGGGAGCTGGCAGGAGCGGCGCAAGCTCCGTGTGCTGCCTTGCTGACGTGGTTTGCCCCGAGGGGCTGTCGGTGATGGCTTTTCCCTTGTGCCTCCTGCCATCTGCACCGCGCTGGGGCTGAGGGCGTGGGCCAGGGAAGATGCTCAGAGGAGGGGAGACTTCTTCAGCAGGTCCTGGGGGTGTGGGCAGCCTTTGGAGCACGGTGGTGCCAGGCTGATGCCAGCCCTGCTCTCCCTGGAGAACGGCGTGTGAGCTGGGACTTCTACCAGGCAGACGTGAGCAACAGGAGCAGTCTCAGGTGTTGGTTTGAGGGATCCTGCTGCGGATGGATGCATTCTCTTCCCGGCACGGTTGAGGTCTTGTTCCAGGAGGGTTTTGCCGTGTTCCCAGGGCGTGACGTGAGCCGTGGCTCGCTGCTGACTCTCGGGGCAGTCGCTGAACTGACGCAAGAGAGTCGTGACTTGCTCCCGACTGGACTGGAACTGAGCTGGGCGGGGAGCTCAGGTGTTTCCTGAGACAACACAGCACCAGCCGAGGGACAGCGTTACACAATGTGCGCACATGCAGGAGCCGTGGGCTCCCTCCAGCCCCCTCTTCAGGTCTGTGTGTGCAAAAAATGAGCAAAAGCGTTTTTCTTTGCATTGTTGAGGAAGAGGGACTCATTTAGTGCATTGGGCTTTCATGGCGATGCCATCCCCATCACCAAGAGAAAGAAATCCTTCCTGCCTCCCCTTCCCTGGGACATGAAATGCTTTAAAATTATGGTGGTTGCCCTTGTTTTGAAGCGTGGAACTGGCTCTTTGATAAAACCTCCAGCTCTGCTGTGCAGCTCAAACGTAGTGGAGTCAAAGAGATGTTTTCTGCCTGGTGTCAGCTTGAAGCCTCCCAGACACCGAATCCCTCTAGAGGAGGGCACATCTGTTCAGGAATCTGATCTCATTTCTGCCTTATAGGTTCTCCAGCTAAATGGACCATTTGCTTTCATGAAAGTAATTGCTTTGAATGCTGTGGAAAAGAGAAGCCAAAGCCACAGACAGCATCTACCCTCGCTGGTGTTTATTCAGTAAATTAATAAACACTAATAGGGTAGCACTCAAGTCCACAGCAACGCATAGCCTGCTTTTAAGCCATCCTGGGTATTGCTAGAAGAGCACACCGTGCAGCAGCCGCTCTCTGCAGTGTGAAAGCCCTGGCTGTGGGTGCAGACAGGGGTTATAGTGCACCCAGGAGCACCGTGGAGCCGGGGCGTAACAGCTCCATAGAAACACATCTGCTCCTGCCGTGCCGAGCAGGAGCTGCTCTGGCTCCGCTGCTGCTGCTGCTGCTGGCACTGAATTGTCCCCCTGCTCTGCCTCACCTGAGCCTCCGAGATCTTGTACCATACAGTGCTAACACCAGGATGCTGTCGGCCTCGGCACGCTGCTCCCGAGGCTGCCCCGGCCTTCCTGCTGCCCCGCTGCTGTGCAGGCAGGGAATGTGCTCCCGGCATGGAAGGAACACAGCGAGCCTGTGTCCCCAGCACAGGGAAACCTGGGTCGCTCAAACTCCGTGTCACTGTGACTTGTGTGCTCTCTCTGCAGATCAGAGAGGCATAATTCCATTCTTGCCATAAATCTTCTCCTCTCCCCTGCTGCACCGCCCTGCCCCTCTCTGCACATCCGTAGCCCTGCTCCCTGTAAAACAGGAATGCCACCACATTCCCTGTCTGAAAGGAGCAGAGGGTCTGCCCCGTGCACAGGCTCCCTCTCCTGCCACTGCACCCACCCATTAAAAAAATAGTGTTATATACACATATATTTATTGTAAATATATTATTGTGAGTGATATGTAATTATTTATGTGCATATTAAAATGTGTAATAATAATGTGTTATTATTTAAGCATGTGAGGTTAGGCAGATGCTTTTTTAATGTTTAAATTATAATATGTTTATGATAATTATCTATTTAGGCATATTAAAAAACATTTCCTCAGTCTCATACCAACATCACAAAGGGAGAGGAATGGTGTATTACGATGGAAGGTTGCTGCTAGCTTTATATATACAACTCTCTATATCTATAATTTTTTTTTTTCTGTAGGTCTGTTAAAGGTAGGTTGCCCCAGGTTTACTTGTTAATATTGCCTTTTCTGTATTTTTTTTTAAGTGGAAAAAGTTGCACAGATTCTTCAGAAAGGAGAAACATTTTTACTGATGTACAGTGCTAAAATGGCACCAACCAAACTGTGGAGCTCATGTTTATCACCCAGGCCTCAGCCACCAGGGGCCAGCCCAGGCACTTCCTTCAGAGGCTGTGAAGGGCTGCAACGTGGAGAGCAGCGATTTCTCTCCCTCCTGTGCAGGTACCTGCTCTGTCCTGCCCTCTCCTCACCTCCTCTGAGAGCTGCCTTCGCAGCCTCGAGACAGACACAGCACATTTCCAGTGATGTCTTCTTTCTTGGGTTTCTTTTACTGAATATGAAAAAATTAATTTTGCTTCTCCAAGAGTCTTCCATTCTACTGGTTTTCCAGCACGTGCTCTGCAGAGCAGCTCAGAGTCAAGGTGTGTGCCTCAGCCTCCAGCTTGCAGAGACAATGTGCAAGGGAGATGAGGAATGGGGTGCAGTAAAGCCAGTGGCAGAGCAAGTGTCTGGTTCCAATAGTCTCCTGGCTGGATTTGGGGGTCACACAAAGCCGTGGCTTCCCCTCGTCACAGCAAACCTGTGGGGTTGTGGATTTTACTGTGGGATGGATGAAGATGGCTCTGCTGTCTGCAGTCCACTTTTAAGCAAAGTAAGCAGGTAGCAGACAAGGTCCATTTTAAGCTGACTGGCACCACACAGAACCGCTTTTATTTAGCACCATGGTGCTACTGCCATCCTCAGGATGTAACCTGGTGCTAATCACTTCTTCAGCTGGCCTAAGTATGGTGTGCTGGTCCTGAGTTGCAGCTGCTTTTATCCCAGTAATGTGAGGATTCACAGAGTATTGCTGCATCCCCTGAGTGCAGGGAGTTGCAGGACCGAGGTGCCAAATCTCAGCTCCTGGGTGAAACTCAGTAAGGTGCTGAGCTATGGCTTCGGGGTGGAGGCAGTCAAAATAAAACCACCCAAGCCTTTGCCCACTGGTACAATGCCACAGCTGTGACCAGTGCTTCACAGGCTGAGGAAGAGCACGCTGGAAGTGTTTCCATATCAAATAAACTCAGGACCAAGTACAACAAAGCACGGGGTGGAGCAAAAGTGTGGGGGAGACACAAACGGGCAAAAAGTGATCACCAGGAAAGAGCTTCCCTGGAATGCAGTCAGCACTGGGGATACAGGCACCCAAATTCTCTCCATGAGCCCAGGAGCACGATTTCCCTTCCCAGCCTTGCCCCAAGGATGAATTTCTCAACTCTTTTGGGCAAATTGCAACCCTGCTGGATTTCTGTTTTCTCTCCTAAAAATGGCATTGCTGCTGTTCTGCCTTTGCAGTGTGGCTGGGACAGCTGTAACTGTTTGGAACACGCTCTGAAGGGCCACCAACCACTAGGTGAGATTCACCCCAGAGATGAGGGATTTAGCTCCTGAAATGCACCCTCCTCCTCTTGCAGGTCCTCTGGAAGCTGGGATTGATGCTCCACTGTTGGCAGAGCAGGCATTCAGGTGGGGCCATGGAGGCCTCTCCTGGGAAGCTCAGAGAGGAGTGCATTTCTGCTGACGGAAACCAGCTTTCAGCAGAGTTGCCGAGCTCCCTGCTGCTTTAAATGCTCGCCTAGATGTTAATAATGATGTTGTTCCATAGCTGAACAGATTCAAACAGTGGGAAATACACCCACCTTATTTAGAGGAGGCTAAATAAGCGTGTTTTATTTAATAAAATGTCATAACACTCTTTTGGCATCAGGCCTGTTCCTGGTGTCCCCTGTGCTGGTTCCTGTGTCTCTGCTGGGTACAGAGCTGCCTGGTGCTGATATTGGCAGCCAAAATGTGGGGTTTTTTAATGAGGAACCGACATATTTGACTGAGGATTTTGGCTCCACTTTGTGACTGCAGTCAGCCAGTGACAGTTGAAGATCATGACATTAAAAATATATTTTTTAACTACAGTTAATTAATCCTCGTGGGAAATTAGCATGCAATGGGCCGTTTGCTCTCTATTTATCACTCTGCTCTGCTGAATGAACTTGGCTGTGCTGTCTGCTCCTGTATTTCCACTGTGATCCATGAATCCCCCCCGTACCTCAGTGATGCCAAGCTTGGATTTCAGAAGGCAGAGGCTTAATCCCAGCTGGGACAGGCAGCAGCCACCCCGCTCTGCTGGTGCCACTGGAGGAACTTACACAGCTGGATGTTCTCAGACATTCTGTGGGTGCTCTGCTCCAGTCTGCATCCCCATTTTTCTTTCTGCTGCTTTCCTCCTCCTGCCCCACTGTGGCTCCAGCTGGGAAGCCAGGGCCATCCATGTGTGTGTCTCCAGGCTATACATGGAAACTTGGCTTTCTGCGACCGACCGTGGCTCTGCAACGAACAAGGGGAGCGTGTCCCTGCCTGACTGGCACGTTAAGCAGATGTTCAGTCTCCAGACCTCGTTTCAGGCAGTCAGAAATGAGAAGGGAGATGATTTTCTCTCCTCCCCAGCAGCCAACGATGCCCTCACGAAGCTCCAGTGTTGGCCACGCCGGGCTGCAAACCCGGTGTGAGCAGCTGTGCTGGAGCTGCTGACTGGATTGCAGGGATGCTCCCTCCCAGGATATCTGAGTGTGTGTGAGGCTGGCTCCAGCTGCAGAGATGGAATGGTTTGAAAGGATGCTTTAGAGGCACCGAAGAAATGCTGGAAGAATATTCTGGAAGCTTGGGGCTTATGGGGCTGTGTCACAGCTGCGCTGACCGCTTTAACTCTCCTTCGAGCCACTCTCTATTTATTTCTTTCAGAAGCAGCTCAATTTTTCATAACTTCCCTGTGTGAAAGGCTTATTGTTTTCTGTTGTTGTTATTGTTCTCCAAGGTTACACAGCATCTCTGTGGCAGAAACGCAGCCCTAGGAATGAGCTGAACCATCCTGGCTTCTGTTTTCGCATCCATCCAGACACCCTTGCCCTCAGCCCCAGGCAGCAGCGATGGGGAGATATCCCTCTGACAGAGGGATGTAAAAAGGGTTACAAATAGAATGACTGAGCACAAACAGCTAATTAATGTGTAGATGTGCTCTAGCTAATTGGGAACACTATAAGCACCACTCTACCTGTGCTGGACACAGTTAAGGTGAGGTGGTTTGCTCCTTGCCATCTGAGACATGAGGAGTTGGGCGGGAAGTTCTCAGCCCTGTGCTCCAGATAAGAGGTCAGCCTTCCCCTTGCCGGGCTGGTCACACTCTTCCCACCTCCATCTATTGCAGTTGTTAAAATGACCCCCTGTCTTCCCATTTAAATTGTTTTAACTGCACAAATGACTTCTATGTAGATGCAAGAAAGACAGTGGCCAAAATTACAGGCAATGGCTACTTGGAGAGCAGAGCATCTGTGCAGCAGACTGGGAAATTCTGAGTATTTCTTGGAAGAAAACGGAAGGGCAGTGGTGCCCTATTAAAGCTGTTCCAGGATAAATCCAGCACTGAGCAGAACCACTTCAAATCCACATACTTCCTATGGAAGTTTTCCCTTTCAGCAGCAGCACGGTGGTCACCACAGTGGGATGCTCCAGCAAGAACCATCTCAGGGCTGCACCAGGCAGCATCTGCCTGTCACAGGATGCTGCAGGAGTGATGGATCCCAGGCTGGTTTCCCCTGCTTGGCTGCTCACAAAACCCAAGGAGCATCCTTTAGTGGTGACAATGGTTGAAGCTGTTTTGGGTAAACGCTTCAGCTTCCCATCACAACAGCAGGTGTCCCCTATCCCAGGGCTTCTCCTTGGTCCTACATCCACCCAGAGAGTGCCACCAGAGCTGCAGGTGCTCCACCTACAGCACGGCAAGGATGTGGGAAGCATTCCCATGGGAACCTGGGCAGGTCCTGCTCCCCAGCCCACACTTGCTTTGCTGTGCCTTCGGTGGGACAGCAAACAACCTCATCCTGGGCTGCATCCCCAGCAGTGGGGCCGGCAGGCTGAGGGAGAAGGTTCTGCCTCTCTGCTCTGCCCTCGTGAGACCACACCTGCAGTGCTGCATCCAGCTCTGGGATCCCCAGTGTAAGAAGGACATGGACTTGCTGGAGTGAGGAGAGCTGATTGTTCAGCTTGGAGAAGAGAAGGCTCTGGGGAGACTTTGTAACGCCTTCCAGTACCTAAAGGAGATGTAAAAAAAAACTGGAGAAGGGGTTTTTGCAAGGGCCTGTAGTGAAAGGACAAAGGGAAATGGCTTTAGACTGACACAGGGTAGGTTTAGGTTAGATACTGGGAAGAAATTCTTTACTGTGAGGGTGATGAGGCCCTGGCACAGGTTTCCCAGAGAAGCTGTGGATGCCCCATCCCTGGAAGTGTTCAAAGCCAGGCTGGATGGGGCTCTGAGCAACCTGGTCTAGTGGGAGGTGCCCCTGCCTGTGACAGGGGGTCGGAAGTAGATGATCTTTAGGGTCCCTTCCAACCCAAACCTTTCTGTGATGATTCTGTAAGCAATTACTTTTCTAAGGTAATTGAAAATTGCTCCTGCTCATTACACACCGATTCAGGGAGCAGTGGTTCTGAGGAATTTAGTGAGGAGTTATGTGGTGTGCACGAGGACAGTTTGGTCAGTTTTCTTTCAGCAATAAGGCAAAAAGAGTCGAGGGTAAAAGACTCATGTGGGACAAAATCTGCCCGGGGCACAGAGTCAATTCAGAGATGCCTTTGAGTGCCTGTGCGCAGGAAAAACTGATTTAATGGAACACAGCGCTCCATTCCCAACAGGCTGGAATACCTCGGGCCCAAGGGGAGGTTTTCACAGGAGCTTCTGTCTTTGGCAGTGCCTCTGAGGGCCGTGGCCATCCCAGCACCCACCTGGCTGGGCTTCGGCCGCTGTGAGGCACCGAGTGACAGCAAAGGTCACTGCAGCTCCACCAGAGCACTCAGCACTGATGGTTCACCTGGAGAAAATGTCAACTGGAGCTGGAAAAGAGGAGGTGATGGGACTGGGAGGTGATTTTGGGTAGCAAGGGGGAGAAACTGAGGGTGTTTGCTCAGCGGATGTGCTGAGGCTACCCGGCACTGAGAGAGATGGATCCCTGCCTTCCTCCGAGCCAGTCTCATCATGTGAAAACAAGAGGCCAGAGACTGAGGTTTATGGCTGGTATGTCTGAAACAAATCAAAGAAAAGAATATTTGCCTTGCTTGAGCGTGGCAGGGAACATGCCAAATATTTCATGTGGGAGCACAGGGGTCAAGGTGTTGCTCTGCTCTGCGTTGGAGTGGCACATCCTGGTGGGCAGGGACTGACAGCAACAGCAAGGAATGGGCCCAAAGTCACACACACTGGACCAGAATTTAAATAAAAATTCTATAATTATACAGCTCAGTGGGACAGAGCTGGGAGCAAGAAGCTGGATGTCACCCCAGGGGACGGCAGTCTGCTTTAGGGACCTCCAGCTGCACTGCAGTGCTGATCTCCCACCTTCCCAGTCCCTGCCCAGTCCCTGCCCAGTCCCTTCCCCATCCCGCCTCCCTTCTGCAGCAGAAGTTGGCTGTACAAAAGGACAGGAGTTCAGAGACAAGACGAAAATGGTCTTTCATTTCCATCCATCTGTGTTTGCTCACTCATCTCTCTGGCTCCGTAAGTCAGAATTTAGCACCCAACACCTCCCCTTCCCACCCTCCCTAATTTTCCTGCCTTGTGATTTGGGTTTTCCCTGGACATTACCGTATTCTTTGGGATGTGAAATTTCCTCCTAGGGGCATTGCTTGAATTTGCACACACAGTGCAAAGGCTGACAAGGGGAGGTGGGAAGCGTGGAAGCCCTGTGAGGGGTACAGTGTTTGTACAAAGCTTCCAGAAATGGCAGATCTCTGAGCCGGATGGCAGGAATGGCTCTGCAGCCTGAGCCCACCACACTGGGCCAGCTTTGGGATGGGGGTGGGTGTGATGCTGGAGGGAAACCTCTCCCCTTGGGCGAGTTGCTGGAGGAGCAGCAGAAACTCCTGTGCAAGCTGAGCCAGGCAGAAAGAAACATTGCCGTGTCTATTTTAGGATTTTCGTGCTGCGGCTCCTCACCCCCCTGTCCAAATACATCCCTTTAATGGATGCTGCCCGAGAGGAAGCACATCCATTCTCCTGCGAGAGGGTGCCTGTGCCCATAAGCCTGTTTCCCAACACTATAAATTGGTCCTATAAAAGATGTTACTCCTCCCTGCCTCTCCTTAATAACTCCGTGTTGTGGCCGCAACAGCGCTTTGCTGCCATCGTATTTTTCACCAGGACTCCAGTCCCCCTCTCTTTTCTTCCTCCTGGGTACTGAGCAGCTCCTAGCAAAACCAGGCAGTTCAGCATCCCAGAGGGGCCTGGTGAGGGTGCTCTGGGAGGAGGTGGGACACTGAGCACAGAGTGGAGGGCAGTGGCAATAGGGCCACCTGAGAGTTTGGGAGCTGGGTGGGGGTAGCTCGGGCGCACAGAGTGAGGCCCCAGCAGCTCTGCAGCCACAAGGGTAAATCCACTGCTTTGCCAGACTCACTCTCCTGGGATGATCCCTCTGACGATCCCAGTGCCCTGTGGGAAGCCCAGCCCTGAGACAGCAGCTGCAGTGGAGGCTGTGGGCTCATCCTCAGGGACTCAGCATTCCTTGTTGTGTGAGGAGCATCTCTGCTGCTCGCATCCAACCTGCCTTCCTGATGGATTGGGCTGCCCAGTGCCAAGCAATGCAAATCTGGGGGTGAAATGGAGCAGGGAGGGTTCCCAGCTGGCAGACCTTCTCCTGCCCACCCCAGCACACCCTTGGCACAGTGCTGAGATCCACAGGGAGCACCGGAGGCCCTTCTGATGCCCCTCGCAGCTCAGGGAGAGACTCTCAGCTTTATTTAAAAGCAGTAAATGCCCAATTCCCCCTGCAAGTGACCTAGTGGGGAAGTGCCTATCTGCAGCCAGCTCCCCCCTCCCCAGTGCCACTGGCACCAGTGGCAAAGTTAGGTCCTCTGTGCATGACAGGCATCTGAGTTGTGGCACCTGCTGGGTTTTTTTGTGGCTGCTGCTTGGGGCTGCTCCTTCTCCTTGCACACACGGGGAATGTAGCAGAGTAACTGGTGTCTGGAAGTTTGTGTTCCCAAGTTTCTTTTCCCTGAGGACCTCAGAGCCCTTTCACTGAAAGCTAAAGAGGTGATGTGGTCTCCTTCAAAAACAAATGCTTTCCTTGGGTGCACAGAGTGTAAGCAGAGTGCAGCGTGGTTGCTGAGAATCTGCACAAGGCCAGCATCAGGAAATTATGTATGAAGATGATAAGGGTTTATAATAAACCCTTAGAGGTTTCTCTGACAGTGCAAGCTTGGAGATATCCCTCAGTCACTGTGTAAAGCCTTGAGGGAATTTTAGGATGTGGTTCACCTCTTCTTGTGTCCCTTGTGTGCGTGGCTGGGTGCCCTAGGAGTAACAGGGCAGGGCTGTGTGCTGCAGGGCATTCCCACAGCTGGGGAACAGTTAGGGTCGGGGTTAGGGTTGCATCCTTGCACACAGAAATGAGGTTGAAACACACTGATCCTCTCTGTTTGTTGTGTGACGGAGAGGGGGAACCTCTCAGAGCCATAAAATCCTGTCAGCTCACGTCTGGCACATCCTGCCCAACGGGTCGGGTAAAACCAAGCAGCTGCCATGTTTCCTCTCTCACTCATGCCTAGTTTTTTTTCACAGAAGATCCCATCCCCTTGCTGCTCATTCCTTCTCATCTGAGCTGAGACCCTCCTGCTGAAACCCTGCAGCAAGTTGCTGTCAGGAGCAGCCCTCTTGCTTTATGCTCTTCCAACAAAGCGTGGCCAAGCCTTTGCATGAGGAGAGTTTTCATGGGCTGCTTCTCTGACAATGTAAATAACCTTGTCATCTTCCTGACAAATTAATGCTTAACTTCCCCCCTCTTTCTAACTGGCTAGAGTGTTAACCATTGTTGCTTTAGGGCTTATTAGTATTTTGGAATACAGTTGTGACACTGGGAGAAGGCTGGGAGGTACTGTAAATTAATGCTCCTCTGTCTGTCAGGGTGTTTAAGCCTTAGGTTTGGGACGTGGGTGATTTAAATAATTCCCATGGATTCCTCAGCTTCCCTTGTCACACGCGTGGGGACAGGAGAAATCACATGTACAAGCATGATTAACTAATGAGCTGTCTAATGAAGGGCTTCTGACTACAGGCATTAACTATCTACTGCCAAACAGATCAGGGGGAAAGAAAAGGGCATAATCCCGTGTCAAAGTTCCCTGCTGTGTCACCCTGGCTTTGGTGACAGAGGCTGGTCCCACCCCACGTGTGAGAGGTGCTCCCTTCTGATAGGAAGGAGTTTATTTAACCATCCCAAATGAAATCTTCTCATTTAGCAGCCTTGAGCAGGGGGTTGCCAGCCACGAAACCCAGTAGGAGCCCAAAACGAATAGCCCCTAAAATGGGGAGAAATTTAATAAAAGAAAAAAACCACCCCAGAATTTGTCATAGCTGCACGTGTAAAACAGAGGTGATCACACAGATGCTCTCACAACACACCTTCCCAATATGTAGAAGTCCCACAGGCCAGGCCCTGTCTCTGGAGCAGGATTTGCCAGCTGCAGGCACTGCCCGTACCAAACAGGGGCTGCAGGGCCAGGGAACAAATGCAGCTCTGCTTCCTCGTGCAGCTAAATCCAAAGCTTTCCATGGAAGCAGGAAAAACACTGTCTACAACTGGCTGCAAAGCCGTGCATGGGTCAGCAATGCTTTTGGGGGCTGTGAAATGTCATCTGTTGCTGTGGGATGCAGGGAACTGCACCAGGCAGCCACCAGCTCCTCCCAGATTGCTTCAAGGAATTAGGAGCATCTCCTGGGGCTGCAGCCTTTCTCCAGCCCCTTGGGTTGGGACTGAGTTATTTATCCAAACACGACATTTCTCAGCCCACAGGTGACCTGTCTCTCTGTTTGTCTCCTGCAGCGAAGGGGGAGTGTTGAAATGAGGGTGTCCCTCCCGGCTCACAGGGGATCAGTGGCATTCCTGCTGGCTTACTCCTCACTGGGCTGTTGGGAGGGGTTCTGTGCTGAGGTGGGATGTAGATATGGATCCTGGAGAGCTTGGACCATCTGTTTTCTGAGGTGAAGCGCACATCTACTCGCCATTCCCAAATCCAGGGTTCTCGATCCATCAAATGGGATTTTTACTGTGGGTGTGGGCTGTGAGTTTCCATCTCATTCCCTGTGTTCAGCCTGTTTCCCCAGGGGCTGCCTGGGGCCCTGCTCAGCCTGGGCTGGGCACCTCTCCTGTAAGTGTTTCCTGACTCCCAACGTGCAGGAAGCGGTTTGGAGGGATGTTGCGGAAATTCTTTGTCTCTGCTTCCTATTTCTTTTCCTGCTCACCCCCCTCACACAGGCACGTGTGCTGCCTGCTCAGGCAGCCTAGGGGTTCCTTGTCCTGGTGCATATCTGGGATTTTATGCTTTTAAAAAGATGGGAAGGGCTGGTTTTTGATCCCCAGTGTCCACCGGGGCGATGCCCTGTGCGCTTGGCGTGGCCAGGCGCTGGTGTGGCCATCCTGGTGAAGGACAGTGGCTTCCAGCCAGGCTGATCCATCCTTCCCAGAGGCTGTGGTGGCCCTTGCTGTGCTGAATGTCCTCCCATTCAGGTGCTGGGAGAGCAGAGTGGGTTTGGCTGCAGGCTGAGGGTGCCCCTTCTTCTTCTCATCCTGGATTCCCACAAATGACAGGATGTGGGAGCTGCCAAAAATCCTGGTGTTTTCTGATAGCATTGCCAGCAGCTCTTCCTGGGTGCTTGTGTCCTCAAAGGGGCAGCAATTTGCATGCTGGCAAGTGAATTTCTGCTACAAAGAATGTGCCTGGGCAGGGAGGAGGCCAGTGATCATGTCTGCAGTTTGGTTTCGTGGTTTGAAATCCAGAAGTTCCCACTGTGGTAGGAGTCACAGCGGGGTAGGAGAGACGCTGATGCTGCTGAGGCGAGGGCCAGCCTGGCTCCTCTGCCCCCAGTGTCTCTTCCAGCACCACAAAGGCACCTGAGCTTGCATGGCAAGAGGGATGGGGTGGCCCCACGGCAAAGGGCTCTCACTGTGGATTGGCAAACCCTGGGCAAGCTCTGCTCCCTGTCTCATCCCCTCCAGCAGTGCTACGGATGTGCTGGCTCCCCCAGGGATTCCTCAGCTTGCTGTTATTTTGCAGCTTCAAAGTCTTCAGCTGGATTATTCCTTTTTTCCCCTAAGTATTTAGGCAGCACCTGCAGCCTCGACAGCTCTCTGGTTTGGGCCAGGAACTGCTGAGACTCTTTCTGGGAGCCAAAAGAAGCCCATGGCCAGATTAGCAGCAGGCACCTGCCTTTGCCAGGGGTCATTCCCATTC
This sequence comes from Oriolus oriolus, assembly GCA_013400235.1. Taxonomy (NCBI): domain Eukaryota; kingdom Metazoa; phylum Chordata; class Aves; order Passeriformes; family Corvidae; genus Oriolus; species Oriolus oriolus. Next base: position 23,676 of record VXBT01001073.1, on the reverse strand, counting down.
CTATGATCTGTGTTCTACACCAGGGAAAAGCAAGGGGGATTCCAGGGGAACCGGGGTGGATAAACTCTGCAACACCTGGAGTGGAAATTTGTTAACTTCTCCCACCTACAGCTTCCCACAGACTTTGCGGGACTCCCATCCCTCCTGCCGTGCCTCTGCATCCACCCCCCGTCTCGGGGCGTCAGACCAAGGCAGGGATGGCCAGGATTTACCTGCTGACCCCGGGCAAGTCCTACCCGGAGCCTGAAATACAAATCCTAATTCTTTAACTACAGCCCCACCTAATGGCACGATCCCAGCAGCTCCCTGTGCAGCGCTGGTGCTCGGCTGGATGCAAATCCCGCTCTGCAGCCGGGGGCTCCTCACTGGCCCAGCAGCACTTCTGGGCCATGCCCAGCCTGCCAAGAGCCCCTGATCGGGGACACGGCAGCAGCTGTCACCTCCCTTGGGACACCACTGGCCCCGGCCGTGCCCTAGGCTGCTCCTTGCAGTGCCAGACTGGGGGTGGTTCCCCCCAGTTTTCACTGATGTGAAAAAGCAGCTGCTGTGCCGGGCTGTGCCGGGCTCTGGGCGCTGCCCCCGAGGGCAGCCGTGCCGGGCCGGGCAGCATTCCTCGCCTGGGGGTCCCTGCCCTCCTGCAGGAGCACGCGTGGGACACAGAGCAGCAGCCCAGCGGGACACACCGGCCCGGACGCATCTCCTGGCTGCTGCAGGGGCTGGGGCACCGATGGGAGCGCAGACTCAGCTGGCTCCCGACCCTTTCCAGCGAGGAAAATAGGAAAAATTTCCAGCAAAGCCACTCGCTCCCGCAGGGCCGTCTGCTGCTGGACTGAGCCCCGGCAGCTGTGTGGAACTCTGCTCTGATGTCCCGGTGGCAACAGAAACCTCACCTGAGGGTGACTTTGGCTGAATTTAAAAGCTGTCTGCGGCTGAGGTACGAAAAGCCATGAGAAATTAGGGCAGTGGGGCTTGTTTTGCCAGGATGGTTCAGCGCAGCTGCTGCCTGGAGGAGGAGTCCTGCCTCTGCTCTGTGCCTTGCTGGCTGAAGCTTCCCTCTCTGTCCTGCAGGTGGGGGTGGGTGTGGGGCGCTGGCTGGGGCTGTCCTGAGCCTCAGGAGGCTGCTGCTGCTGCTGCCTTTGGGGGACAGTTTCATGCCAGCCAGGCCAGTAGCTGGTTTAGGGTGGTTTGGTTTAGGGTTTCTTTTTTAACTTCACTTGCACACGTCTTCATATACTGGTGGTGACTCAAACCCAACTCCCGGTGCCGGGTGTGACTGCTCTTGCCGTCTGGAGCCAGGCTGTGGTGCTGAGATGATCTAAGAGCAGGCTGCAAAGCCTGGGTGCTCCACTGTGTCCACCCAGGAGGTGCCTGCTGCCCTCTGTGGTGCTGTGGGGATGCTTTTGTCACGTTATCCACATGTGCACCCACAGCCCCGGGGGTTGCCCAGCCTGCCCGGCTGAGTGTGCTGGGGACTCTGTGCTGCCAACAGCAGAACACAGCAGGGAAATGAAAAGGATGGAGGGCCACAGGAACCCAGCTGCAGCTCCTTGCCTTAAAAACAGCCAGGATCAATATTTTTCCAAGCCTGGCTGAGAGAAATGCTCCTGTGGCCGGGCAAAGCAGCTCCTCTGTGCAACAGGCTTGCTACACCACTTCCAGGGTATTTCCCTTCACCTCCCACTTGCTCCATGCACGAGGCTGTGCCCTGACCTCCCGTGTGACCTGGTCCCTGAGACCCTCATGCTGGGTGAGTCTGAGTGGGGATGGTGATTTTGGGGCTTTTGGAGAGCCCTGGGGGCATGAGGGCATTGAGAGCAAGGTGGCATCATCAGGCATTGTCCCTTTGGCTCCGGAGCATGCACCATGGGGAGAGCAAGCCCCAGCTCTCCCACAGCCACAAGTTACACACTATCCCACAAAAGCACAGAAATGCAGGAAACCAGCAGCTGGAGCCTCATGATATTTCTTTTTTTCCACTGTTTTTAGTCTTTGCCCTTCCCTTGGCACTAGGGAAGGGGAGCCTCCAGCAGCTGGGGCTGGACCAGGCTGCTGTGGCACTGCTGGGACTGGCCAGGCTGGCATCCACCAGGCCAGCCAGCCCTGCTTGGGCTGGGCATGCCAGGGGCTCCCCTCTCCTCCATGGTTTTCATTTGCTTTGTGGCCACTGCAAGACCCACCAGCGAGGCTGGAAGGGAAACCTGGCCCATCTCCCACTGGGCTGGCTCCAGGGGAGCAGAAAGTGGCTCTTTGTGGGGTCCCATTTGCTGTGAGGGCGGGCTCCCCACCCAGCCCCCTGTTTATCCAGTACCCACGGGCTGGCTACCAAAGCCTACCTGTAAAAATTAGTTTTGGCACAAGAAGCCCTGGGAGAACCTTTGCCAAGGAAAAATGTTGTCGACAGGCTCTAGGAAAACAGGATTACTCATCCAGGGGAAAATCACCCGGCCAGGCTGAGCAACCTGCACAGATACACTGAGCACAGCTTTATCTCCAGCTGCAGACGGGTGCCTGCAAAGGAGGGCGCTCCTCCTCAGTGTCCCCTCACGTTTGCCCCACCTTGGGTTGGTGCAGGCTCGTGGGTCCCCACTGCCCACTGAGGGACACATCAGGCCAAAGGGGGCATTTGTGGGGTGTAGCTGGCTGGGGCAGGGTGTGGTTTCTGGGCTGGGGCTGTGCTGGGACGCTCCCGGAGCTCTGCTGTGCCAGGGCAAAGCCCGGCCCTTGGGCACTGCCTGGGGGACAGTTGATCTTGCTTCCTGCCTTGTTCTTCCCATCACCAGGCCTGCATGAAGTCACTTCCCCCTAGGCATGGAGCAGTCCAAGCTTTAGTGTCACTTTCTTTTCTTTTAGACATTAAAACCCTCTGTTCTCTCCAAGCCAGAACCAACTTCAACAAGCATCAAGCAAAACTCTGCAAGCTGCTGTGCACTCACTCTGTGCTGTGCACTCGCTCTGTGATCTCGTCTGACTGTCCTGACACAGGCTGCAAATAACTTCCCAATGTTTTACCGAGCCCGAGAGATTTGAGACTTGCAACCCCCCCAGCGCCGACCACTGCAAAGGGAGGAAAGACCCGGAGTGGCTTCTCTGAGGAACGAGACCCCTCCAGGCAGGTCTAGAAAGGACAGCTGGGTCACAAAGAGGTCACAGCTGAGTGCTCGAGTGGCACAGGAAGGGTTTGAAGGTGACAGCCACCCCAGTTTCACGAGCAGTCACCGCAGAGGGGCCCGTGCCCAGCCCTGGGGCAGCAGAGGGCTGTGCTGGGCTCCCCGGGGCCCCGCGGCAGAGCCGCCCCTCAGTCCGTGCAGCAGAGCCGGCTCCCGCACGCCCTCAGCGCTGTCCCGGGCATCCCGTGCCGCCCTCAGTGGCTGCGCAGGTATTTCGCTAATGATGTGGTGGCAGAGGGCCAAGCATTCGTCCCGCTGGGTGAGCAGGGGCCGCTCTCCTGCCCACAGGTCATCGGGAGGGCAGCGGGAGAGCCCACGTTTGAGCTTCCCCGGGCAGACAAGCTGCCAGCAGCCCTGGATGCAGCCATAGCCGGGAAGGAGCTGCAAGCGGGCCTGGAGGGGCGGCACAGCGGCTCAAACATCCCTGGGGAAAGCGAGCCGTGCCCTGTCCGGGCCAAGGAAATCAGCTTCTTCCACTCAGAGCTGCTCCTCCATCAGGGGAGCACAGCCAAGGGGAATTTTTGCTCAAGGGCACTGTGAGGGATAACATGAAAGCTGCTCCCGGGCCCGGCACACGGCAGCTGCCGGGTCGGGTGAGAGCAGTGACCATCAGCCAGCAGCTGCTTCCTGAAAACAAACACGTAGGAAAGCTGAAGCATGACACTGAGGAAAACACTAAGTGGAGGCTGAAACAAGGAATTACTTCTCCAAATCTGACCACATGCCAGTGTTGAGCCCCCTGATTAAAAGGAGCAGGTTTCTCACCAGATTCATGATGGAGAAGGTGCAAACTGAAAATGAAGGCCAGGAGTAGAATTTATTATAGACAACCAGTATTGCCATGTTTTTCCTCATTCCTTTTTTAGGAATATCCTATTTTTAGGATACCAGATGATAACTTTGCAGATGCAATATCTATATTGCATGGCCATATCTATATCTATACTAGTCCAAACAGTTTAATATATTTCTTTAAGCCAGTCTGATCTTCCAATAAAACTTTTGATGTCCAAGTGGCAGGCCTCAGATGAAAGGTATTTGGGGAAAGATTTGGGATGGCGTTTCATGCTTTCCTTAATCTTCCAGTACATGGTGGTGGGTGTAGCTGTGGTGTGAGTTTAGAAGTTTTATTTTTTAAAGCAATGGACCCAAAAGCAAGTAGTTGGCATTTGTAACCTGCTGTGGGTGCAAGCTGAGCACACCAGAGCCCAGGGGAGGTACGCTGCTGGCACAGAGCACGGGACCAATGTTACCACAGCGACTTAGACACCTCTGTGGCAAATAAAGCAGTGACCCAGCCCTAAAATTTGTCCCTTTGTACTTTGCCTGCCTGTACGGTGAGCAGGAGTGAAGGCACAGACAGGCTGGCTGTGAAAGCTGAAAGCTCCTGCTGCTGAGCTGGTTCTGCAAATGAACCAACAGCAGGAGCTGGGCTTAGGGACTGAACTGCTTGGGTGGGGAGGGGGAATGGGGGAGATCAGAGCAGAAATAGCTGGGGAGCAGCAGGTTGCATGAGAGAAACTGTAATTTCCATGAATCCTGGGGCACATGCTTGTTCACTGGGCTCTTGCTCTAGCTGGCACCTCTGGGCAGTGGCACCTGTACGGAAGGTGCTGGCCCAGAGCCTGCAGTGTGTGGCTGAGGCAGCCAGAGGCGGCAGAGGAACTCAAGGGTAGGCAGGAGTGACTGAGCACAAACCCTCCAGGAACGTGAGTCCAGAGGGCTGGGAGGGATTAGAGTGGGCTTTTTCCACCTTCCCCTGCAGTCCTTGCACTAGAAATGGAAATGGATCCTAGAAAAGGATGCAGAGTTCTGGTGCTCGAGAGAAGAGAGCTTCAAGCTGTCAGAAAGCAGGCTTCCTGTTTTGGATTGACAAGGGTAACAACTGCCCCGAGCTGTCAGGCTGAAGCACGGCTGGCACTTGGGTGGATACTTCCCTTCTTTGTACTTCAGCAGGTCCGTGCAGCCTCCTCGTACACCTCCTAGCGCAACAAACCAACAGGAGGAGGTTGAACGGCTGAACTACCCCCGAGGGCTCCTTTGACAGCAGATCCCGAATCTGACGACCCTGCCCATCAGAGATACCTCCCAGGCTGCACCCAGCTGCTCTAAACCACAGCCTCTGATCTGTGACCGACAAAGCAAAGTACAGGGCAGAAGGTGCCAAAAGCCAAGGTGGGGGAGAAGGACAGCAAAGAGGATAAGCAAGGATAAGTTCACAGAGCAGACAAGTGGCTTAATTAAGAAGTTGTTTTGATTGTATTGCTTATCCTTCCGGGATAGCAGAGCCAAGGAAGACCATGCCTTGTCATCTCCCACAAAAGTGCCTCGAAGAACCTGTTCTAACAATGTTTTTCCCTGGGATTATTCAGCTTTTCTCCAAGGACCAGTGTATTCAGAACTGAGCTTGGTCAAGCTGTTGATGTTGTACCACCTGGAGTCACACAAAGTGTTTATAGTAACTCTCTTGTGGAAGGGAGCTGCCTAAAGTGAGCTGCAAGGAGCACAGTGCTTCCCTTTTAATTGGGGAAAAGGGGAATTTATACATGCATGAGACAGGTAAAATAGGCTCAGCTGGGGCAGGCTTGCTGCTGTAATTACTTTGGTTTCCAATGCACTTGCACATTGCATGTGAAATTAGCTTGTAGCATGCCCAGAGTATGGTACATTGAACTTCTCAGCATCTTGCTTCTCATAGCACAGCGCTTGCTTTGTTCTCTCTGAAGAGAATTCCGCTCCCCAGGTGAACTCAGGGCCAAACTAGTGCACATCTTGGCCCCAGCTCCAGGATAAGCTACTTACCAGCCAGAGGTAAGCAGTGAGAAGAGATGCTGACTGACACAAACCTTAGCATAACTTGTCTTTTCGCCTCTAGGTCCTTACTTTTCTTCTTGTTCATTACTGTGCACGGTCCTGTCTCTTGCCCTCTGGGCAAGGGACTTCAGGACTCTCTTGGTGGAGAGAGCTTACAGGTTTTAGCTGCCCACATCCAACCCCTTCTGCTACCCACTCAAAACCCAAAGAGATGATGTAGCTCAAGCTGGGCTCTTCCAGTACCGACAGATGGTCCCATCCAGCGAGCCACTGACATTCCTGGGCAGAGCCTTTGACCACAGTGTGAGCCTGGTGCTGAACCTCTGAACATGAGAGAGAAGACGACAAGCTTATCTCAGCTCAAGAGCCATACACAGCAATGCCAAGGTTTGCAAATTAATAAAAAGCCAACAGCATTACAGATAAATGTATTTTAATTAGGATTAAATACTATCTCAAGGTAATCTTGAAATCGCACTTGTACTGTACTATCAACAGCCAGAGGCAATTAAAAAAAAGTCTGAAAACGTAGAAGTTCTAACATCCAACACATGACAGTAAGTGCTGCCATTTAAAGCAACAAACACCGCTCCCAGGAACAGACATTCTTAGAGGAAAAAGTTGTAACATTTTTGTACGGACAAAAAAAAAAAAAAAGTAATTTGAAGACCAGAAGAAATATATTAGTGCCTGCCTTTTTAAAAGGGTTTTTTTTGGTGTTTTTTTTTTTTTTTACATTAAATACAGTTTTCTTTAAAAGCAAGGTACTTTCTAAATTCATGGTTTATATACTGTATGTACACAAGAGCAGAACACTGTACAGTGTTTTTGGATAAAGCAGCACTAACTAGCTGTAAGCTGGTACAGTGTTGCTGACCCAAAAAGCAAGATGACAAGTTAAGCGCTCTAGGAGAAGCATCTCCACGGTTGGTATGAGAAAAGGAAAGTATCATGTATGTACAAACCGACCGCTCAAACAAACCCCGCCAACTCAGCATCATTTGCCGTGGAACTGCCCATGCTGCAGCTGATCAATGGAGGTCCGACTGCCAGCGCTGGTCTGAGACCCAAAGCAACCATTTCCCCTCAGGAACAAGGTGCATCACCCATGCAGAGAGCACTTGCACAAGTCATTATTGCAACACGTCACCCCCGCGCTCCGGGGGCAGCGGATTCTTACTGCAGCCTCAAGCCAAGGAGCCACCTGCGGGCTTTTTTTCACTATACAAAATACAAAATGCCCCAACCAAACCATATGAAATGGAGATTAAAGCTACGTTAAGTATCTGTATGTGCACCTGGCCTTTCCGCCTACGGTTACAAATTAAAGCAGAAAGTTTGCACCCCACTATCACCAGTTCAGAGTAAAATAGAGTGACAGTGATTTCCATCATTAGTGCAACATTAACTCCTCCAGCTGTCGAAGTGACTGACTGCTCTCCAGATGCACAACATGCGTATTCAGGTCTTACAAAACCAAATCAGAACATTGTGCAGCAGAAAACTGGTTTCGAGTTTGTAGCCTTTTCTTTTTTTTAATTTTTTTTTTTTTTTTTTTACAGTCTACCCCATTAAAAACCCATTAAATTCAGGAGTAGTTTGTGTCCTGTTCAAAGTCAACTGCATCAAAAAATGACTTTATTATTCTAGGGTTAGCAGTGGGGCAGAGATTAAGGTTCTACTTGTTACATCTACTTTTAAACATCATTCAGCTTACACCTTCAGAAGAGGTTATTTGCTGTACTTTCAGGACGCTGTTCATTCTTGTCTTAGACACTACACTGGTTTAAGGAACTGAATGTTTCTTCTTTGATGAGGACAGAAGTGAGACAACTTGTTTCTAAACTGCATAAACTTAAAGTTTCAAGTTTTAATGGTGTAAAAAATCTGACATTCAATTACAGTTAAGAGAAACTTGCTACACAGCAAACTGCATCCAAATCTACCAGTTACTGATGGGACCTTTAAATTAACCATTAACGAGTTATTCAAGGCATCCAGACCTGGAAACATCAGATCACCCAGCCAGTGAGCCAGCAACTCCCTCCCCCTTTTTCATGAGGCTTTAACAAGTGCAACTGATGTGACCTCAGCACTGGAGCCAACGACTCCAATCCCCAAAAAGGTTAGGGAGATCCTGTGTTAAGCCCAATGCAATATGCATTAGTGTCATGGAGCAGGAAGATCCCAGTGTCTACTTGTTAAAAGTTCACACAAACCATACAGATACAGACAGGATAAAACACAGACTCAAAAGGATCCATTATGCTTGAAGAAAATTCCAAATAAAATGACATCTTCTGCACAGCCCAGCCTCAGACACAGCCACACCTTTATCTAGTATAATAAACTCTGTAGTAAACTGTTTTTGACCTCCATAGAGAGTAGGAGTTGTCAAATTTAAGAAGATAAACTCCTCTCCCTGGGTACTGGTGGCTGCCAGCATACACTTCTTCGTGACAGTCTCGTCTGTACACAGGCACTATTTCATCTAGCTGAGGCTTGTTGGCATTCTTTTTGGCTTTTTCTTCACTGCTAGTATTTTCTGCAAGGGAAAACAAAAGGGTGTCAGTGAACATGGGTGGATGCTTTATGAGAGAAAGTCAGACTGATCCCTAGTGGACAAGGCCCTCTTTGTTAGTTTAGGAATGAGAGAAGTAGCAGGGATTCATACCAAGGCTAGGGCTGAAGCACCCAGAAGCAGGAGGAACAGCAAACCTGCTCGTTTTGTCATGACTTTTACAGTTTGACATGAAAACTCACCACACCCATCTCCCCAGCACAGCCAGGTCAGTTTGGGGAGATGCCAAACTCCAGTTTTCAGTAAGACAATCACCCTGCACTGACTGCCACTGATGTGGACATACTGACTGCCACAGATTATTGGTAGTGATACCCAGAAAGCCACTGCTTCCTAGGCCAGAGCAGCTCCTTCCAAGCAAATCACATGCTCATTTCAAAACATTTTTGTGATGGTGTGCTAGACTCCCCCACAGGCAAAGGCTGTGACCTGTGTCTCAGTCACTATCAGGACTTGCTCTCTGAAGCTGTTTTGCTGCAGCCTCAAGGAAATTTCCTCCCTAGAAACATCTCTTGAACAGCAGGACAGGATTTTTCTTAAGGTTTCAGAGTGCAGATCCACTGGGTTTCAGTTTAGTTTACTGAACATGTCACTTAGGAAAAGGATTTCCCCAGCCTCAGCTGCTTTAACCTGTCTGTGATCAAAGGAGGGGACTGAAGCTACTTGCAGAACCGCAGTTCCTATTCAAAACTGAAAACATGACTCCAGCCAGATGCAAGCCAGGGAAAGTAGGAGATGACACAAGACCATCAGTGGGGGTTTCCCTCACAGCAAACTCTGACAGTTCACGTACATTAGGGTGCTTACCTTCCTCTTCCTCCTCATCATCGCTGGACTCGCTGACATGCACACTGACTGCAGTGTTAGGGGAGTCTGTCCATTCAAAATACACCCCAAAACCAATGTCATAATTGTCTGTAGCAAACTCCCAAAAGAGGTAAGACCCCTCTTCATGAGTTGGTACTCTGACTGTAACCACTTCTCCTCGGCCCACGGTGATCACAGAGTCTGCATCCTGACGGATTTTCTCCTTGAAGTCTTTTATCTGGGGTCGTGTCCACATGGATGGGGCAGCGATCACTGGGACAGAATCTGGAGAGAGGGGAGGAAAAACTCCAGTTAGGTTTTGTTTCAGTTATTTATGCTGCATACTTAAGCGTGCCTTAGGAGCACTTGAGGGCCCCAGGCATTAAAGTTGCTTCCAATTAATTTTTTTTTTAACTGAAGAAGCAAGTTTCAGCTCTGAAAAGATGGATGAAACAGTGCAAATTCAGTTGTAACACTACTAAATGTTACCAGTTCACCCATCCCACCACGTTTAAACCAACAGTGCTTATGCAGAAAAGCCTCAGAAGGCAAATGTACAGCCATAGGTGACAGGTTTGTATTGCACAGAACCCTTCACTGGAAGGATCTTTAAACAGTTTTGACCCCAGTTCAAATAAAACCGGGCATATTTCTGCCCAGAACAGCTTTGTGCTAGAACTGTTATGCTATTTTCCTTCAAGTCTAGAGTGAAAGGAGGTTCTGGATCCCATCAGCTTTGCTGCTTCTGCTGCTTCCTCTGTCCCTCCCCTCCCAAAGCTGAGCTTTGCCTATGCAATATTATTCTCCCATGAGAGACAGCAGCCCCAGGAATCAAATCTAGCTTTTCCACAGGCAAATGAAGCCAAAGAACCACAGTAACCCTGCTTAAGACACCTGAATCCTAAAAAACGCTTTTGCTATTTGCTTTTAATTGAGAAATTCAGCTAGTCCCACCTTTTGGTCCATTCTCCAGTGCTTCTTCCAAAGCCTCTGGATCCAGCTCTTTCTCAGGGCTGTCTGCATGTGCACTGGCCTGCCCATTAATGGATGGGGTGTCCCCTGGGGCAGGGGTGTTCACCTTCGTTGCAGTAGCCAGGGGTGTCCCTGCCGCTGCCACCACTGCATCCTGCTGCTTCTGTAAGGCTGCCTAAAACGACAGGAATTTAAGTCAAGTACAACCAAACCCTCACATGAAGTTTTACACCTTCCAGCAGAAGGTATGAAGACAATTTAAAGAAAAAACCTCCCCCTTCACCCTACAAGGGGGCTTCACCCAGAAGACCAGAAGCAGCACCCATTAACCAGTTGCATCTACTCAGTATCAAGTGATGTCACTTGGTTCTAGGCTGGTGGATACAACCTGAACAAAAAAATTCAACTTCCAAATTAATTAGGGTACACACAAACTCTTGCACTTAACTACGGAAGTTTTTAATTCCTCTAACATTTCTTTCAAAGCTGGAAGTGTGGCTTGTTTGCTGGGGGTTTTTTTTTTTGCTGGCTGGAAGGGTTCCATCCAGCCTGAGCATATCCAGGTCTAAAAAGAGCTGAGGATTGAAGGTCTACTTGCCAATTTATGAGTTAAACAGAGAACTCTCTTGAGCAACTTCCCTGTCCCTCGTTATCAGTCCAGAGAGACAACACAGGCTTTTTTGCTGGGACAGGGAAAAGATACAAGTGACAATACTACTCTGTAATGGATAACCTAGCAACCACAAGATTTTGATGAACAAATGGAATACAGGTATCCTGCAGGAATATGAAGACAATATAGAAAAACATCAGTTAAGATTTCAAATTTAAGCAATTGCACAGATGCTGTCCAGATTTCACTTTCTACAAAACAGCAGTTTCGTGCACTGAGAGAAAGTCATGTGGTGCGAACTTTTCTACAAAACTATTTCATACAGCCTTTCCAAAATTAATTGCACCAGAAGCTGATCTGTCAGCAGAACAGAACTTTCTGACTGCACTAACAGATCCCAATGCAGCTGAGTCACAGGCATCCAAATAAAGCATTCCTCTGAAGTGTTAGGGAAGCTGCATGAGGGAAGTCCCAAGAGTAACTGTAAGAGGCCAGAAAGTCTCTGCCTTTCTTACACCACTTCAGCTCTATCCAATCATGGCTTGGAAAGGAGCTATAAAGATCATCTAGTTCCACATCCTTGCCATGGGAACAGACACCTTCCACTAGACCAGGTTGCTCAAAGCTCTATCAGACCTGCCCATGAACACTTCCTGGGATGGGGCTTCCACAGCTTCTCTGGGCAACCTGTGCCAGTGTCTGACCACCCTCACTGTAAAAAAAAAAAAAGTCTTCCTTATGTTCAGCCTAGACCTACACTTTCTCAGATTAAAACCTTTGCCCCTTGTCCTGTCACTACAGGCCCTGGTAAAAAGGTCTTTCTTCATGTTTCTTACAAGCCCCCTTTAGGTACTGAAAGGTTGCAGGGAGGTTTCCCCAGAGCCTTCTCTTTTCCAGGCTGAACAACCCCAGCTCTCTGATATTGTCTTCATATGAGAGGAGCTCCAGCCCTCTGAGCATCTTCATGGCCTCCTCTGCACCTGCTCCAACAGGTCCATGTTTGTGTTGGAGACCCCAGAGCTGGATGCAGCACTGCAGGTGGGGTGTCATGAGAGCAGAGCAGAGGGGGAGAATCACCTCCCTCCCTCAGCCTTCTGGCCACACTTATTTTCCTGCACCCCAGGATATGATTGACTTCCTGGGCTGTAAAAGTCCTCTGCCAGCTCATATCCAGTGTTTCATCCACCAGCCCAGCTCTGCAGGACTGCTCTCAATCCATTCACCCCCAAGTCTGTACTCATACTAGGGAGTGCCCTGACCTGACCCAGTGCAGGGGCCTTGCTGAACTTCCTGAGGTTCACATGACTCTCTTCCTTGGACATTTTTTGCTGAGGGCACCAGCCTCAACAAAATACAAATGACTTAACAAGAAATTAGTTACTGAATTTCAGGTCTTCAGCTCAAGAACAGACCTGAGGCTGGCAGCTACAGCCTGTCCTCCCACCCAAATCACAAGTAGCTTATTGCAGGCGAGCAACTTCATCAGGTGCTAAAGTCAGACAGTAGGTGAAAAGGAGAGAGAAGTCAGCAGTGCTCAGGCTGGCAGGGAGGAGCAGTCTCCAACCCAGCAGTGATGCTACAGTGCTGCATGTGCATGCTCAGCTAGAAGCACAGGGCTGACCACAGCCTGCAGCTCTGCACAGACCTTCAGGAGAGTCACCTGAAGAGGTCTGTTCATGCTCAGATGCACTAGTATGCCATTAAATTACACACACACATCCCCAGTGCTGCAGCAGAGCAATTCACGTTTGGTCTCCAACAATAACATTGAACCAAGTCATTAGTAAAGACTGCTTAGAATTTTCTTGATTAACAGCTGCTTCAGAAAACTACTCTGAAAGATGAAACAAATAACGAGGCTTTGGTGTTTGAATCTGAAGCAGCATTAGTCACTAGCCCAGCAGCACTCCTTGTGGCAATTACCTTTTCCAGGAGATAACAGCAGACAAGTTAATGTGCCCCAGCCACAGCCCGGGACACACAGCCCAGGCTTCCCAGCTGACCAGCCATACCTGCTGCTGTGCAAGCTGGACCTGGTAGAGCTGCTGCATGTACTGCTGGTAGTGCTGCTCCTGGAGCTGCCGGATGAGGATCTGCTGCTGCTCGTAGTTGCCGGGATACTGCTGGGCCGCGTACTGCTGGAACTGCACGGCCGTCTGCGAGTTCAGCGCTGCCATGATCTGCTGCCTGCGCGGGGGAGCACAGCACGGCATTACCGACAGCTCAGGGCACCGGGGAAATCCCTGCACTTAACTGGCTTTGAGGCCACTTAAATCACTTAATTCCATTCAAAACCCAGTTGAAATAAATCTACGTAACGGACCGGAACCCAGAGCTAATGTAAACGTGAGTTTTGCCTAAAAATACTCTGAGAACATAAAGAAGGGAGCAACATTTTCTACCCAACGTTTGGAAACATCAAATGTTAAAATAACAAGAGCTCTTACATAATTCTCAATCTGCAGTCTGATAAAGAGGTAGTGCTACACAAAACCCACATGACTAAATTTCTCAAACAAGCAAAGGAAAAAATCCACATGTGCTTTTTCCAGAAACCATCCTTCCAGCAGACCTTCTATAAATGCTGGTAGGAACAAACCTGCTGTGGCACAGCACACCAATGCTTTTTGGTGAATCTAAGAAAGTAACGTGATGTGCCTATCTCAGTTTCCTGGTCAGTATGCAAACAAATATGAAAAATATGACTGACAGTGGTCTGATTCAGGAACAAAAAAAAAAAAATGCTGCCAGATGGGGCATCTGCATCTCTAGCAAGCTCAACTGCTGAAACTTCAGGAGGAACACATGGGTTACATATGCACAGGCTGTTTCTCTCCTCTCTCCAAAGAACTAACAGAAATTCTATGGTAAAATGACTAGATAGATCCAGGATCTGTCTCATGTTACATCCATCAGTGACCAGCTATCAATGTTTCAGAAGAAGGAAGAAGTATCACACAATTGCAGGAAAAGTTCTTTCCTTCCCACTCTTCTTCCACCCCCAAAAATCACGTTCTAAAGCATCAGTATTAGACTGGTCTAACACCCCAAAGAGCAAGATTTACTGCTTTTCAGCAAAGCATGACCAACTTAGATACACTTGGTATCCACATTCCTTTTCTGTCTAAACTCTTTATCTCTGTACCCTGCTATGACCACTTAATACACAACTCCCATTCATGTAAGAAACCCCCTCAACTTCAAGGCATACCACACTTCTTGTTACTTAGCACTGTGCAACACTTTTTATTGTATATGTTAATTTATGTCTGTCTCTTACACTCCTCTGGCTCTCGCCATGTTAAACAAGCAGTAAAACTTGTGGTTTAATTATTCGCTCCCTTCTCAAAACCACTACACAGCGAGCACAGGATCTACTTCAGAGACACCCCCAGCAAAGACATTTTTATTGTGGAAAATAGTTGCTGACTGATGTGGAACAGCTTTACTGTTCTCCTAAATATCACATGTGCAAAGCCAGATCTGTGTTTTCAGCATCTGGATGTGATGGGAACAATGAAATATAATTAGAACTGTATATTCCAAGCATACAATTGTCTCAAGTGCAAGGCAGTTATTTTCTTTCAAGTGTTGTTTGTTTCCACTACTCACTTCTGCTGTTCCATCCGAAGTCGTTCCTCCTCTATTCTCCTCCTCTCCTCTTCTTCCCTTCTCAGTCTTTCCTCTTCTTCTCGCCTACGTTTTTCTTCTTCCTTTTGTAACCGCTCCCGCTCCTCCTCTTCACGCCGCCTTCGCTCTTCCTCTTCTCTTCTGCAACATCCACTCAATAAGCCCTTTCAGCATTCCTACAATCCTTGGATGAGTTCTTTTCAACATGCTGTAACCTGCCTTTTGCCTGCCCAGTGACGTTTTTCGTTTGGCAGCATCTCCTCACGCTTAAATGGGGCTGGAGAAGTGTTGTACTGGACCCACAAAAAAACCCGAACACTGTACAGTTGTACAGCACTCAGCAGTGCGACAAGGGTAAATCCTGGGTTACCATTTGATATCCATGGTAACCTGTTACTTTGCTACCTGTAGCAGAGAGCAGCAGAAAAAGCTGCTGGGAAGGTTTGAACATACCTTCCAAGCTTTAACACATGTTCAGTAATGATGTGGATAATAATCACATCTGGAAGCAACAATAAGACAGCCTTTTTCAAGCTGCTAACCCATACTAGAAGAGGAGTTTAAGACACCCAACAATTTAATGTTCTCTGTATACTTAGTCCACAGACATTTGGTGAAGCATCTCTTCTGAAGCAGATGATAGTATCAGCAAAATTTTTAAAACTCCTGAACAACCACTCATTAGGGGCAAAGTAAAAAGGCTTAAAGAGATCAAATGGTACCACAGCCACCTACACTTCAAGCATTTCCCTTCCCAAGACAACTCCAGACTAAGCTAAGCTGTGATACTGTCCACAGGCCAAGAGTTACACACTCCATAGATGCCAACACCAAAGCAGCCAAACATTACCTTTTCTTTTCTTGCTCTTCTTTCTCTATCTTGTGGGAAGTGACATACGTTGAGAACAAGTGGCAGCACCTGTGTAGGAGCTTGACAAATTCTGTCATAGCTTTTTGCTTTGACATGTTTCCAAGGGCAGCCCATTCCTTCCTGAGAGAGAGAAATCAGCTGAAATAACAGACTCAACTCTTTCCAAGCCAGTAGTGAGTTCTGACAACCCAGCAAAGAAAGAAAAAGTTGGAAAACCGGGAACTAAACTTTATCATATGCAGTTTCAGAGAACCAACAGCTTCTTCCCAATGACAGTACAATGTTCTCTTCTGCCTGCACAAGAGCCACTCTTTCAAATAGAGATAGCTCAGCTCTTACATGAAATTTCATACATCTCATCAACCCCACTTTGAATTCTGAACTATGTCCAAAAACTTCCCAGCTACAAATGAACCTGAAGTATATTTTTAACCTCCTTCCACTCTAGTTTGTGGAAAAAACACATACATTTTCCTGAATGAACAAACATGGTAACAACTGCTGATTACAGCACTTCAGTTAGCTGAAAGAAACAGCCTTGTTCTTCCTAAGAAAAGCTGCATCCATTTGTGCAAAAGCAGTGCACTGGATCCATCTCAGAGAAGCCACTGCTGCGTTGCACACTGCCTTCTCTCTAGAACACTAAAAAGAGCAACAATGAACATGAGAAGTGCAGCCTGAGCTGCAAGCAACACCAGAGACATACCTGAGACTTCCCAGGCCTCATAAAAAATTTACTCAGAGTTTGAATGCATCAGGTATCTGACTTCACAAATTATCTTTGGTCTTTGGACAAGCTATGGTGAATGCTTCTACCACTGGCAAAGGGCTTGGCCTGCTGTAACCATGGTGTGGAGTTTGGAGCCTGCACATTAATGCATCTTAAACTGCTATGAGAAACTGGACTGCCAGCACAGCAGCTTCTAGTATGGTTGAAAAAAAAAAACAATCCAATAATCTTCTGTTAGTCCCTGTAGTGAACTGTGACTCACACTTCCAAGATGTATTTGAAGAGGCCACTTTCACTTTCCACTAGCATAGACACACTTGAGATAACATCATCCAATTTCTACAAGTATGTGGGTTATCTTCACCCAGGAAAAGAAGAGTTAAGACCAACAAAAGCATCAGCCCTTTTACCTCCTATCATTCCCCAGCACATCAAAGAATCCAACTTCAGGGCAAGTGTCAGGGTTGTAAGGTCCCAGCAGAACCTGCTTGTGCAGTGCCACAAGTTTGAGCTTTTCTTCGTACGTTGGATGAAAGGCTTTGCCATCTTTTTCTGTAGGAAAAAAAAGAAAATTTCACTGTTGTGATTAATTAAGCACAGAATAGGAATCAGGATGTTGCATAACCATTACCATGATTTTCACCACTAAAAAAAAAAAAAAGAATAAAAGTCATGTCACAAAAGGTTAGACAAATTAAGTCAGTTCTATTTAAATAAAATATAGATCTGTCCAGAAGAAACACATCTACTTCAGTGTGGAGTGCTTTGCATCCCACTATCGCCAGTCAGTTATCACACAAATATTTACATTAATTTGTTGAACATCACACCATATGGATCTGTATCTCCGAAATATTTAAAAACCTTAACTGAATTTAAATGTGCCTGCCAAGTCTACTCTAGTGTGCACAGGAAGGATCTTCCACAAAGAAAGACGTGATGTTAACTTTATAAATTGCTCTCCTTTCATGCTCTTCACATCGATGAAAGCAGAACAACCAAGGCTGAAGGCAAGGAAAACTGCAGAGAGGAAAAGTTAAGAGTCAAGGAGAGTTTTCCTTGAGGGAATACAATTGCTGCCCTTGGCCAAGGCAGCTGGAATAGCCCCTCACAATGAACAGCCTTGCAGCTGACTCCATCAGCACGAACACATACAGTGAACTCTGACAATACGAAGGCAACATAAGCCTGAACACGTTCCAGTGGCTCCACAGGAACATCTTCTGAAGCATTCCTGGTTAGATCCCACCATGCTTTTAGTGGTAAGAAGATACTTGCACTGATTTAAAATGATACATGAATTACTCACCTAGGACTTACTTCAACACATTTAAATTGTCAAAACAAATCAAAGAAACAGGCACTGCTGTATGTGACTACACTGCTCATTAAGAAAAAGACGTTTTTCTTGAACAGGAAAACAAATAAATAAGCACCATCTCCTTTTGGAAGGGCTGAAATGAGGAAGCTACTTCCAGAGGTAAAAGATAATCACTTCCCATGACTGCACTGCTCTCCATGTAATTGGGAGCTGGAGACAAAGCTGCCACTCGTTCCCAGTTCTCCTTTGGAGCGAGTTGTTTACAGCCCCAAACTGAAGTCCACACCTAAATTTCAGGCTGACACATACTGCAAAATTGCTTGGCTGACACTTGTGAACAGTTATTAACAGGAAAAGAAGCAAATTGTAGAACAAGAGAGGAAGGAAAATACCCCTACTACAGCTTATTGAGAAACTCAGAGTGAATACTTCTGGAAATCAGAAACAATCCCAGCGGGAAAGTACTTGCAGGTCACAGCAAGACACTCTATTTTTGTCAGAGAAAGTTCAGTACCTTGCTGGACTTACTCAGCCGGGACATCACAAGGAGCCACTACATGCATGCCATTTGTTTTGAAGCCACAGTCAAATGATTAGGAAGGCAAACATTTAATTACTTATTATCCATTCCTAGAAGTCCACATCACTCTTGCAGAATTTCAAGTATTTGCTCTTGTCCCAGTGTCACACAACCTTACAGCAAATATAGCTGCCAGCTTCAAAAACAGAAGCCTTTCTCCACAAAAATATCTACTTCCAAAAATATCTGGTGGGGTAGAAAAGGGCGAGGGGGATGTAAGAACTGAACCAGAGTCTACTCAGTGGTATCCAATGAAAGGACAAGAGGCAGCTGACACCAACTGAAGTATAGGAAATGCCACTTAAGCATTTTTGTGGGGTTTTGTTTGTTTGCTTGAAGCTGGGTTTTTTATGTTGTTTTTGTTTTTTAAACTGAGAGGGATCGAGCACCGGAACAGGTTGCCCTGAGAAGTTTTTATGTCCCCATGATTGGAGATGTTCAAAACCCAAATGGAGACAGTGCCATGAAGCCTTGAACTGAAAAGGAGGGCTGAACCTGACAACCCCAAGCAGTCCCTTCCCACCCCAAGTCTGTGATCCTTAAGGGATGCAAATCACCACAAGCTTTCAACTCCTGCTCTCAGGCCTTCCAAAGAGGCTTTTTGCTTTTCCTCAATTCTTCACACTTTACACTCAACCCAGAATTTACTTATTAGGTAACAAGCACTTCCATTAGCCTCAATAAACAGCATGTACTTTTAAGCAAGACTTAATATCCTGGGGCAGGGTGCTACAAAGCAGGTCAATTGACAAAGGTACTACGCTGAAATTTTGCCAGGCTTCTGAGCAAAGTATGATTCTCAAGGGGTTCCCTATAGCACAGTTTACTTTTCACAACTGGCGTACCTATATCTGTCTGGCAAAACACACAGCTATTTGCTGTACTAAACTGCTACCTAAGCCAGATAACATCATCAGTATTTGAACTCGCTCCTGAAGAGAGTTAAAGAGAAAAAAACCTTCATTTCCCATGCAATGCACAGCACATCTGCATCTTCACAGAACAGAGGAGTCAGACCTCACGCCCTAATTACTGAGAGAAGCCAAAATCTGCATTTACAAAGAATGCTGACCCAAGGGAAGAACAACAAACAAGCTAAATAAGAGCGGGGGAAAAAAGACAGAGGAGAAAAATAAAAGATAGGCTTTCAGTTACTTGTAGATAATGTAGCTTAGAAGCAAATTACCAGTAAAACACCTGCAGCCAGTCAGACAGCGAAGTTAAGTTTCACACTAACTATTTTGCAGTTAAACTCTACAGCATGAACCACACTGTATAATCGCCCCAAAGACGTGGAATTGTTGGCGTTTAACTGAACCAGAGGACCTGAATTCATCTGCAGAGTCAAATATGCCAAAAAGAGCATTAGTGTGTCTAGACAAGTACAAGTGCCAAATGTACCCAAGCATCCGTGAACGCACCATTTAAGCAGGCATTACCCACACACCTCATACAGCTGTCGGGAAGTGAAAGAACATCAAAGAGCTCCAGGGAACATACTGAGAAATCCAAAGGACCTGCACAGCAGTAATACAGCAAATGTACAGCCCTCCCTATGCCACTGGTATCCCTGACCGGACAAGGCCAGGAAGATGCTCAGTTTTCAACCACAACAGAAAGACAAAGCTGCTACTAGTAATGAGAGGGGCTTACGTCACTATGTGGCACTGTATTATTGACATGAATTGATAAAACCTCACAAATTTAGACACAAAGGAGTTTAAGAAATATGCTTAAGAGACTGCATTGTACAAGATACTTTTAGTCTGGTGTAACTTTAGATTTTCTCCCCCTGTAAGAAACATGGCACACCATGCTGCACCTTCCACTCCAACTTCACCTACCACACCCACTCTAAATGCCTAATTCCCTTGGGACAGCATTCAGTTGAGTCATCTAGAAGCAGCTAGAAAACAGTTTGTGAACTGTGATTTTTCACATCATAGCTTTTAAAAGCAGAAGTCACATATGTTATTTCTATTCATTTGGAAAGTTTTAATGAGCGAGACCAACACTGAGAAGTGTGAGGACTGAACTGCTGCCTGCAGATCCCAGTACACCCTTACACTCCTAATCCTCCTCTCCTGAAAGTGTGTTCTGCTTCAACAGAAGAATTACTGACTGGCCCTTCCAATTAAATATGATCAAAGCTCAACTTCACAAATGTAGATACATTATAGAGGTTTTCATACTCTTGGAAACAAAAGCCTACTTAACTTACGAATTACAATCATGCCATCAAATTAATGCTCAAAAAAAGAGGTCAAACAATTAATTGAGAATGATGTTCTGCTGAGGTTGAAGATGCATTCTTGTTAGGATAAGAGGAAATAACTTAGAGCAGTCAAAGAAAATTAGAGTACTTAACATTCCAGGAGAGCTTTTAGATACCAAAATGATACGGTTTGTGTACTGTCTGCTCAGATGTGCTGCCCTGCAAATCACTTTAGACAGCGCACGAACACTTCAGGGACTGTCATATATTGAAGGTTGGCTGCAATGGTATTTCAATGACAGGATGTGGAAAACAACAAAGCCAGGCTGATCCTGGGAGAGATTTGCTGGCAGAGCTATGCAAGCCACCCTCTCCTGCTTCAGGACAGAGCTCGAACAGGTTACCTTCACCGGCATAACTCGCACCAGCTCAGCAAGCAGAATAAGCCATCAGAGACACTTCCGCTGTGCCAGATGCCCCAGGGCTCACACTTACAGGCAGCCCTAGAGACAGAGAAATGTACAATGACTGTAACATGACTGTTCTCCACAGCACCCTGGATCCAGCACAGTGGAGCAGCTTCTTAATGGCAGCCAAAATGCTGCTTGACCTGTGCTAGGCTTAACAGAGCAGGAAGGGAAAGAGTGCGTAAGGGAAAGAAGGCTCTTGTTTCCCACAGAAAAATGGACTGGAACACTGTTACCATCTATTTTCTATGCCTCTGTTATTCTGAAAAGCTCTCTTCACAAGCCATTATGAATGTTAAAAAAAAAAAAAAAAAAA
>VXBT01001070.1:95497-111513 GCA_013400235.1 Oriolus oriolus | reverse complement strand
CCTCCTCCTCATCCCACGGGGACTGGCTCCACAGCCGCTGGTTTCTCCTCCGGCTCTGGAAGCGTGGCCGGTCCCTGCTGGGAGACAGCCCAGAGGAGCGCGGAGCCCTGGAGCGATCACAGAACCGTGGAATTTGGGTGGGGGTTGGAAAAGCCCTCCGAGATCCCCGCGCTGCCGAGGCCACCACTGCCCCGTGTCCCCAGGTGCCACATCCAAAGGGCCGCCGAACCCCTCCAGGGATGGGGACTTTGGCAGGACAGCGCTTTCCACGAGGGAATTTTCCCAGTTTCCAGCCTGAGCCTCCCCGGGCACAACTCGAGGCGTTTCCTCCTGCCCTGCCGGTTGTCACCTGGGAGAAGGGATCCCCACCTGGCCGCACCCTCCCTCCGGGGAGCTGCAGGGACAGAAGAGGACCCTCCCGAGCCCCCCCCCTGTTCTGCCGGCCGAGCCCCCCGGCCGGGACCGAGCTGCTGCTCGGGGAGGAGCGCAGACCCCATCCCCAGCTTCCTGCCCATTGTTGTCCGTGCTGGGGAGCTCCACCAGAAGGAAGAACAAATCCCGCTGGCTGGATGGGGAGCCCAGCCCCAGCCCCATCCCCATCCCAGCCAGGCAGGGGCAGCCCCAGGCTGGTCCCAGCCTGCCGGGAAGCCGCTTTGTTCAGGGAAACAGGAAGCCCTGAAATAGCAGAAGCTGGAAACACGTGCTGGGGGGGGAGCTGGGAGCATCCCGTGTGCCCCCAGCTCTCCGGCACAGGCCCTTGGCATCCTTCCAGGGTGAACCGCGGCCCTCTGCCTCTACTGCTACAGCAGAGCCTCGCCTCCCACCCACCTCATCCCAGCAGAACCCAGCCCAGAGCTCTGGATGCTCCAGGAGCCATCCCTGAAAGCTCTGGGCCACCCTGGATCTGGCACCCCACTCGGAGAGGGCACCCAGGGCAGAGGTGCTGCTCTCCCTGCTGCTCCCGCTCTCCCCAGGCTGGGATAAACCAGGGCAATCCCCGGGAAGGAAACAGCCAGCTCCTGGCCCAGCCCCTACTGCAGCTGTGCCAGGCCAGAGCTGCTGTCTCAGAGGGGTCAGGGGGAGCCAGAACCAGGGCTGAGCTGACCACGGCGAGGGCGAGTGGGAAGGAGGGCGGGAGGGATGCTCCGGGCCGTGCAAGGCTGCAGGGATGAGCAGGAGGATGCTCCCTCCCCCTGGGCTCTGCACAGAGGGGCTGCCAGCAACACCCACCCAGCACCTGTCATCCAACAGCTGGAATGCTGCTGGAGCCAGCAGAGAGCCAGGGATAATGGGTTCAGACTGCCAGAGAGCAGGGATGGGTGGGATATTGGGAAGGAATTGCTCCCTGGGAGGGTGGGCAGGCCCTGGCACAGGGTGCCCAGAGCAGCTGTGGCTGCCCCTGGATCCCTGGCAGTGCCCAAGGCCAGGCTGGACAGGGCTTGGAGCCCCCTGGGGACAGTGGGAGGTGTCCCTGCCATGGCAGGGGTGGGATTGGATCTTTAAGGTCCCTCCCAACCCAAACTAGTCTTGGATTCTATGAACACATCCCAAAAAAAGTAAGTATCTCAGCCAAATGGGAAAAGAGCTGAAGTTTACCACCTAAAGATCCCCCACAGTGGCTGGGCAGGCAGGACACAGCGAGGAAGGAGCAGGGGCTGGGCATCGTGCTCCCAAACACAAAGAATTCCATGGCAAAAGCCGATATTCCGCGTCCAAAGGTCGCTGCCGGAGCAAGCCGCTGGCCTCCGGGTGCAGAAAGGAGGGGATTATGGCCAGGAGGGCATTTGCAGGCTCAGCCCCTGCCTGAATGGAGGCTTGGAGCCAGGGAATGGCAGCACAGGGCTGGATTCTCCTGGTGTTGGATTAATGAGTTCAGTTCTGAGGTTAATGCCGCCTGAGCCAGCAGGGAGCCCGGCTGGATCCAGCCGCCGTTCCCGACCTCGCCCCGACCCGGCTCGGGCTCGGTAACGCCGGCCCAAGGGTTTTGTGTGGGATGGGAATGGGGCTCGAGCTGCTGGGACAGCTCCTGGTGGGGCGGAGGGCGGCAGGAGGGAGCTCAGGGACGCGGTGGCCTCTCCTTGCTCCGTGCTGTGCCGGCCTCCATCGCCACGCGGCACCTGCGGCCCGTCCCTGCCCGCTCCCGGGGGACAGCGCAGCCGGCCCGGCCGGGGGGACAACAACAATCCCGGGAAGTGACCGGGAAGGGGGGACACGAGGGGACAGGATGCCGTGCTGGCCACCGCCACCGGCATTGTCTCTTCGGATAGCTGCGGGGTGAAGTCAGAGGCTGAGCGGGGAGCAGCGGCCGGAGGAGGAAACCAAACCCCTGGTCACAGGTGCCTGCCACGCTCTGAGCCTCACCGAGGGCCGGGGCAGGCTGTGTCCTTCCATCCCTGGGGGCTGGTGTCCCTGGCAGGGGGAGCTCTGCTGTCCCCTGGGCAGCTGGAGGGCACACGGAGACTCCCCAGGGGCATCAGGAGCCAATCCCAGCACTGCTGAGGATCCTCCCAGCCCGGGGGTGCAGCAGCAAAACCCAAAAGGGCCCGAATTCTCCCTCTCCTGTAAATGTGGAAGGATCCCTGCATGCTCCAAAGGTTGGAGCCCCTCTGCTCTGGAGCCAGGCTGGGAGAGCTGGGGGTGCTCCCCTGGAGAAAAGGAAGTTCCAGGGAGAGCTCAGAGCCCCTGGCAGGGCCTAAAGGGGCTCCAGGAGAGCTGGAGAGGGACTGGGGACAAGGGCTGGAGGGACAGGACACAGGGAATGGCTTCCCACTGCCAGAGGGCAGGGATGGATGGGATATTGGGAAGGAATTGTTCCCTGGGAGGGGGGGCAGGCCCTGGCACAGGGTGCCCAGAGCAGCTGTGGCTGCCCCTGGATCCCTGGCAGTGCCCAAGGCCAGGCTGGACAGGGCTGGGAGCAGCCTGGGACAGTGGGAGGGGTCCTTGCCCATGGCGGGGGGGGCACTGGATAGGCTTTAAGGTCCCTTTTAACCCAAACCATTCTACAGCACCATAAAAGTGTGCGACGGGGCTTTACAGCACAGAAAGCCCGTGACACCCCTGGGGTTAGGCTGTCTCCCAAAATAGCTACAGCCTCTTCCACCATCACAACCAGACCGTCTGGGCAACCAGGGACTTCCCTTCCCCAGAGAGCTGAGGTTCCTCTCCAAATCACAGAGCGGCAACAACTTCTCTTAGGGGAGCTCAGTGGCCCCTCAGTGGCTGGGGAGATCCTTCCAGGCGGGAGCCACTTCCCTGAGGAACGTCACACCTGGGCAGGGTGAGCAGCTCCTCCAGCTCCATCAGCCCCCTGGCACTGTACGGGGGTCCTGCCTTGAGGGATCCTCCTCCATCTCCCTTTCCTGGGGATATGAGAGAGGGGAAAAGCAGCGAGATCCAGGCAACACCCACCCAGGGTGGTCCCTAACAGTGGTGCCCACCATGCAGTACGGGAAGGGTCACCAAGGCCAGGACCACCTCCACGAAAGCTGCCACCTCCACGTCCCAGCACATCCCTCTGGGTCCCCAGGGGATCTGCTCCGAGCCAGAGCTGCATCCCCCAGCCTGGGAAAGGAAAAGGGGCTCACGGGGACCGTGGGAGAGAGCGTGTGGGGCCCAGGGCCCTGCTATGGGCCCGGAAGAGCCGGGGCTGTGGCGGGCGCTGCAGCCGCCCCCCCACCCCGGGTTACCCGCTCCCGCTGCCCGCGCTTCTCGGAAAGCACCCGGGGCCCGCTGGGGACGGCAGTGGGGAGCGGTGACAGCCCCGCTGCGCAGCACCACGGCCCCGCTCCCGGCCAGGGCTGCGCTGGGCTGGGATGCTTTTCCTGCTGCGGGGAGCAGGGCCTTGGGGAGGAACTGCCTGCGCTGCAGGACGTGCGTGTTCGCACTGATGGGTTTTGCAGCAGCTCCACGGCACGTGCAGGGCCACAGACCCTGCAATACATGGACCCTGCAACCCATGGACCCTCTGACCCACAGACCCTGCAACCCATGGACCCTCTNATGGACTCTGCAACCCATGGACCCTCTGACCCATGGACTCTGCAACCCATGGACCCTCTGACCCATGGACTCTGCAACCCATGGACCCTCTGACCCATGGACTCTGCAACCCATGGACCCTCTGACCCATGGACTCTGCAACCCATGGACCCTCTGACCCATGGACTCTGCAACCCATGGACCCTCTGACCCATGGACTCTGCAACCCTGTACCCCCCAGACCAAGCAGACGCTGAGATCTGTGTCACTGGGGCAGGAGAGGCTGCTGTGCTGTCGGGACAGCTCAGCCATGGGGCACGGGCAGCTCCCACCCGCCCCTCCCGATGCCGAGGGGCTGGAGGAGCCCGGGGTGACTCCCCAGCCTGCTCCTGGCAACCCCCACAGCAAACAAAGCCCCGGAGCGTCACCAGAGCTGCGCTATGGCTGCAGGGGTTATCGGCCTCAGCAGATTTGGGGCTGAAGAATATTTATTTGTGTAGCTTGGCAACATTTGCCACCGCTGTGGGGGCGGCAGGGGGCGAATGGGACCTGGGGACAGTGACCCATCGGCACTGTGCTGGGTGTGGTGGGTTTAAAGCCCCTGCCCACACAGGCTGAGGAGGAGCTGGTGATGCCCAGGGGCAGAACGGGACCGTGGGTGGAACAAACACCACAGTCAGAGCGAGACAGCGAGGGCAAAACGCGGAGTGCAGTGACTCAGAGGGGAAAAACGCCCTCGGTGACACGGGGGTTGCTGCCATCGGCACAGTGGGGACAGTCCCCGCACCACCCTGGCCCCGGGGATGGGGGCTGTGTGTCCCACAGAGCGTCACGGGCAGACCCCTGAGTGTCACAGACACCCCCGAGTGTCACAGACACCTCTGAGTGCCACCACCCTGGCACACTCTCACCCCCACGTCCCGGCTGCCCCTCGGGGCCCGTTCGGGACAGACAGCAGCGGTCACATCACACGGCGTGGGGACAGCAGCAGCCCGAGGTGTCCCCTCGCCTGCCCTGCCCAGGGCTGCGGGGCTGCCACGCTCCTGCTGGGTCAGCGCCACCGGGCCGGGGGCGAGGGAAGGACCTGGAGCTGCCCATTTCTGCTCGGACAAGTGGCAGCAGAGCCACGCGTGACCCTGCTCCACGAGGAGATCACAGGGACAGAGGGGGACGAGCAGAGCCACAGGTTCCTCTTCCGTCATCCCACTGCTCACGGGGGCACCTCCCGAGGATGGGAAACTCCCGGGGAAACGGCAGGAGGGGAATCCTGGGGGGACCCTTCACCCCTTCAACAGCCAAACGTCCCTCGGAGCCCGGATGGCAGAGGGCTGCACACCCACACCAAACCGGGGGCCTGGCTCCTGGGGCCGCTGCCAGGGGCAAAATCCAGAGGAAGGGGCAGCTCCCTCTGGAAGCAGGACCCCCGGAGCAGTGTCACCCACCCCAGCAGGGTGATCAGCAGTGGCCCTGATGATGAGCAGGGGGAGAAAGGGACGGACTCTGCACCTCTCCCACCCCACACTGTCCCAGCACCAAGGGGAACGGAGAACAAGGGATTCCTCCTCAGCCGGGCATGTGCTGCTGAACCCACTTCCCTGAGGTCTCCCCCTTCTCCAGCGCCAGTCCCACCAGCTGGCAGCCCCAGGCAGCCCTGCTCCCACCCCTGCCAGCGGGAGAAGGATGGACACAGACAAGCAGAGGTTTAAAACCCTGTTCACAGGAACACGTCCCCTCTGTACAGCAAAAAACATCTTTTTTACAGTATTTACAGCAGCGGCTGGGGCACAGGCACGGGGGAGGGGCAGGGAGGGGCCCCATCTGGGGCTCGCCATGCAAAGCAGAGGGTCAGCAGTGGCAGATGCCACCAAGGAACAGGGATTCCCAGCCTGGGGGGACACCGAGGTCACGCTGGTGTCCTGCAAGCTGATCTTCCCCAAAATCACTTCGGGGGCTTCAACAGCAGCCCAGACTCCCCCCAAATCCCTCGGTGCCGGGAGCTGCCAGACCCCACACAGGGCAGGGCCCGGTGCCCGCCCAGGGCTGTCCTCTCTTGGCGCTGGCCGGGCCTGGCCACCATCGTCCCATGGCCGGATCCGTCCCCACTGCCCGTCCCTGTCCCCGGCACGGCCCAGGAGCCGTCCCCACCCCAGCCAGGGGTGCAGAAGCAGAGGCAGCATCAGGGAGACTCAGGGCTGGGGCTGCTCCTCGCCAGGCTCCGAAGCACAGCTCACATCTCTGCAGGACGACAACAGAGGGTGGTGACATTCTGCAGGGTTAGAGCAGGAACCTGGGGCAGGGGGGCAGCTCTGGTGCCCTGCCCGCCTCCCTCCCTCCCTCCCTGCCAGCACGGCTGGGGCCTGCAGGGGAACACTTCCCGCCAGCCACCTCATTCTGGGCACCAGGGATGGGAACAGATACCAGAACTGTGCCTTCACAGTCTGCGTGGGGGGAAACACTTTTTTAATCGGGTTCTCTCTGCCTCCAGCCCGTCACGCAGGGCCCCTGTGAGAGGAAGTGGCCTCTGCCTCTGTTTCCCCAGCAGAGCAGCCAAACCCACACAGCATCGCCCCCTCTCCCAGGGACACCCCAGGCTCTCACCAGGAGGGAAACATCTGGAGGAGGCGAGCACGACCCTCTCAGAGTGCCCTCTCTGCCAGCACACAGCTCTGCTCCCTCCCGACGGGGTGTTCCCATAGGGCTCCCAAGTAAAGAGCAGCCTCTGAGCAGCAGCTGGAGGGAGGCTGCGGGCAGAGGGCCACAGGTCCCCGTGCATCTTCCCAAAAACATCAGCAGCTCTGCAGGCTGTGCTGCTGGGCTTCACTGCCCGGACCAAGCCAGCCCCCATGTCCCCGGTCCCCTCCCCCAGGCACCAGCACTGCACCTCATCTGGGGGAAACTGAGGCAGCAGAGGGGGAAGACACTTAAGCCATGGAATTTCCTCCCAAGCTGAAAGAGCTTGAAGAGGGAGGTGACATCCATGAGCCCCTCCCCAGAAGAAAAGATGGAAGGGTTCCACCACTGCAGCCAAAATCAAGTCCCAAGCCCCCTGCAGGGACCCCCAGGCAGAGGAGGTGCTGGCCAGGCTGTGCCAGCCCAGGTGTGCCACCCCGTGGGACGTGGGGGATCGAGGCTGGGCACGTACCCTCCAGGGCTTTATCCAGGTCTGCGATGAACTCCTCCAGCTCCTGTGTGTCCCCAAGCTTTGCTGTGGGGAAGAACACGGTCAGCTCTTCCCATTCCCCCTGTCCCTGGGCACAGGGAAGACCCCAACCCCCTGCTCCTGGCACAGCTGCTCCAGCTGTGCCTGTCCCAGCCAGTCCAGCCTCGACTGGGAAAATCCCAATCCAACTTCTGCCTCTTCCAGGCTCCTGCCAGGACACCAGGGCTCATTCCCACCCTGCAGGGCCCCCCTGGCACCCCCCGATCCAGGGCTGCCTGTCACTGCCAAGCCAGGCTGAGCACGGAAGCCCTGCAAACCCCTTTGGGCGGGGCCAGGCTCACCTTTGGTGGGATAAGGGTCAGCTGGGGTGTTGAGGTGCTCCTCGCTGGAGTTGAGGCTGCTTCCTGGGGACGTGCTGGCACCTGCGGACACAGAGCATCAGTCCCTGGCCCTGGGCACGGGCACCTGACGAACGCTTTGCAGGAACAGGGCGGGATCGTGCCCATGGCACAGGGTGGCACACTCTTAGAGACCCCATCTGCTCCTCCCCCGCTTCTGGGAATGCTTGGAAAAACGGAACTGAGTTTGTTCATCAGGTCCAAGAGCACCAGAGGCTGTCTGGGCACAGTTGCAAGGACAGGGTTGTTACAGGGTCCCTCCGAGCTCCCGGTTATCCCAAGCCTCTCACGGTCCTGCAGCAGCCAGCCTGGCATAAGGAGCCCTGGCAGATGCTGGCAGGTCCTGGGCCAGTAGCCAGTGGTCATCCCCCCGGATTGCTCATCCAGCCCACCAGGGCTGAGTCAGGCAGCATCAGCAGGAAGATGATTTCTGTGGAGGAACCACAGAGCTCCCACCCTGACAGACACCATCCACCCCCAAGGCTCCTCATCCCCCAGCCCCGGACTCACTCTCCAGCTCACCAATGCCATCCCCCAGCCCCAGACTCACTCTGCAGCTCACCAATGCCATCCCCCAGCCCCAGACTCACTCTCCAGCTCATCGATGCCGCTGTCGTACACGCTCTGTCCCGCTTTCCTCTTCAGCTCCTCCAGGTGCTGCTGGTACTGGCTCGCAGGGCCGCGGTCAAAGTCCTCCATGACCTCGTCGAACTCCCTCAGCAGCTCACTGAGCTCCTCAGCCATCGCTGGGGGCAACACGGGGATGTTGGGGTACCCACCTGGCTGGCAGGGCCAGCAAGAGCCTCCTGGGAGCAGCCCAGGCTGGGATGGGACGGAGCCGGGCTCCAGGTCCCGTCTCTGCAGGCAGCGGTCCGAGCACGGCCAGCTGCTCGGACAGCCCAGCCTTCCCTCCAGCTCACCCCACAGCCCACCTGGGGCCCGACCCAGTAAGAGCCGGTCCTACACAGGCTTGATGGAATCCCAGAATGGTTTGGGTGGGAAGGGACCTTCAAGCCCATCCAGTGCCACCCTTGCCATGGGCAGGGACACCTCCCACTGTCCCAGGCTGCTCCCAGCCCCAGTGTCCAACCTGGCCTTGGGCACTGCCAGGGATCCAGGGGCAGCCACAGCCGCTCTGGGCAGCCCGGGGGCACCCGGAGGGAGTGGAGGAGGGGACAGCCCCGGCCGGGACAGTCCGGGAGCCCCCGGCTCCATCCCGCTCCCGGGGGTTGCCCGGAGGTTGCGGGGGGACACGGGAGCGGAGCCCCTGCGGGCGGGGGGTTCCGAGGAGGCGGTGTCCGCTGGCTCGGCTCGGTTCGGCACTCACCGGCTGCTGGGCTCCCCGCGCTCCGGTGCCGGCAGCAGCTCCCGGTGCCGGTGCCGCCGCCGCCGGTTTTGCCCCGCACCGGGGCGGGGGCGGGGCGGGGTCCCAGGAGGCTCCGCCCCCCCCAAGCGGCCGCGGGGGCCCGGGGGTCTCGGGGAGTCCCGGGGCCACCCCCCAGACACCCCCAGACACCCCAAAGCACCCCGGGCGGTGCCGGCCCTGCGGGGCCCCGCCCGCTCCCCACGAACCCCGCGCCCGAGGCGGCTCCCGGGGGTCGGGCTCGGCTCCCGGGGAACAGGCGAGAAACGGCCTCAGGCTGGGCCAGGGGAGGCTCAGGGTGGATACTGAGAAAAATTCTTCACGAAAAGGGCTGCCCAGCCCTGGCACAGCTGCCCAGGGCAGGGGTGAGCCCCATCCCTGGTGGGATTTAACAGCCCTGTGGACGTGGCACTTGGGGACACGGGGCAGTGGTGGCCTTGGCGGTGCTGGGGGAATGGTTGGACTCGGTGGTCTTGGGCGGCTTTTCCAACCTCAGCGGTTCCACGGTTCTCTCCCACAGGTTTCCCAGAGAGCTGCCAAGCCCAGAGCTGTGTCTGGGCACTGCCCTGGGTCCTGCCCAGCAGCAGGAGGGAGACACAGGCTTTCAAAAGAGACGAGCACGGGCTCTGCTGTCTTTGCTGTCGGCTCTAAACTCACTCAGGAATCCGAGCAGCCGATCCCACTGGTGCAGACCCCCTGTGGTACCCCTCACACAAGCCCTAGGCCTGGCTCTGCCTGTGAAACCCCACCGGTGCTGGGGGGCTCAAGGTGGGGCTGGTGCTAAAAACCAGCCAGAACCACCCCAACAGCAGCAGCTGCCCCCAGCAGCAGCAACCACTCCCCAAACAGCAATGACCCCCCCAACCTGCAATGACCCCCCCAAACAGCAGTGACCCCCCCAAACATTCACCACCCCCCAACACAGACACCCCAAACAGCAACAACCCCTCCTATGCCAGCACTGGGGATCAGGAAAGATCAAGACAGAAACTCCCCGGTTGTTCCTGAGGTGACCCCGGGGCTTGCAGGGGAGAAGAGCCCATGAGAGCAGAACCCGGAGCGTGACAAAAGCCAACCAGCCCCTCCAGAGCGGGTCCGGAGCAGCGCCACGGCCCCATGGATGAGCCTTGCCACCGACTGGGGAGAGAGTTTATTTGGTGGGGCTGGAACAGAGCAGCTCCAGGGCAGCCCCGTGTGTCTCAGCAGCGGCAGGGGTGCTCCCGGGGCAGCCGGAGTCAGCGTGGCCAGGCCGGTGCCGGGCTGCCCTCAAGCGGAGTTTCCAGCAATATCCCATCGGCACTGCCGGGGATAAACGCCCTGCAGCCACTTCTGTGGGTCTGTAGCGAACAGAGAAAGCTGGCGCTTCCACAGCGAGCTCCCCGTGCCCCCACTGTGGTGCTGGGAAAGTGGAATTCAACAGGACTTTTCCTGCAAAGAGCTGCCTCCTGTGTCAGCATCCCTGTCCCAGCCTGGAATCACGGAATCACAGATTGGCTTGGGTGGGAAGGGACCTTAAATTCCATCCCGTTCCATGGGCAGGGACACCTCCCACTGTCCCAGGCTGCTCCCAGCCCCGTCCAGCCTGGCCTTGGACACTGCCAGGGATCCAGGGGCAGCCACAGCTGCTCTGGGCACCCTGTGTCAGTGTTTTACCACCCCAGGAAGGAATCGGAAGGGCTGGGGGCTGCTCCTGCAGCAGGCACAGTCCCACCCTGAGCAGTGGCTGGACACAGTGCCGGTTTCACAGCTGACACTCGAGTGTTCCGGTGGCCTCTGGAACCTTCCGCAGCCTCATGGTGTCCCAAATTTATCTGCTCCTCCAGACTCAACAGCTCTGCTGCTCTCTGGAGCTTATCAGCTCCCAGGGGGGTCTCACCAGCTATCTCACAGCACAAGCTCTTCTGGGAAATGCTTCCCCACCCATCCCGACCGTACCCATCCACAGGGAAGGGACCTTTGCAAAATAAGAGCCCAGCCCTGAGCAGGGCACCTGAGAAGGTCTGGGTGCCTTCAGACCTGGGCTGGGTGCAGGCTGGGGGGGAATGTGGAGTATGGAATATGGAATATGGAATATGGAATATGGAATCTCTCCTCCCTCTCAGGCCAGCACCACGGAAAGGCTCATCCAGTCCTTCATAATCCCCTCAGAGCTACCAGAGGTGCCCAAAGTCGTGGCTCTGTGATGGGAGCATTCCACCAGCCCAAAGCTTCCTGGGGCGCTGGCTCCAGCTGCAATTCCCTGTTCCGCCCCTCGCAGAAGGATTGGGGTCGGAAGGGACCTTAAAGATCATCTACAATCGTGGGATATCATCCACACACCACCTCTGGATGTGAACCTGGGAGAACCTGCATGGAGTGAGCAGCGAGGCAGGGACTGGGCTGTGCTGGGAAAAGCTGCCTGGTTTAGTCCAGAGGGCCTGGCCAGGGCTCGCTAGATGCCAACATCCAGGTTTAGGAAGGAGACGTTGCTGTACAGCTCCGAGGAGACCGAGCCTCGCTGCAGGCTGCGCGTCCAGCCGGGCAGCGCGGACGGAGCGGGGTCCTCCCCCAGATCCTCACGCTCTGGGCTCCTGAGGAAGCAGGAAAAGACAGAGATTTGCTGTTTGCAAATGCTTCTGTTGCCAACTGCACTCCCAGACGGGCTCCAGCAGTGATCCCAAAGATCCCAAAGGCTGCCACCTCCAGACAGTGCCGAAAGGAATGTGAAGGCAGACAAGAAGCTCTAGCACAGATGGGTTGGAAGGGACTTTGAAGAGCATCTACTCCATGGGCAGGGACATCTTCCACTAGACCAGGTTGCTCCAAGCCCCATCCAAACTGGTATGGAAGTGGCCTGTGGTCCAGGGAAACCCTTCCCACAGGACAAATCCTGTTTGCTGAAGAGTCACCAGCTCTACCAGGAGACCAAAGGCTCCTGAGCATCCCCCGCTGCCCAGGATCCCCCACTTCCAAGCATTCCCTCCTTCCAGCCCCAGGGAGCAAACCCCATCCCGTGTTAGGTGCCGTGGTGGACCCAGCCCGTGGGACACGAGGTCCTTTCAGCCACCCACCACAGGGAAGGGCACGAGCTCCAGTTCTGAGCCCCGACAGGACAGTCCCAGCGTATGGACAGAGCTGGCAGCCACCCACAGACACACGGGGCAGGCAAAAACTGCCTGGAAACACCGAGGATGGAGGAGGATTGGAGGAGGCTGGTGATGGAGCAGGGATCAGCGTGTGACAGCGAGAGGCAGGAGCAGGGGAGGGGCTGGGCAGGAGCCCTGTGGGTACGAGAGCTCTGGAGAGAGCTGGCACAGGCTGGGGAGGAAACAGGGAGAACTGGGAGCTCCGAGGGATGGGAACGCCGGGTGGGAAGGGCTTTTGCTGGGGAGCTCATGGCCATAAACAGTGTAGGAGGGAGAAATCTGGAGGAAGATGAGCAGGGTGTGCTGTCCTTGCCCCCGTGCCCTGAGGAGCCCCTGGGGGACTTACGGCACGTCAGGGAACTTCCTGCGCAGCAGGTACTCGATGACATCGGGGTCTGTCTGGAACAGCCTCCTCAGGACGTCACACTGCGTTTCTGGAGAGACCTGGGGAGACACGGCCGCGTCACCCGAGGGGACGAGACACGGTCACAGGCCCAGCGTGTCGGTGTCATGGCCCACACACCTCTCCCCTGCTGCTCTGGGGAGAGTTCAGAGGGCAAGAAGGCCCAGAGGAGCCACCCTGAGGAGCCCCACGTACCATGAACAGGGAGTGGTGGTGCTCAATCAGCCTCTGGAGCACCAGGATTATGGCAGCACTGTCCTCAAGGTTCAGGGCACCGGCATCTTTCTCTCCAGGCTTCTCCTTCTGCAGGATGTTGGGACCAAAGACTGTAGCCAGGTTGGAAACTGTCATTTTATTCCCAGGGATCTACAAGGAAGCACAAAAGGAACCTGTGGACTGCGGATGTACCGGCATGGGATGTCCCAGGATACTCTCACGCACCCCAGGGCAGCAGCACAAGGGCGAGGTGAGGGCGAGATGCTGGTCTGGGTCCAGTTTGGTCCTCTCCAGCGGTGGCAGGGCCAGCACAAAGGGTTTGAGGTGCTGGAGCACGCATCCCACTCCCCACCTGCCTCACCCTCCCACCTTTTCCAGCCTCAGCGATCCCGGGGTTCCGTGAGGGAGTTGTTTTCTCCCGAAGGCTTCGCCCAGGCTTGCAGCAGCTCGGTTCCAGCCACAGCAGCCCGAGCGCCCTTTCCCCACGCCCTGCCCCGGGTCAGCCTTACCTCGCGGCCCTCGGGGTCCCAGGAGCTCTCGGCGTGCCGGGCCACCTCGCCCAGGAAGCGCAGGAGCCGGAGCAGGGTGTCGCCGTGGCACGGGGGCAGCAGGAACAGCAGCAGCTGCAGCGTGTCCAGCTGTGCCGGCCCCTCCATGGCTGGGCAGAGGCAGCGGTCAGTGCGGATCCCAGCCCGCCACGCACCTCCCGCCCTCCCGAGCTCTGCAGGGAGCCAGGCTGCCGTCCCACCCTTCATCCTATGGCGTGGGGACCCCAGCAGGAGCTGTGAAGCCACTCTCAGGCTGTCCTGGACCAGAGGGAATTTTTATAATCCAGTTTTTAACGAATCAAACCAAACCCCCACCGAACGCACGGGTTACAGTGACTGCACGTGGCAGCACAACACCCCCCCCATCGCTGCCCAGAGGCTTTGGAAAAGAAGGGTGGTGAGGAAGGATCCCTTCCTGGCAGTGTCCAAAGTCAGGCTGGACAGGGCTGGGAGCACCCCGAGCTCGTGAGAGGTGCCCACGGGGTTTAAGGTGCCCCCAGCACAGATCCTCCTGCAGCTGTGCGGGCTCTGCCCCACAGGTACTCACTGGCTGTGCTGAGGAAGGCTCCGTAGAGCTCTCTGGGGATCAGGGGGTCTGGCATGTCCCGGAGGAACTCCTTGAGCAGGGCAGCCACATCGTGAACACTTTGATGCTCATCCAAGAAAACATCCAGCCCTTGATCAAACTCTTCCCTCAGCTTGGAGATGGAACAAATGAGGAGGAAAATCACAGTGGGTTCCAGCCTGTTTTAGACCTCTCCACACCAGTGTCAGCTCTGTCCATCCCCACCCACACGAGCCTCTGTCCCTGGCAAGGCACAGCCAGAGGATGCAGTGAGTGTCTCCCTTTACCTGCTGAACTCTTTTCTTGGAGCTCCCGACGCGGAAGATGCCGACTGTTTGGAGCCCTGGGGGACAGACAGGTTAGTGCTGCGCGTTCCCACGGCTCCTGCCACCCCTGGGGGCACCTCGGCACCGAGGCAGGGCTCCTCCTGCACGGCTCTCCCTTCTCCAGGCAGTGAGGAAAGGGAAAGGCTGTGGAGCCCCGAGATTTCCTTGGGCTGTCTGTGGGAAGGGAGGAGATCTCATCCCCACAGTCACTCTGAGGGAGGGATGGGTGGGCAGCAGGAGTTAAGNGACCTCCCCCTCTCAGTGGCATCCCCCTCTCAGTGACATCCCCCTCTCAGTGACATCCCCCTCTCGGTGACATCCCCCTCTCAGTGGCATCCCCCTCTCAGTGACATCCCCCTCTCGGTGACATCCCCCTCTCGGTGACATCCCCCTCTCAGTGACATCCCCCTCTCAGTGACATTCCTCTCTGGTGCTGCCTCCAGCCCAGAGCACTCTCCACAGGAGGCTTTTTGGGAGATGCCCTGCCCAGGACACACAGAATCATTAAGGCTGGAAAGCCTCCAAGGCCATCGAGTCCAGTCTTTGGGTGACTCCTACAATGCCCACCAGACCAGGTGCCCCCTCCCACCCCGGGGCCAGCCAGGCCGGGATGTGCCAGTGACCACACACCAGGAGCTCTTCCAGCCCTTACCGTGCGCCTCGAGGTGGGAGCAGCACCTGTCCACGATCCGTGGCACCTGCCAGCTGATGGGGTTCAGGCTCAGCGGCTGCTTCTTGCCCCGGCTCCTGCGCGGGCCCAGCTCGTGCGGGTGTGAGAGCTGCAGGGCCTCCAGCAGCTCGGACGCGTTGTCGCTCAGGTCCGTGATGGAATCCACGGACATGGCCCCCTGCCATGGGGCACAGGGGGTTTGCAGGTGGCAGGAATGACCCCACAGAGCCATCACTGCCGCGACCTCAGGGGCTTCTGGAAAAGGGCAGCATCCAGTGCCACCCCTGCCACGGGCAGGGCCACCTCCCACTGTCCCAGGCTGCTCCCAGCCCCGTCCAGCCTGGCCTTGGCCACTGCCAGGGATCCAGGGGCAGCCACAGCTGCTCTGGGCACCCTGTGCCAGGGCCTCCCCACCCTCACAGGGAGGAATTCCTTCCCAATATCCCATCCATCCCTGCCCTCTGGACCCTTAAATGTCCCCCAGTAACCTCAGCTGCGTAAGAGCTGTGCTAGTGAGGAGCCTCCCCCTGCTCACAGTCCACCTCTGAGGGGACTGCGGGCATCACCATTTCCCTGAGGACAGACTGGGACCGTCCCAGCCTGGGACACAACCAGCCCAGTCAGTGAGAAAAGATCCCAGAAAATCCCATTTATTGCTGCATTCAGGCCCTCCCGTCCCCCAGCGCCATCCCAGCCCGTTTTGGGGACCATACCCTCCGCTGGCTCCAGGAGCTCTTGTCCAGAAGCACTGGGGACAGCGGCTCGTCGGGTGCTCGGATGCAGCTGGGGCCCATCCCCAGTCTCCTGTGCCGCTGGGCCCGGAACCTCCTCACCGTGGCCTCCACCTCCAGGCAGAGCCGGCGGCTCCGGCCCGCGGCCTCCTGCAGCTGCCGGCAGGCGCGGTCATTGGCGATGACCTGGCAGAGCGGGACCCCGAAGGTGTGGGCAGAGCAGTCTGGGGAAACACGGCAGGGAGGGCAGGGCATCGCCGCTGAGGGAGCTGCGCCGGGGCAGCCCGGCTCTGCTGCCCCCGGGAGCGCCTGGGGTGCGCCTGGGGTGT
Source organism: Oriolus oriolus (assembly GCA_013400235.1). Taxonomy (NCBI): domain Eukaryota; kingdom Metazoa; phylum Chordata; class Aves; order Passeriformes; family Corvidae; genus Oriolus; species Oriolus oriolus. The sequence goes on along the minus strand of VXBT01001070.1, from coordinate 95,701 downwards.
TGCCAAGGAGCCGGGCAGAGCCCAAGGGAGCTGCTCCTCCTGGGGAGCAGGAGAGCGGTGCTGGGACCCTGGGTGCCAGGGAGAGCCGCGGGGAGGGCACGGCGTGGGAAACGGGGCGCTGGAGGGAGAGGAAAGAGGCACCAAGAAGAGCTGCTCTGTGTCAGTGTGTGCCCGCTGGAAGGAGGCACCGAGGGGAGCTGCTCT
>VXBT01001070.1:63592-94447 GCA_013400235.1 Oriolus oriolus | reverse complement strand
AGGGGAGCTGCTCTGTGTGTGTGTGTCAGTGTGTGCTCGCTGGAAGGAGGCACCAAGGGGAGCTGCTCTGTGTGTGTGTGTCAGTGTGTGCTCGCTGGAAGGAGGCACCGAGGGGAGCTGCTCTGTGTGTGTGTGTCAGTGTGTGCCCGCTGGAAGGAGGCACCGAGGGGAGCTGCTCTGTGTGTGTGTGTCAGTGTGTGCCCGCTGGAAGGAGGCACCGAGGGGAGCTGCTCTGTGTCTGTGCTCGCTGGAACCTGCCCCAGCTTCTCCTGGGGTGTCCTTCCCTTCACTGGCTGCAGCCCCAGGAAGATGCCGTGGCGTCTACGAAGCAACAGCTTCGTGAATCACCCAAAGATCCTTCCCACATTCTAACCTCCAGTTTTCTGCAGGGTTTGCCTCAGCTGCCTCTGCTCAAGGGAAGTCTCGGTGTTGGTGGTATTTTTCCCTGTCCCTGTCCATCCCTCTGGCAGGGAGGGCTCTCCTCGCCCCCCCCCAGCCTCTGCACTGCCCTGGCCTTTTCCACCCGGAGCAGAGCCACAAATCCATTCGGTGAAACAGGAGGCATTCGTTTCAGTCATTGCCTTGGGTGGGCTTTGTGCTGGTGTGGGGGAGCTCATTCCCACCTGGCTCTGCTCTAGGGCTCTGTGCGCCCTGGGATTGTCACTGGGGTCCTTCAGGGGGTGATAAAATAGGACTGGAAGCAGCGAGTTTGGGGCAAAATGGGCAGAGAGACACATTTACAGGTGTGCAGCTTGGAAATGCATGTTCACATTCCACACACCTGTCCGTGCCTCCCAGGACAGCAGAACAACCTGGGATGAAACATCCCGCTGGATTCGGCACCTCCCACCCCACCAAAAATCACCAATTCCCCCCAGAACAGGGACCAGAGCAGGGTGGAAGGGGGGTACTCACCTTTCCTCTCCTTCGAGAAGCTCTCCAGCTTCTGCCGGATGGATTTAATGCCTTTGGAGCCATCTGGGACGAGAAGAGAAGGGGAAGGTTCAGCACAGGCTCCCTGTCCCTCTGCAGCCCCCAGAGTCCTCCCTGTCCCTCCAGGGCACACTGCAGGGACAGCCACGGCCCTGAGGGGTCCAGGAGTCCCCTGGGACACGCGGTGGGCAGCCCTGGAGAGGGACATCAGTGCCTTGGGACAGCCCTGGAGAGGGACATCAGTGCCTTGGGAACAGCCCTGGAGAGGGACATCAGTGCCTTGGGACAGCCCTGGAGAGGGACATCAGTGCCTTGGGGACAGCCCTGGAGAGGGACATCAGTGCCTTGGGACAGCCCTGGAGAGGGACATCAGTGCCTGGGGAACAGCCCTGGAGAGGGACATCAGTGCCTTGGGAACAGCCCTGGAGAGGGACATCAGTGCCTTGGGACAGCCCTGGAGAGGGACATCAGTGCCTTGGGGACAGCCCTGGAGAGGGACATCAGTGCCTTGGGACAGCCCTGGAGAGGGACATCAGTGCCTGGGGAACAGCCCTGGAGAGGGACATCAGTGCCTTGGGAACAGCCCTGGAGAGGGACATCAGTGCCTTGGGACAGCCCTGGAGAGGGACATCAGTGCCTTGGGGACAGCCCTGGAGAGGGACATCAGTGCCTTGGGACAGCCCTGGAGAGGGACATCAGTGCCTGGGGAACAGCCCTGGAGAGGGACATCAGTGCCTTGGGAACAGCCCTGGAGAGGGACATCAGTGCCTTGGGACAGCCCTGGAGAGGGACATCAGTGCCTTGGGGACAGCCCTGGAGAGGGACATCAGTGCCTTGGGACAGCCCTGGAGAGGGACATCAGTGCCTGGGGAACAGCCCTGGAGAGGGACATCAGTGCCTTGGGAACAGCCCTGGAGAGGGACATCAGTGCCTTGGGACAGCCCTGGAGAGGGACATCAGTGCCCTTGGGACAGCCCTGGAGAGGGACATCAGTGCCTTGGGACAGCCCTGGAGAGGGACATCAGTGCCTTGGGGACAGCCCTGGAGAGGGACATCAGTGCCTGGGGACAGCCCTGGACAGGGACATCAGTGCCTTGGGACAGCCCTGGACAGGGACATCAGTGCCTTGGGGACAGCCCTGGAGAGGGACATCAGTGCCTGGGGGACATTCCCAGAGATGGGCACCGTCCTGCCCACATGAAGGGATGGAGGGGCCCCGTGGCACCACACGAGCAGTGTGGCCCAGAGAGGCTTTGGGCAATGTTTTGCAGGGCACAGACAGATAAATTTGTACAAAACACCATCACTCCCACCTCACACATCCAGCAGCAGTGAACTGAGAATTCAGTCACTGCCCACCCTAAATCCTTCCAGGACACATCCTCCTATTCTGGGTCATACTCCTCATTCCTGAGGAATTCTCTTCCTAGGAACAGCTTATATCTACTTGTTTGGGTTATTTTGTAAGATTAGAGGAAAGCTCTGACAGCTGGAATGAGGAATGTCAGTGTGGAAGCCAACATAAATTATCCAGCAGTACACTGGCCAGCCAGGAAGGAAATATTGGGGTTTGGGGTTTTTTTTGGCACTGCACTGGTCCCTGGGGAAGCTGCTGCTGCAGGGTGCCACTGCAAGTGGGATCACACAGCCCAAAATAAAACAAAATAGAAAAGGAATCAGGATGTTTGTTGTCAGAGTCCTCCAGGGACTGGGGCTGCAGCCCTGAAGCAACTGGGAGTTCTGGGAAGGAGAGGGGAGCTGTGCTGGACTCTTTGTGAAGCCATTTCATGGCATGAAATCTCCTTCAGATGGGACACCAAATTCAGGTGTCCCCTCAGGCACTTGGTGCTCGGTGTGAGGCTGGGCACTGGGGGATGCTCCATCCCTGGGAGAGCTCCCAGAGACCTGGAGCCTCCATCCTTGGGGCTGCTGCGAGGGGAAGGGGGGCTGGAGACCCCCCAGCTCCCTCTGCACCCCCAGCCCCAGATCCGGTGACCTGGTGGCATCCCCTGCCCTGCTGGGGTATGGCCCAGGGCAGAGAGGGCACTTCAAGGGGGTAGGAAGGGAATTTGGGAAGGAGTCTGAGGAACCCCAGCTCTCAGGGTTTGCTGTTGGGGGGCACAGGCAGCCCTGGGAACCCTGACAGGGCCTCTGTGCTCGGTTCCTGTGGAGCTCCTGAATTTCTCCACCCTTCAGTGTCCCAGTGTGTTATCCACTGTCCCATAAGCCCCTTTCCAGCACTGGGACTTAGTGCTGGGCACGGATCCGAGCAGCAGATCCCACCACATCCCCGGGGCGCTCAGACAGTCCCAGTGGAGCCCTCGCCGAGCTGTCACATCTGGTTTGAGTTTGGGGGTGGGAGGGTCATGTTCTCACACTGCTGTGTGACAACAGCCCCTCCACAAGCTGCTCGGGCCCTCGGGGCTCAGAGCAGAGCAGGAAGGAGAAATAAAACGGACCAAAACGTGTCACAAATGTCTTTCCATGACCATCACCCCGGGCTGTGGTACGGGGGTGAGCGGCATGAATGGCTCAGCCTCAGCCCCCCTTGGCAGGAGCCTCCTCTCCCTCCTGTCCCTCCTTTCCCTCCTCTCCTTCCCATCCCTCCCGTCCCTCCCGTCCCTCCCGTCCCTCCCGTACCTCTGTCCAGGCGGAGGTGCCCCACGAGCAGCCTCTCCTGCAGCCGGAACAGCGCCAGCTCCTGCAGACTGGCCCTCTCCAGCTCGGAGAGGCTCTGCAGGGCCACGGGCTGCATCCCTGGCACGGGGCCCGAGCCGCAGCTCCTGTGGAACGCACACCTGTGTGAAGGGAACGCGTGGCAGCGATAGCGGCCTCAGCAGGGACACTGCTGGGAGCACCCCTGGGGTCTGTGCGGGACACACTTGTCCCTCTGTCACCTCTCCAAAGAGCCAGCGGGGCTGCAGGCACCTCAGCCACGTCACCTCACTTCAACCTTCCAGCAAAGGCCTCGGAGGCACCAGGAGAAGGGATTTAGATGGGATATTGGGAAGGAATTGTTGCCTCTCAGGGTGGGGAGGTTGCCCAGAGCAGCTGTGGCCGCCCCTGGATCCCTGGAAGTGCCCAAGGCCAGGCTGGACAGGGCTTGGAGCACCTGGGCTGGTGGGAAGTGTCCCTGCGTGGAACAAGACGAGCTTTAAGGTCCCTCCCAACCCAAGCAGTTCCAGAGTCCTGACTCGTCTCTTTTAAATCATAAACATCTGCACACGACCAGAGGTGCTGAAGCCCTTTACCCCCGGCACAGGCTGGACCCTGGACACCCCATCCCCTGTCCCAGAGCTTTGAGGAGCCCTCCCTGTTGCGTGCAGGCTCTGGGAGAGCCCACACAGGGACCTGGTTCCTCACCCCACACTGACCTGGCTGCGTCCAGCCGGTGCCACCTCCTCCTGGTGCCACCGGTGCCAGCTGTGCCCCAGCCCCGGCACCGCCCAGGGCGGTGCAAAGAGCAACAGCAGCCCCAGAGAGAAGACAGGCCTGAGGTCAGAGTCCGGGCTCTGGAAGGAGCCTCCCCAAAGAGGCTTAAGGCAAGAATGAAAAGTAAATGCCTGGAAGTGTCAAGGGATGAGGGTGAGACCCCCAGGAGCAGGACAGGGCTCCTTTGTCAGTCTCTGCCGCCCCCTCCAGCCCCTGAGGCTGCTTCCTTCTGGCCAGGTTTGACATTTCAGTTTCTAAAGGTCTTTGGAAAGTTACATAAATTTAAAAAGAAAACAAATATAAAAGAGTTGTTCAGACCTCCCGGTAAGGGCACACCGAGAAGGGAATTTGGCTACATTACAGAATCCCACACTGGTTTGGGTTGGAAGAGACCTCAAAAACCATCTCATCCCACCCCTGCCACGGGCAGGGACACCTCCCACTGTCCCAGGCTGCTCCCAGCCCCAGTGTCCAGCCTGGCCTTGGGCACTGCCAGGGATCCAGGGGCAGCCACAGCTGCTCTGGGCACCCTGTGCCAGGGCCTGCCCACCCTCCCAGGGAACAATTCCCTGTTCCCAATATCCCATCCAGCCCTGCCCTCTGCCAAATTAAAGAGACACAATACAGGGATTTTTACAGCTCCCATCCTGCTCCCCCGGGACAGCCTGGGGCAGGCGATGCCTCGGCCGTCCCAGGTGAGAGCATCTCCACATGCCAGGGAGAGCTCCTGAGCCTCTGCTGCACCGGGAGCTCCCGAAGGGCGGGGGCACCTCTGCTGTGGATGGATGGATGGAGGGAGGGATGATGGATGGACAGGTGGACAAACCCCCAGACAGACACGCTGCAGGGAATTACCTTCGTGCAGGTGAAGCTCCACGCTCTGGCAGAGCCCACGGCCACAGCCCCTGCCTGAGCCGAGCCCGGGGGGACGCGGCTGCCATGGGGTGAGGAGGAGGAGGAGGAGGAATCCCGGTTAGGAGAGGGAGCAGCAGAGGGAAGGCAGGAAGGGAAGCCCGGACAAGCTGCTGCTTATCTGCCTGGCCGCAGGCGCCACTGGAGGAGCCCTGTGACGTGCCACCACCCCTGGCACCCCCAAAGCTCATCCTCCAAGAGTCAACCCCAAACACCTGCCCCTGCTTCTCACCCCAGGCGTGGATCTACATCCCTGGGAGCAGCTGAGATGGGGACCGGCACCTGCAACCCAGAGGCACAGCAGCAACGTGGGTGTCCCTGCAGGGGACAGGGATGGGTGTCCCTGCAGGGGACAGGGATGGGTGATCCCTGCAGGGGACAGGGATGGGTGATCCCTGCAGGGAACAGGGATGGGTGATCCCTGCAGGGGACAGGGATGGGTGTCCCTGCAGGGAACAGGGATGGGTGATCCCTGCAGGGGACAGGGATGGGTGTCCCTGCAGGGAACAGGGATGGGTGATCCCTGCAGGGGACAGGGATGGGTGATCCCTGCAGGGAACAGGGATGGGTGTCCCTGCAGGGAACAGGGATGGGTGATCCCTGCAGGGGACAGGGATGGGTGTCCCTGCAGGGAACAGGGATGGGTGATCCCTGCAGGGGACAGGGATGGGTGATCCCTGCAGGGAACAGGGATGGGTGATCCCTGCAGGGGACAGGGATGGGTGATCCCTGCAGGGGACAGGGATCGATGATCCCTGCGGATCCCATGGGACAGGAGAGCTCGCCCAGCCTGGGGAGGCCCCGGGGCTCCCCACAGGGAAGGAAATGCCAGCCCAGAGCAGGGGCAAAGCAGGAGCCCCATAAAAGTCCTCCTTTGGAGGGGATGCCGGAGCAGGAATCTCACTCACTCGAAAACAGGACCAGTGCTTATTTCAGGAAATCTCATGGGGAAAGCTCAGTCCAGCTGCCCCTTCCACTCCCGAGGAGCAGGGGCTGCCCGCCCAGTTTCAGCAGCAGAGTTTCTCTTCCCAGCTGCAACAAAAGGCCCACAGTTACCTCGCCCGTGTCCTCTCGCAGCAGGACCAGCAGCTCCTGCAGCTCCCGGCTCTTCCTTTGGGATGAAGGTTTTCACAGCAGCGTCTCCTCAGTGGCTCCAGGGGCCCTTCCCAGCCCACAGGCGGGAGGAGAAGCAGGGAAGTGATGGAAAGGAGCTGCCACAGCCGAGGGGAGGAGAGAGGGGATGAGAATGTGAATTTTCTGCCAAAGAAATGAGAGCCAGAAACAGCGTGTGGAGAGAGGGCAGGGTTGGATGGAAGGAGCCGCGCTTCCCACGCTGGACACCGAGCCCTGGCAGGGATCGGCCATTGCTCAATCCCCTCCATCCTCAGCTTTCCCCATTCCCATCCGAGGGTGACCGGGACACCCCAGAAGCATCAGGTGCTGGCAGGTGAAACCTGCGCTGGGAAGGTGCTGCCTGGGCTGCCTGGGGAGGGCCAGTGCGTGGTTCCCAGCGCAGCTCTCCGTGCAGACCCTCCTGGAGCTCCATCAGGGCATCTCCCAGTGACAGAGGGTCCGGAAAGAGCTGGCCCGGGCTGGGCACACAGCTGCCCTCCACACCCAGGGTCCCTGCACAGCTCTGGTGTTGAGGAGCTCCCACACCTGATGGGGTGGATCTACAGCTCAGGTTGCTCCTGGAGGGTTACAGACCTTGGAGAGCCTCCCAAACCTCCACCAACACCCAAAATTGGCACATCTTTGCCCATTAACACGCCCATGAGCCCTTTGCAGGCCACAGCCAGGCTCCTGGCCCATGATCATGGAACGGTTTGGGTTGGAATGACCTTAAATTCCATCCCATTCCACCCCTGCCATGGCAGGGACACCTTCCACTGTCCCAGGCTGCTCCCAGCCCCAGTGTCCAGCCTGGCCTTGGGCACTGCCAGGGATCCAGGGGCAGCCACAGCTGCTCTGGGCACCTGTGCCAGCTCTGTATCTCCAGAGCATCTTTCCTTCAGGAGGACCTGGGTTATCCCCAGGCTCCCCTTTAACCTCAACAGCTCCTGCTGGTTTGGGGAGCTCTGCCTGTTTGGGGAGCATCCAGGGCCTGGGGTTTGTGAGTGCTCTCAAGATTCACAAGGAGGGTGGAGGGCTTGGGATGGAGCATGGAAGAGGAGCAGGGAAGGGGCACAGCTGAGGACCTGGGATGGAGCCTCTCCTTCCCCCTGGCAGGCAACGAACACAAGACAAAGAAAGCAGCAGGGCCAACATTTGCCCATAAAAAATGTTTATTCCTTAAAAATACAGCATTCATCTGCAGGGACACAACTATTCAGAACATTTCTGTAAAGGGTTTTTATCTGCTCCCAGTGTGGCAAGCGCTCGGTGTTGGGAGCAGGGAGAGCAACAGCCCACGTGGGAACAGCCCGGTCCCGAGGGAAGGGTCTGTCACCCGCCCCTGGGTGTCACCTCAGCAGCCCATCTGCAGGACAGATGTCCCCTGGGAGAAACCTCAGCCCCTCTGGAAAGGCCCTGGTAGGGAAAGCTGGGAGAGGGGAAGCAGCAGGACCCTGGGGTGCTCCAGCCCTGACTCACTTTCANCCCCAGCCCCGGCCCCACTCATCCCACGGCTCCCCCGATCCAGGTGTGCTCCAGCCATGGCTGCTCTCAGGGCTCTGGAACCCTCCTGACTTCTGAAGCTTCTTCCCTGATGTTCCCAAGGAGAGGTCTCGCTCAGGACACAGCACCTGGCTGATCCCAGGGGACAGGGGGCACAGGTGCCACGTTCCCACCTGGCACAGCAGGGGTGTCCCCTCTGTGACCACCCTGGCTCCCCCAGTGCCCGGGGAGAACTGGTGCCAGGCCCTGCCCGAGGGAGCAACAAGGAGGAGGATGGTTCATCTGGGCTGGAGCATGAAGGTGCAGGAAGAAATCCAAGGGATGTGGAGAGAGCTCAGGGCCTTGGGATGAGTGGGTGAGGGAGCAGAAGCACAGGGAGTGCTCTCCTCTGTCCTGCCAGCTGCAGGGAATGGTGAGGGGAGAAACAGAGCCAGCAGATCAATACCTGGCTCCAGGCCTGGTGTCACCGGAGGAATTTTGGGGTTTTGGATGAGGAACTGGTTCACACAACACCAAGTGTCTGTGCCAGCTACACTGAACACTCCAGAAATGTCCCTGTGCTCTCCTGGGCACCACCTCGGCCATGGCACAGGGTGGAGAAGCACCTGGCACAATGACACCAGGGCTGGGGCCGTGTCACACATTCGGGAAGTGCCTGACAACAGGAACGTAGGAACGGGGGCTTCTCCCTCAAAAGTGAGGTGGGGTCGACAGCCCAAGTGAAGGGCACCAGTGCCTGGGGTGTGGGGAATGAACAGCAGGGGCTGGGAGAGTGCAGCTGGAAAACTGTGACAGGCAGGATGTGTGGCAAACAGGAACACTGCAGGGGTGACCGTGAGCCCTGCGGGTGACACCAGGCTGGGCAGGGATGTGGGGCTGGAGGGGCAGGAGGATCCCCGGGGGGCTCTGGGCAGGCAGTGGAGCTGAGCTGTGCTACCCTGCACCTCTGCCCAGCTGGGGAGAGCCTGGCATGCACTGGGAACACGAGGAACAGTGCTGGGAAGGTTCAGGAGCAGAGGAGTCTGTGCTGCTCGAGCTTGGTCTCCAAAGCAAAGCAGGTGGAGGAACTGGATGGTAAAAATCACCAAAAGCCAGGCTGACGTGGCTCTGCTCCACCTGCAGCCCTGGGAAATCAAACACCCTTCCCACGGGAAAGGGTCTGTGCAGACTGACCCAGAGCACGAGCGGCACTGCCAGAATCCCCCTCTGCCCCACCCCAGCTTAACTGCTAACAGAGAACACAGCACAGAAAAGAACCAATTCCTTGGCTCAGAGGCTCCTGAGCCATCTAAATCTTCTGTTTAAACATACCTTGGTTTTTGCTCATAGAAATATCTAAAAAATGCCTTTTTTTGTCCCTTTTGGTGATCTAGAAACCAGAAGATGCCCTTTGGCTGTTGCTTCAGGACAGTCTAAGGCTGTTCCCAGCAGAAGGAAGGTTGAGGAGGAGGACTTTGGGCACACAAGCACATACAACATTGGCAGAACACGCAGTCGACACGCTGTGCTTCAAAGGGTCAGGCAGGAGCTTTTTTCCCCAAATATATTGAACAGCACTTGCCCATTAACAAATAACTGATCAAAGGAGCTGCAGAACTTGGAGGTCCTTCCAGTGCTGCTCTGGACTTGGTTTCACTTTTACACTTTGTACCCCGAGGCCGTGGTGTGAGGGAATCATCAGGAACAGAAGGAGGAGCATCCCGGGTTTTCTCAGCATCCACATCCCGCCGTTCCCAGCATGAAGTCAAAGCTCAAGTCATTTTCAACCCATCAAAGCCACAAAACTTCCACCTCTTCTCCAGGCTGGCCCCAACCCCGCTCAGCTCCTGCCGGAACGTGTTCTGCAGCCGCGTCATGAGAACTTCCACCTCCGCCGTGCAGATCTGGGGGAACACAAGGAAAACATCGCTGCAAGTGGAGATGGAAGCCCTGATGGCTGGGGATAATTCAAACTCAGACAGTTACATCGCTGAAGTTCACCCAGGCTTTCCCCGAACTCGTGGGGAGAGTGCTGGGTCACACTTCGGGGTGAGACGGCTGCAGGAGGAACCCTGGAGTCGGGGTAAAGGGACTGGCTGAGCTTTTCCCCTGTGGAATGCAAGAGAATGGATTCAAACCTCCCAGTTATGGAAGTCACTGAACAGGGAGCACTTTTATCTTTATTTAACTCTCACATCCCTGACAGGGCAGGAGCTGCTCCAACAGAGCCAAGAGCAAAGACTGGGGTTGCACCATTGCGGAGAAGGAACCTGAGGTGAGGGGGGTTTGTCAGCCCAAGGTCCTGCCAAGCCACACTCAGGGCTACAGACAACTTCTGAAGGGCTCTTCCATGGCTCTAAACCACCTTGGATCTTAATTTTTGTGCTCTCTGCTGACCTTCTTGGCGAGAATGATGGACAGGGAACAGGGGAAAGGTATTCCCCTTCCTTTCCTGTTGGCAGCTTCGAGAACCCAGGTTGTAATTCCAAGTACTCCCCCTCCTCCTGCCTCACCTCAGGCCCAAAGATCTGCTCAGGGTTAAAAATAACATCCCAAACTAATGTGAGCTCCTGCAAGAGTCAAGGAGGAGACAGAAGAGCTCAGAAGGAACACGAAGGACAACGGGAATAGCCCTGAGTGTGAGCGAACACAAGGACACAGCACAGGTTAAAGGGTGGGCTCTGCACAGGGGTTCTCCCAAGCAGAAGCCTCCAGGAGCCCTTCTCTGCACTGTGGATACCAGAGAGGAAGCTCCAGAAGGCAGCTGAGCGCTGTAATGGCAGTTTTATAGGAGCTCCAAACCAAAATAAAGGCAGCTGCTGGCCCCACAGACAAATTCCAAGCTAGAATGAGGAGATGAGTTATTAACTCTGTCTTTATGAGGCTGGAGTGAGCCAGGCCAGGGAGCCGGGTTTTCTTAGGAAATGGTAAATTAAACACTCAGCAAATTATAAACACAAGCAGCTGGAAAAGTTCCAGTCCCAAGACAGGATTCCCATGCCTGTGAGGCCTCCTGTCCCTGGGGCTCTTTAAGGCAGACAGCTGAAGAACAGGATAGAGGAGAATGAGATGTAATCCCTTCGTACAGCCAGGAGCCTTCGCACAGTGGCTCCCATTGACTCTGAAAGGGAGCACAAAAGCCCCCTGTCCCCACACCCCCCCTGTCCCCACACCCACCTTGCTGTCCAGGCGCTGCAGGTAGGAGCAGATGTACTCAATGCTGGCTCCAAAGGGATGCACGTGGAGAAACGTTGAAATTATCCCTAGGAAAGGAATGCCACAAAGGTCATTGTCACGAGACAAAAGCCAGCAGGGAACACCAGCCCTGTGCCACTGCAAGTGTCACAAGGTCACACCCCGACCCCAGCAAAGCTCGAGGTTTTCCTCAGTTCCAGGACTGCCACCTCCCCTGGGATAACCAAAGGAGCCAGAGGTGGGCAGGAGCAGTGCAAGGTCACCTTGAAGCAGCTCCCCCCAGCCCAGCTCTCCAGCATCACCACCGAGCCCAGCAGGACTCACCAACCAAGAGAACTTCTCGTTCAGATTTCACAGGGCTGTTGCTCAACGTCTTCTCCGCTGGACATTCCTTCTCCTGGCTGCAGGCACAAACCCTGGACGTGCTGCTCTCCTGCAAAACAAACCCCCAGGGCCCGTTCCAGACAGCCTGGCACGCCAGGCACTGCCTTGGGCAGGCCCAACAGAGCGTGCAGGGGTGTTTTCCTGCTTTTCTGAGTCACTGCATCCATCACTGCTGCATCTGCTGTCTATTTTCCAAAATGCTCCCAACGAAGCACAGCTGTGTCCATGCTGCTGGGTGTGAGCCACCAAGTGAGATGAAAAGGCCACCAAGTCCAGCAGATGCCACCACGCACCCTGCACCAGCCCTGCTCTCTGACATCTGCTCCAGAAGGGCCTTGAGTTAAACAACAAAATGCAAACCAGACCACGGCCTTGCCATGACTAATTCAGCTGCAGAGGTTTATTTTTCAAATGCCCAAACTGAGACAAATGTGATTAATCAAGTGCCATGGGGCTGCACAGAGCTTAGGATCAGACTGTCCCTGACGTGAGTTCATGGTACTGAATTAAAACAGAATTTGGCACCATTTATTATCCCTGACACAAACACAACAATGCAAAGACGGTGGGGGCACTAAAAGCAGGACTTGCTTTTATCCCCTAATTTTATGTGGAATTCCAGTGGCCTGAGAGCTGTGGACAGCTATAACTGGGAACAGCTTCCAGTGAGACGGGCTGGAGGGAGGCCAGGGACGAAGATAGACCTGAATGGTCCCCTGGGTTTGCTCAGATTCTTCCAGCAGCGCAGCTCTCAGCTGCGCAGGGCTGAGGCTGTGCCCCAACGGCCTCAGCTCCCACATTTGCTTCCAGGGGAGAAAGAGGAGCTCTGCCCTGTGATCCAGGGACTGCAGCCCAGCAGCTGCACTGCAAACCCACAGCCTGCCTTCTCCTGGAGATCGCAGAATCACGGAATGGGTTGGGTTGGAAGGGTCCTTGCAGCCCACCCCATTCACCCCCTGCATGGGCAGGGACACCTTCCACTGTCCCAGAGAAGCAGCTCTTGGACTTACATTCCCTTGGCAGTCAGCTGCATCTCCCTCCTTGTCCTCTTCATCTGCCATGCTCTGCTGTATATGGGCAAAGAAAGGAAAGGTTACCAATGATAATCTGTCATTTTTGTTTTGAAGCTCCTGCTCTGATAATTACTGGAATATTCAAAGCCATTTTTAGTTAGTAGAACGGCATTTATGATCTTCCCCAGCTCCTGGCACAGAAAAGTGGGACTAAAGATGGAAAATGAGATAAACCCAGTACCAGGCTCTGTGGGCCAAGGGGAAAAGTGCTGCCTCATGCTTCTTGTGTAATCGTGTCTGTGCCATAGAGGAAAGGACCAGGCAAGTGTAGATTCATGCCCTGATCCACAATCAAATCAGAGTGGATCACACCTGAGAAGCAGCACTATGGATTTCTCTTTGGAATTCTGTATGGATTTCTGTTTGGAAATCCCAGCAAGCATAAAAGTACTAAAACACTCCCAAAAGCTTTCAGTTACAAAGTGTTTCATGGAGGGCAGATCACAACATGTTCCTAAAACCACAGCTGTAAATACCAGTCTGATAATTGAGACCTTTTTTTCTTATCTTTTAAAGGCTCAGGTTGCAGAAAACCCCGTTCCAGCTGTGATGCCACTGCACACTGTTCAGTGACAGTTCTATTTTGTTTATACAGTTGCTGAGATTGTCTCACAGGTACATGAAGCAACAGCAGGTCCATTACTGACAGACATCCTGCAATTTGACAGGTAATTTCTCCTCACTTTCCAAGGACAACTGCTCCAAACCAGGGCTGGGCATTCTCACCAAGAGTGCAGAAGGACACAAGTCCTTCACCACGCTCCTGAGGGACCACAAAATCCAAGGACTGGCTTGGCACAGGGAAGACCTGGATGGCACATACCTGCTCCTTCAGGTTTTCTAGTAACGTTTCTATTTTCAGTTTGTCTTCTTTCACTTTTTCCAACTCAGCTTCTCTCTTTTTGTACTCCTCTTGGACTTTCAAAAGATGCTGGAAGAGAAGATAAACTCTTAACCTGCCTGCCACCTTCTCAACCTGCCTTCCACCAACTACTGTTAAAAGACTATAAAATTTAGAAGGGCTTTTCCACGAAGACCAGACAGATCATATCCAGAACCATTACAAGATTAAATATAAAACAAGAAGATCTGCAGTGTACCTCAGAAATGCCTTTGCCTATCAGCATACAAAAAAAGCATGGTTGTGTAAACATGGGGCAGTAATTCCACTTCCAGTGGATGGGATTTCCCACTTCCTTACTCAGCTGGTTATGGACAGACTGGGCACTTTGGAAGTCACAGTAAAGAGCACACGAGGAATCCATGAACTATGGATTGCTTCCAGGGGACTTACCAGCTCACACACAATCCCTGGTTTCAGTATTTGCTTCGGGGGTTTTTTAGCAACACTGGAAACTACAAAGTTGCTCCCCTTTGCCAGTTTGCATCCCGCTAAAATCCAGAGGGTTTTTCCATGTGTTTCCACGCCCATCCCAGCCCCCTTCCCCTGCAGCACGGCCCCAGCTGTGGAAAATTCCAGGCCCACCTTCTGCATGCCCTGCAGAGCCTGCTGGAGGAGCTTCATCTGCTGCTCCTTGGTGGTGTCCTCGTCCCTGGTGGCCTTGCCCTGCTCCTGCTTGAGCAGCTCCACCTCGTTGCGATAGGCGTCCAGCTGCCAGCGCAGGCTGTCGTTCTCCTCCTTCAGCGCCTCCACCTGCGACACCAGCGCTGGGCACAGCACACGGGTCACACACCGCCAGCAAGAAGGCCCTGGGAGCTCTCCCCACCCTGCACAGGGGCTCAGCAGCTCCTGCTTACAAATCCTGAGCACCCAAAGGAATGGCTCCTGCTGTTTGGGATATCACAGGGCTGGAGCCCCTCTGCTCTGGAGCCAGGCTGGGAGAGCTGGGGGTGCTCCCCTGGAGAAAGGAAGGCTCCAGGGAGAGCTCAGAGCCCCTTCCAGTGCCTAAAAGAGTTCAAGGGAGCCGGAGAGGGACTGGGGACAAGGGATGGAGAGACAGGACACAGGGAATGGCTTCCCACTGCCAGAGGGCAGGGCTGGATGGGATATTGGGAAGGAATTGTTCCCTGGGAGGGTGGGCAGGCCCTGGCACAGGGTGCCCAGAGCAGCTGTGGCTGCCCCTGGATCCCTGGCAGTGCCCAAGGCCAGGCTGGACGGGGCTGAGAGCACCCTGGGACAGTGGAAGGTGTCCCTGCACCCAGGGCAGGAGGTGGAACTGAATCAGCTTTAAGGCTCCTTCCAACCCACTCCATGATTCCATGATCTCTTTAAAAAACAAGCTCCTCTGGACAGAGCCCCTCTCAGTGAGAACACAACGTTTAGGCTGGAAGATGTAAAAAAAGGAGGGAAAGAACATCCCAGGGCAGACTCAGGAGTGCATTGGAACAGGACAGCTCCAGGGTGAACTCTGCACCTGGACATCACCTGCACAGGGCAGGGAGCTTCCAGCTCCTCCACATCCAGCTCCAGCAATCCCACTCCTCTCACAGGAACAGCAGCTCAGACACCGCTTTGGGTTCCCCTGACTGGGCAGGGAGCAGTGACAGACCCTGGCTGCAGAGCCCAGCACCCAGAGGAAACAGCTCCAGGTAACTGCACTGGGTCTGCTCTGCCCGTGACCACTCTGGGGTACAAAACACTCGGAATGGGACTCCTGAAGAGGAGCACGTTGTGAGCTGTACAAAGGGATTTTACCTGACTCTTCTGTTTCTTTCATCTCTGATGGATCTTCTATTTCTTCGTCAGACATCTCCATCTCCTCCTCTCTGCGAATGCCCATCAGCTCGTCGTTGTGGATGTTACGGATCTCCTGGGGTTCAGAAAGCAGAGGGGGTTTCAATACACATTTCGAGGAACAGGTTGGCTGGATGAAAAGTTGCTGAAATCTAGGTCTGCAACACACAACTCCAGGATACGATGTAAAAACTGGCACAGAATATTAGATCAAGGGCAGTACCCAGCACACTCTGTCAGCGCTGCTGGGAGTACTGACTCTTCCATCTCCCTTCTGCTCTTGTGATGAGGCAGGTCAGCCTTGCTGTGTGAGGAACTGGAGTCAGCCCTAATTCTCTGGAGCCAAAAGTCCCAACCTGAGCTGGGACAGAGCAAACCAAGCTACAGCTGCACCCCTGCATATACAGGGACCTCCTCAAGGTGACCCCAAAAGGCTGAGAGACCCTTTAGCCAGCACCTGATATCCACAATGAGGTAAGAGACATTTTAAATTACACCTAGAAGTGTATCATGTACTAGCAACGCTTTTACAAATATATCTGCCAAACCCTGTACCGAGCAGCTGCATCTCGTGGCTCCCACCTTCCTTTAAGAGCAGTCCCTAAGCTGGGGGAGAGCAGCAGACTGAGCCTGGCAGCTGAAGGGCTCCTGAAAGAGGCCTCACCAGTGGTCTCACAGCCTCCTCCCACTGGGAGAACTTACCTTGGAACAAAAGACAGCTCCAGCTGGAGAGAGAGCTCCCACCCCAGCCACAGCCGGCGCTCAGAAGGCAGGGAAGGACGGGAGAACTGGGCTCAGAGTGAATCTGAATCACATTGCACTGGGCTTCTCAGGGGCAAAAGGAACCTTGGCTCCTCTTTTAGCTGCTGCCAAGGTTTGACTCAGTGGGCTGTGGCAAGTCCCAAAAGTGCAGTCTCATGGGGAGAGCACAGCTGGAAACTTCCCAGGACAACGTGGGCATTCAGAGTGTTCCAGCATGGTGCAGGATCAACCACCTGCTTGGTACCAGCAGGGCCCTGGCTGGGTATGATCCAGAGCCTGCCCAGGCTGCAGCTGTACAGCAAGGTGGCCTGCACACCTCCAGCCCACAGGGATCCCAGGCCTGCAGTGATCACGGATCACCAGCCTCTCAGCTTTGCCCAAATTCACTCTGGATGTTAAATAAAGGTGAAAGACAGCTCCTGGCTTTGCTGGGATAGACTTGCTTTCCAAGTTTGTAGTAAGGAACTCAATATCCCAGACCCGCAGAAGATTTACACCAGAGGTAAGGAATGACAGCCAAAGGGACCAGGACAGGTGGACGAGTGGAATCAAACCTCATGAGACTCAACAAGGCCAAGTGCAAGGTCCTGCAGGCCCAAGGTGACAGCTGGCAGCGCGGATTCCATCACAGCGCCCAGGACAAACATCTCCCCACCCATCACTTTCCAGTGGACACCCTTTCTTTACCTCAGCTTCCCTATTTCTGACATTCTGCCTGACTCCCTTATCTGATTTTATCAAAACTTATTGGACTAAGAACTATTCTCCCTCCTGGAGGAAGAGCAGTGGGAGTGACAAGCCTTCTTCCATCAGCTCCTTCCTGATCACCATCTTTAAACTACACATTTCATCACGTCACTTCATGGGATAAACACACAAACATGAGAACATCCGTCCTCGAGCTTTCCAGGCTGTTCATCTGCAATTACTTCCACCTCTCAAAGTGGAAATATCACACAAAAATGTGATAAAACAGATTCTGATGACCCTGACAATTAGCTGTTGTTTTTTTTAACATCACTCTAGAAACCCTTCTTGCTTTAATATTAAAACCAGCAGAAAAATCAATATTTATTATCATTATTATGACTATTACTGTGCACAACTTCCATCAGCAGACAGGTCTTGATGCATTGCTACTGGTGACACAAATACCAAGAGAAAATGTATTACCTGTACCACAAGAGCCTCCTGAGTGATCCCCACCTCACGCTGTGAAGGAAGGTGTTGTTATCCACACGAGCATCGTGCAAACTGAACATCAACATCCTGACAAGCAAGAGACCGTGCTGGAGGATCTAACACAAGAAAAGATTACCAACCTCTGCTTGTTTGCACCACACGCTGATGTTCTTACGCTGAGCTTTCGTGAAATGGTCCCAAGCCTTTTGTTTGGAGGCAGAATGGTACACGGCCACTATCTGCTCGACTGGAGTGGCAAATCAGCAGCAAATCGGGCCCGAATAGCATCCAGAGAGGGCGAACAAGAGGAGTAAAGGAGTAAAAAAGTGGAATCAGGCAGGTGGTTTGGCTCCCTTTTTCTCATAACACTGCACTGACGCTACGCTCAGGGAAGGGGCTCAGTGCCTGGAAAGAGCCCTGAGGGCTTCACCAGGCCAGTGCCAAACGCTCACGGAGCAACGACCAACTGGGGAATGGGCTCTGCTCTCAGCTGGGAAAAAGGCAGGGCACATGGAAAAAAAGGCAGCACAGGTGCTGAAAAATATCCAAATACGCTGTGCGAGGCTGGCTGGGAGCGTGAGAAGTTCAGAGGGGCAGGACTCAGCGCTGAAATGGGGCGATGAGCTACAACCACGACTTCTGGCCCTTGGCCAGTGCCACAGCCTGTGTGAGCCACAGGAAAAGGACTGGGATCAAAGCAAAGGCACCAGCCACCAGCTTTGCTTGGTCCTGGGATTTATTCCTTCTGCTTCTCTAGAAAATTCAGAGGATTTGGAATACACAAAGTGCTTCTCCTTGGCTGAGAGCTCACCCACAGCACAAAGCACATCCACTGGATTTTTTCTATGCTTGTGATGCAGTACCCATAATTCTCACAAAATAAACACATCTCCCTGCTCCTTAGAGTAACCTAGGAGTGGCTGAGATATCCATCTTGGTTTTAGAGAGTGGAGTTACACACTAGTCTCTATTACTACTTACTCTGCAGTGCTCACTGTATGTCCCTCCGGACCGTGTGCCCGTAGTTTTTACCATTAACAGAATTTAAAGAAAATAATAATTTTAAAAAAAATCAACTAACAGCTAAAATTATTAGATACAAAACCAAAAGTTAAGAATAGTCACAAGCTAGGCAAGGGGCTCAAGGAGAATTAGTACAATTGTGGGGAAGGTACTTGGAAAGAAGTAAAAATATTCAGATTTATTAAAGCAAGGATGTGTAAGAGGCAATGAATGGTCTGAGGAACTGTTACAAATCACATCCTGGAATTAATACAGTCCATGCCTCTTCCTCAATTTCCTGGTTTTATAAAGTACTGGGGTTTGAAAGAGCCAGGTTCTGCAGCAGGGTGTTGGAAGCACTCAGCTGCATCCTACCTTTGGCGAGCAAATCCTGCACACTTGGCTGAGGCACCAGATTCCCAGGAACTTACCTTGTCTGTGCACAGGAGGGGTTGAAAAGATGACAGAACTAATAATAGATGATAATTAAGAGGAAACAAATTCAGAATTCATTCTCTCCTCCCCCCAGATGTGGACTCTTACTCCAGTAAAAAGCCCCACAAGGAATTTTTGCCAGGTTAGTGCCACATGGCTCCCAATCAGCTGTGGCTGCACAGAAGCAATGGCCACTTCTTTTCCCAGAGCCCCTTCAGTGGGGCCTCTCCAGACTCCAGAAATTAAGAGTCTTCCCTACACCAGACAACCAACACCCAGCGTGGAGACACCACTCACACTGCACCAGGATCCCTGAGAGAGCCAGTTTGAACTTCTCTTTAGCTTCTTCCATCTCCTTCTCGTGAGCCGCCTTCTCGTTGACGAGCCTGCGGATGTGGCTGTTGGCCGACTGGATCATGGAGTAGAAGTTGTTGGCAGTTCTCCTGTTCACTTCCCCACGTTCTATCCACGTCAGCAAGGTCTGGATGGCTTCTGAGAACTTGGTGTCATCTGCAGCAAGAAAGGACAGCTTTACACCACAGCTCTGGGGTGGCCTGGGCAGCTTTCAGGTCCTTTCCTTGGAGCTGAACTGCTCCTTCAAAGGTCAGCGTCCTTTGGGTGACTGATCACAACTCCTGGAAGCAGGGAAGGATCTGAACACGTGGCTGTACAAAGGAAGGCAAGCCTAGCACCAAGCTGATGGAGCAAATCACCTGCTGAGGTGCAGCAAGAGGAGGAACAAGCACTAGAAACTTACTGGAAAACTTCACTCAGATGGACCCTTTTGTGAAAGGAAATGTCCTCCAGCTCCAAAATCATCAGGTCACACATGAATCTCAGGCTTGCAAGAAGGTCTTACACTAGTCCTTTCAACCTTAACCAAAATTATCTGGAAGAAACTTGTACCGAACAGTTCTGATTTGCACAAGTTTGCTGCACTCGACAGGTTTGTTCAGCCTTGGGAAAATAAGATTTAGGGGAGACCTTGTCACTGTATCCTGGGAGATGGAAACTCCTCTTTTACAAGGGAGTCACGTAGAAAGGATGAGGGGGATGGGTACTCCTGGGGACAACTTTTCACAACGGCAGCACGGTGGAAGTGCTGGATTCCCCAGTACCAGAGGCTTTCAAGCCTGGGCTGGGCAGAGTGTTGGGCCATCTGGTCTACACCGTGCTTTTGCCAAGAAAGGTTGGGCCAGGTGAGCCTTCACGTCCCCTCCACCCTGAGATTCTGCCAACACGATTCAAGCGCAGGGGTTTTTTTGACAGAAAGAAGGAAGCTGCGTGCTGACCCCTGGAGAACGCGGAGCCGCGCCTGCCCAGCCCCTCTCACCTTTGAGCTTCTCGGCCACCACGCTGCACTCGTGGTCGGAGTAGTGGACGACGGGGGGCGGGGAGGGCGGGCGGAAGCGCTCCTCGGCCAGGCGGCGCCGGTGCCGCTCCTCGCGGGCCAGCATGCGCTGCTTGCACTCCCACTCGTACAGGTCGTCCCGCGCCTGCGCAAAGTCCACGTGCAGCCGCCCCGTGTCCTTCTTGTCCGTGCTGGAGCCCAGCCGGATGCGGTAGCCTGGAGGGAACGAGGGGTGCTCAGGTAGGACAGGGCCTTACCTGCGCCTCCCGTGGCAGAAGGAGCGCAGGGGGTTCCGCCCCGATGGCCAACGGGGAAGGAAATCCTATTAAGCCAAGCCCACCAGCCAAATAAAACCCCACTACGTCAAGACAACCAGCCCAGCCAGCAAATTAGGAGCAACTGTCCATTTTTTTAGGCACTATCTATAGGATTAGCTGGGCACTTATCCAGGTAAGATGGGGACAGACTCTGTACCTCAGCCCAATGTTTTGTATTATGTTTTCAGGTGACAAAGCATCACTGCCTTTCCTCTCACGAGCTCTTTCCATGTATTTAAGCAGAAATTCAACAGCAGCTGAAGGCAAACTGACACAGTATCAGAGAGATCTGCCCCAGTTCCTACTGCTCTGTCTATAAAGGCACCACCACAGTTCTGCCCCACAATTTTAAGCTTCCCTCTGAGCCAAACACACCCACCAGACAGGTAAAGTGCCTTGTCCACCATGAACTCCTCAGCGAAGCGGATGTGGCAGAAGTTCTTCTTGCTCTTGCGGATAGCTATGACCTCCCCACACTGCTCAAACACCTCCATGATGATCTGCTCCGTCCCGTTTTCTGGCAGGCCTCCGACAAACACTGTCTTGCACCCCGGGGGCCTCTCTCTCGTGGCCGGAGGGGGAAGATCTGAAGGGAGAAAGCAGAGCAGGTCAGGTTTTGGGTTGCCAGCACACATTCCTTCCACCTGCTCCTCTCTCCTGAGGGATGACCACACCTTCCTGGGTTCCTCCAAACACACACCCGGCTATGCCACACTCAGATTTATGGAGTGGATCCACAGCAGTGCTGAGGTGCTGGATAAAAGTAAGCACATTCACCAGCGTGTTTCCAAACAGAAGACCTTGGGAGCCTGGAGCCCTCCAAACACTCTCCCGAGTGCAGGAGGTTCACTGAGCTGCTGCCAAAGAACACAAGCAGCACCAGGAGCTCCCAACTTTAGCATGGGAG
Source organism: Oriolus oriolus (assembly GCA_013400235.1). Classification (NCBI taxonomy): domain Eukaryota; kingdom Metazoa; phylum Chordata; class Aves; order Passeriformes; family Corvidae; genus Oriolus; species Oriolus oriolus. The sequence continues at coordinate 73,272 of VXBT01001070.1, read as the reverse complement.
GTGCTACAAAATCAGAGCTTAAAAAACTGCCCTGATGTAAATAACACATAAACATGCACAGAGGATTCTCTGTGCTGCAACTGCACACGCTCCAGACTTGTGTGCTTGAGCTACACCTCACACCACACACGAGAATCAAACCACGAAGACTTCAAATACCCAGCGAGTGGAACGGTTTTTTCCCCAGCCCTTATCAATCTAGCAACTGCAAAGGCTATTTCTGGAGCTGGCAAACACTCAGTGACAAGAACAGGCTTTTCCTGTTGCTCTGTCACCCTCTTGCCAGCAGTGAGTCACAGGAACGGCCCTTTGCTCACACACACCTGGGGTTTACACAAACATAAACACGGGGATACTCCTACAGGGACAAAGCACAAGCAGCCAGTTACGTGGGTTAGGTGGGAAGAGAGTGCAGCTCTTGCAGTGGATGATCTCCTTCACGGCCGGCATGTCCGGAGGGATGGGAGGTGGGACGATCCCCAGGCCTGGCATCATGGGGTTGATCGGAGGGATTCCAGTCATCATTCCAAGAGCAGGATCAAAATCTAAATGGGGGAGAGAATAAGGGAGTCAAGTGGAGGGGTAGAGTCATACAGTGACTGTGAGCTCTGACAGCAAACGGGGAACGCTCCCACACGTGCCAGTGAAAATCGGGAACGTGACAACATCAAACATTAGACCTATGCCCTTAAAATAATGTTTTAAAACTGGGATAGTGGTAGGTGTCCCTGCCTGTGGCAGCGGGTGAATAAGATGAGCTTTAAGGTCCCTCCCAACCCAACCCATTCCATGATTCCAAGAGCACAGACTGCAGGCAAAACTTAGGGCAAGTTAAGTGGTGGTGTTAAACGCAGGATTGGCTGCACAGCACACCACCTGCTCTGTGCCATAAGAGCAGAAATGGGATGGCAGACTGCTGCCAGCACACACATTACATCCCCAGGTCAGCAGGCGGGGAGGTCAGTAAGGCAGGGGAGAGCATCCTTAGTGCAGCAAAGCACTGGAACAGTCAGTTCCATTCAGGACTTTGATGTCCAGCATCCCGCACTGCTGGGAAATCAGGCACAGCTCAGCTCTGCTCCTGCAGGAGCTCTTTCATCCAGTACAAGGTGACTCAGCCATGCACATGTATTTCAGACTATAAGGTGGCCATTTCTGGAGTAGAATCCTCCATTAATTTCTGCCATATCCATTTTGCTGCCCTTCTGCTTTCCTCTTCATCTTCCTCCCACCCTTCCTTATAAGCCACTCCAGTTTAGTTTAGAGTAACTCGTTCCTGGATATCACTGGTTTCCTGACCTCTGTGTGGCACCCTCCTCCTCCTGCTCCACTGCAGGACATCTAGAGGTGTCCTATTATAACTACTATTACAACTACAATAACTATTATTTGCATTAAAAAACACGTATCCTCACTTCCTCTCAGTTCAGGTCTCTAAATACATCACGTGCAGAATTAATGCATTTCAAACACAGCTCAGTTTGCACACGGGGGTGTTTGCCCAACTGCCCTGAAACAGGCCGTTCCCAAGGAGCTGTGGCAGGCTCAGCTCACCGGGCAGGAGGGGCTGTCCTGTCATGCCCATGGGAGCCATGCCCAGGTTGTTCATGGCGGTGGCCCAGGCGGTCGGGTCGGACATTGGCAATCCCATCGGAATGGAGTCCAGGCTCAGATTTCTGCCACCATCTGTTGAGAGGAACATAAAAGTGATTAAGGGCTTAGAGCAGATCTCAGCTCTGCCCAGCGAGGCTCTGCAGTGTCAGCACCCAAAACCAGAGCTAAACCCCCTCTCAGGGAAGAGCCAGATTCTGTCCAATTAGGAAAATAAATCTACTGGGACAGGTATAGAGAATCACAGAAGGGTTTGGGTTGGAAGGCACATAAAAAATCGTCCCATCCCACCCCCTGCCACAGGCAGGGACACCTTCCACTCTCCCAGGCTGCTCCAAGCCCCAGTGTCCAGCCTGGCCTTGGGCACTGCCAGGGATGGAGCAGTTACAGCTTCTCTGGGCACCCTGTGCCAGGGCCTCCCCACCCTCCCAGGGAACAATTCCTTCCCAATATCCCATCTACCCCTGCCCTCTGGCAGTGGGAAGCCGTTCCCCACTGTTCTATCACTACATCCTCCTTGGGGAGATCCCACAACCCGCGCCTGGCTCCCGGCACAGCGGTGGGGCTGCAGCAGCACCAGAGCACTGCTCCCCTGCCCGCCCTGCACAGCCACGCCCCAGCACAGCAGCTGCACTCAGGCTGCTCTGCTGCCAGCAGTGGAGCTGGCACTCAGCTCACCTGGGGGAATGCTGCTCCTCTTCCTCTTCCCCTTCCCCGGGTCACTTCCATCCTCAGCCGGGCTGTCCGACCCCCGCGGGCCAGCGGCGCTGCCCAGCCCCAGGGACTCGGTGCTGGCAGGATCAAAGGACAGGTGGTTTAAACCTAAAGGAGAAGAGCACACTTAGAGACTTTACTTAAACTGGTTTGTGATGCTTCTGGACCACAGTAGTGAAAGAAATGCCCCGTTCCGGGCACAAGCAGCACTCCAGGCCCTGCAGGGATCCTGACTGCTGCTTACAGGCCCCAGCTCCACCCGATCTGAATGTTATACAATAAAATATTACTCACCAGCATCAATTCCACCACCCACACAAATCAAACTGCCTGACAGTGTAACCCAGGGGTGCATCTTCCCTGGGTTGAGCAGCATTTCAAGCCTGGAAACTCAAAGGACAGGATTTTTCCCTATTTCTTCAGGAATACACTGTTGATAGTTACTTAAGTTTCACCAGTGTAGGATTCACCTGGAGTGATTCACTACCAAAAAACAAGGCACAACTGAGAACATCTTCAAAACGAGAAGATGCTGTTGGAATTTTTGTTCAAGGAGTCTGCCAGACAGCTGCTCCTGGTCACGGCTGTGGAAGGAGCTCTGGGATGCACATCCCAAAAAGGGGAGCTCCAGACCCCCACTGGCTGCACCCTCCTGTCAGGGAGCTGTGGAGAGCAAGAAGGTCTCCCGTGAGCCTCCTTTTCTCCAGGCTGAAGAGATGGGTCCAGTGCCCTGAACCGACCATTGAGTTCCTCACTCCACCTTCTGTCACAGTCAGCACTTGCAGGGATGCAAGACCGAAGGAGCATTAAAATATCAAGTTTGATTTATCTCTGTCTCAGCAAATTCACCCCAAACAGCCAATACAGAAAAAAAAAAAAAGAAAAACACCAAACAAATTCTTTGTGGACCCATACAAAGTGATACAAATAACCACATTTCTACGATACTCTGTGTTCCCAGGAGGATCAGCAGAACTCCCAGAGCAGCAACAATGACAATTATCCCATCCCAAGGCACCGAAGGGCTGAGGCATTTGCACCAAACCTCCCTCCAGACTCTCTGCAGCGCTGTGATTCCTGTTCCAGAGGATTCCATTTCCAAGAACTTAACAAACATGGCTGCTGGGTCTGGCTGTAAATAGCCAAGGGGATACAGGGAGCCTGGAGGGCTCCTCTCTGACCACTGAAAGGTGAGAACGCAAGAAGCAGCCAAAAACACAAGGACTATTCAGCTGGCAACAACAATAGTCACGCCCGGCTATGCAGGATGCCTACAATGCTGTGTCTTAAATATTCCAAAGCCAAAATATCATGGAGGTCATGAGGGCTCAGGAAAACAAATCTGAATGCAGTAGGTTAAAAATAGAGAGGTTGTGTAAAGGGAAGATAGCACGAGAAAGGAAAAGGAGCAGTTCTAAGCTTACATTGATATTACCCATGTGATAGAAAAGGCAAAATTGAACTTGAACAAGCGTTTTCCCCTCCTTGGGAACAGGGAAGGACGGAGAGAAGCAGCGGTACAGCCGGACACTGGTGTCAGCAGGATGGACAGACACCCTGCTCTGGCTGAAGACAACACTGAGCCGACACCTGGCACTGACCAGCGCCTGAATGCCAATGGACACTGCTCCAGCCACTGCTTTCCAACCCACTGGGGAACACAGGCAGCCACTCACTCCAAGGACTTCCAGCCCCAGGTTGAGCTGGGATGCTCAAATGTCCCAGTGTGTCCCCAGGGCCAGCTGACAGACAGAAACAAAGCAGCCATCAGCTGGAAGGCTCTGGGTGGAGGCACCTGTACGACCTGGAGCAGGAGCCTTGTCCTCAGGGTTCCCCTAAACAGGACCAGCTACCATCAACCAGAGCCTAACAACAAACATGGGAGCAAAACTCCTTGGGAAAGCTTTCTCCAGGATGGAGAAAGAGCAAATGCCCCAGGAAAGCAAAGAGCAGGATGGAAAGTGGGCGATGGAAGCAGTGAGAACGCGACCGTGCTTGCTGCTCTCTCGCAGCACGGAGTTTGCTCCAAAAATTAGAACAAGCCACAGAGATTCCCAACACACTCTGGAGTAAGAAACCCCTCATCACGTCAGATTTGCCACCCTGCACAGGATAAATGCCATGGACAGCAGCCAACTTTCAGACCCGCCTGCCTCTCTCCTGTCACCTCAGCGAACAGCCAGAGCTCCAGCCACACCCCGCGGGATACAGAGAGCGGGCTCAGAAGAAAGCTGAAGCTGCAGAAAATCCTCTCTCCTGGGCACAGAGCAGGATGAAAGCTGACAGGCTCAGCCAGGAGGCACAAACAGGAGCATCTCTCCGTCCTTTGTGACAACCAGAACGAAGCGTCCTTGGCCATTCCAAGCTGCACTGCTCAGGAGGGAAGGGACCAGCACAGGAGCAAACCACAGGGGTTTGCTCAGTATTCCTGTAGCGAGCCAGCCTGGAAAGGCCAAAATCAGATTTCTGCATTTGCTGGGAAATGCAATACAGAAGGTAAGGGGGGAGGAGAAAATTTGGGTTTCCAGCAAGTGTCAGAACCGGTGTCAGCACTTGCAGAGCCATATGTGGCACAGGTGTCAGTGCAACCTTCATCTCCCCACTCCTATCTCCAGGGATTTTCAGAAGAGTCAATTTTTCAGAGTGAGACATCAGGCACTGCCATAATGCAGTGACTAAACATTTAAAAATAAAAACTTGGGCTAGAAGATTCCTCAGCAGAAAAACGGATCAGGGAAAGAAGGGGGGATGCTGAAAGATGAGCAGAAGGCGACTCTGAGCAAGGCCTCTCCCTCAGCACAGTGGGTCCTTGTGGGTGGTTTTCCCCTCTGGAAGGAGGTGCTGAGCTGTGCCTAACAGGAAGAGTCCACAGCTTCCCACTGGCCTAAGAGCACTGACAATGCAAAGTCCCCCTGTTCCACTGGGGTGGGATCAGCCCAGGTCTGTGCTGGGGCTAAATATGGCTGCAGCTTTCACAGCACAGCTTCAGAAAGGGGCTGGAGAGAGAGCAAAGATCTCAATGTTCCAGGCATAAATCAAGGCAAGTATCCATCCTCACTGGGTCCCGTGCCAGACCCAGGACAGGACTTGCTTTTCCAATCCTGCTAACAGAGTTTGGCCATTTGCCTTAATGACCAAGGGAAAAATAAACCCCAAACAGTCCCTGAGCTGAACTGAAAAGCCTGTTTTAAGATCATTCCCATTACCAAGAGCTGGAAACACTGGAACTCACAACCGAAACACGGGATTGCGTGGCTCCTGTGCAACACTCCCGGGACCTCCTAGAAACAACACAGCACCTATAGGGCTGCCACCTCGGGATTTGGGCAAAATGTTCGCTGCTGGGTTCAGGAACATTCAGTTAAGTGGTGGCACAAGCTCTGCCACAAGCCTGGAAAAGCTCTGGAGCCACACACACACACACGCTCCCTCCGACTGCAGCCTCACTCTGCCCAGGCACTGGAACAGTTCTCCTGCCATCCAACCAGTTAATAAACAGCAGGAACATAAACCTCCGCCCCACAACTCAAATTACAACTATTAACGGGTACTCTGACACTGTCACACACCTAAAAGCCTTTCAACGGTACACTCAAAAAGCCTGTGCAGGCTGGTGCTTGTATGGTTGCATTTTAGGGTGTCCTGGAACCCTCTCAACTACTCTGGGTCACACTTTGGGGAGCCCCAGGTCCCTCTGAGCCCCTCAGGTGACATTCTGGGGTCCCCTGGGCTCCTCTGAACACATACTAGACTTCTTTTACCGAGCATCGGGGGAACTCCAGAAATGGGCTGACACAGGCTTTACTATAAATATGGATTTACCTTTTGCCAACATTGGCAAATACAGGAAATAAGCGGTGCTCAGTCTGAGCAGGGGGCCTGTGCTTGTGGGAATAAACTGGATTCTGGGATACACCTGGCCATTGATCACACAGTGCTGATTTTAGGCCCTCAAGAAATGCACTTGAGAAGACACCAAAGTACATCTGCAGCAATCGATTAGAACACAGGAGAAAAGAGACCAGCAGGGAAGGCAGAGGAGAGGGACAGGGAAGCTTCGAAGTTACATTTTGATCCCAATCATTTCCTTTTGGAAACTAATTCCCAGGCTCAAAAACTGCTGCTGTGCACGTTCCTCTACCGCACTCCTGGCTTAATTATCACTGGTAAGGCTTCACAATCATCACTCTGAGCCGGGACCTGGCCAGGCACACTGATGAGAGCAGCACAATTTTGACAGTCACTTCTGTCAACTCCAGATAATCCTACAGGGCAGCAGGAGCCGTGCAGGGAATCCCAGAACCCCCCCGTGTTACCTGCGAACTGCACGAGGAACATGGCAAGATGCTCATCGCAAGGCAGGAGTTCAGCCAGCTCTCCCACTGCTCCCAGCGTGGCTTCTGGTTTGAAAATCCAAGTGCCAGGGCTGAGCTGCCCCGCTCAGCTCCCAGCACAACGGGAAAGCTGGGACCTAGTGACAGCAGAAGTGGCCCGGGGCAGGCAGGACAGCCCGGGCGTGAGAGCCCAAGCTGGCCTGGGGCTGGCACCCAGCAGCTCCATGTGTCACCATCCGTCTCCTGTGACTGACACCCATAGGCAGATTCCAGGATGCAGGGGACGGAGGCGGATGAGCAGGTGGGGAGGCAATTAACAGCCAGAGCATCTGAATTTGCCAGGGATTTCATACATCACTGCTCTAAGCACTGGCACGCAGCTCAATAAACCCTGTTTGCATGCCCGAGATTAGTGGCCTTTGCACTGAAAGATTAATTCCTGGTAATCCCTGACGGTAAGAGGCACACTGCTCACTTTCCTTGATTCTGGAAGCGTGTATTTGAAAGAACTATATTAATTTCAAGCAGCTAATTATTTGAGCAGGGCACCGTAAAACCAAGAGACACAAAGAGCCCCTTTCTCCTTTGCGCCCGAGAACGCAGCAGTCAGCAACCCCAGTCAGGGACACCAACCTGCAGAGTTTTCACAAAAATACAGCCACAGCAGCAAAAATAGGGAGTTAACCAAGTCCTGTGTGAGCTGTGCTCTTCACTCACTGTTGTAACCCAAAACAAAGGAAAAAATTCCTTACCAGCATGTGTGTCATCAGCAGCGACCCAACACAGCCCTCGGTGCTGCCCAACAGTGGGGCCTGCCTTGCCCACCAGGCCAAATTATTAAATATTCCATGGAATGTGTTCAGGATGCTCACAAGGCTCTGCCAAACCACCCTCCCTCTGCACACGCATCTAGGAATTCTAACACTGGGATGTCCAGGGGGTGAGCTGCTCATGCTCCATGGGGTGCAGAGCAGGCAGCTCATCAGTCCCATCCCTTCCTGTCCTTCCAGACTCCCTCAGCACCCCTGGAGAGCAACACCCAGCACGTGCCACCTCAGAACAATGCTCAACAGCTCCTATTTTCAGAAATATCTCTTTGAAAAGCTAGGAGAAGAAAAGTGACGGGCAAAGGCATGCAGGACTAACTACACAGAGCTACTGGGGAAGAAAAAAAGGGGGAAGAAGAAGAAAAAGAGGGAGAAAAAAAAGGGAAGACGCAAAGAAAACTCCAGTAGAGCCAGCAGTCAGGATCATCAGAAAATCCCAGTGCAAAAGCCTGGACTGATGGGTAAGAGAGCCTTGTGGAAAGTCAGCACCAGCGTGAGGAACTGCTGGCTGAGAGTGGAGCAGCTGGACGGGATGGACATGCTGGAACTGGAATAATGTCAGCAGAAAAGTTGGGGATTAAGGGAGAAATCTCACACCATCTTCGGAAGGTACACAGAATACCTCAGTAGCAACACCTGATCTTTGCAGTGAGTCGGTGATTGAACCTCATCCCTGCTAAGAGCTCCAAACACATGACCTTCAACACAGAAATCTGACCTCACCCCAGCTCCCACACAGCTTTCAACAACTCAGCTCAAGGGGCTTTTTAACTTGATCCTCAAAATTCCTCAAATAAGCCTTGAAGAAACAGAGAACCCAACCACTTGGCTTCCAGCACAGGGAAGAGTATGGCTGGAGTAACAAGGAACACAAGTTGGAGGGACCAACTCCTACCCCAGGTCGCCTCCATACTTTCCCACCGTCTCACAGCTCTGCTGCAACATTCTGAAGAAAAATATGGAAAAAATACAATGGCTAATTAATGTAGCTACAGGGAAGGTAGGAATGGTGCAGACTAACGAGGAGCTTACCCGAGGATTAATGTTTGTGTAACAAACACGTGGCACTAAAGAACAAAAACATCTCCACGCAGCACGACCTGGGTGTGTGTTACCAGTAACAGCACACAGCACCAAAGTACGAGGAAAATAAGAGAGTAAGAAGTCCATAAAGTAAAGAAGTTCGATATAAACGCTCAAGGAACCAAACAAACGAGTGCATGTGCATATCTGAGTTACAGTCCAGGGCTGTGGGAGAGCTGCAGCCCACGGCAGCTGTGGGCACCGGCACGAGCATCCCCAGCGCTCCCTGTGCTGCCCACGGACCATCTGCTGTGGCACCACGGATCCAGCACAGCCCAGACACACATGTGAGCCTCGGGAGAGAGGGAGAGCACAGCCAGGTGCTCCCCATCCCGGGGGGAAGCTGCTGCCACCTTCACCCCCAAACCCTTCTGCAAACCACTCGCTCTTGGAGCATCAGAATAATTTCTTTATATGCAACCAGTTTCTCCTTGTGCCACTTTCATAGGATCATCGGGGGTGAAAGAGGCCTTCAAGATCATCCAGATCCACCAGCACCACCACAATGACCGCTAAAACACATCCCCAAGTGCCTCTTGAACACTTCCAGACATGGTGCCTCCACACCATGCAATTTATTCCAAGGCCTGGCCGCTCTGGTAGGGAAACGATTGTTATTAATGTCTAACCTGAACCCACCCTTTCCTCTCACCTTGAGGAAACACGACATGGCACAAGATCCCGACCCCCCCGGCTGCCCCCTCCTGTCAGGGAGTTGTGCAGAGCCACAAGGTCCCCCCTGAGCCTCCTTTTCTCCAGGCTGAGCCCCTTTCCCAGCCGCTCCTGGGGCTCCAGACCTTTCCCTGGACACTCTCCACCCTTTCTGATATGATTTTAATGTTCTTTTTGAAGTGATTTTAACTACCACTGAACCCAAACAGTGGCCCAGACACTTCCCACATGGAATACACTTTCCCACGCAAACTCCCCACCACCCAGACGGACCCGGAGCCCCGCCGGTGTCGCCGCCGGTCTCCCCGAACTCCCGACGGCTCCCACGACGTTGTTCAGGCCCTCCACAAAACTCCCCCGCTGGTTCGGCCCGGCCAGAGCCGCGGGAGGAGGCCGGTCCTGCCCAGCGAGCCCCGCTGCCGGCCGGGCAGCGGCCCGG
>VXBT01001070.1:52127-63086 GCA_013400235.1 Oriolus oriolus | reverse complement strand
TATCCCATCGGGACCGGGAACACCCCCCCGGGACCGGGAATATCCCATCGGGACCGGGAACACCCCCCTGGGACCGGGACCATCCCACCGAGACCGAGACCATCCCACCGGGAACACCTCACCGGGGCAGGGCCCCGCGGGTCTGCTGCTGTCGCCCTCCTTTCCCCCGCCCCGGTTCTGTGCTCGCCCTCCGCGGCCACTGCTGCACCCCGGATGCCCCCGGTGCCGCCCCGAGCCCCCGGTACCGGAGCAGAGACCAGCCCGGCACAAAGGCGTTTATTCAGCGCAGGGCAGCAGTGGGGCGGGCGCCCTCCGTCCTGGCCCGTGTCCGTGCGGGGCACGGTGCCTCCGTCCCCCGCCGCTCCGCCCTGCGCACCGCCCGGGCCGGCCGCTCCCGCGGGCGCTGCTCGGTGCCGCGGTCACCGCGGGCCGGAGCGGGACAGCGGCACGGGCTCTCCGGGATGAGGGCTGGGAGCAGGCGTGGCCTCCCAAGCAGCGGCGGGGGTGAGGATGATGGAAGCCGCAGCCGGCAGAGCTCAGTCACCGAGAGCAGGCAGCAAAGCCCCGGTGCGGGGAGAGGATGGGCTGAGCCCAGAGCCGAGCCGGGCTGGAGGCACCTGCGGCGGCCCTCAGAGCCAGACTGCTCCCGGCAGCCTTCCCCCAGGCTCAGCCATCGGGCACAGCCAGGAACGGTGTCTGCACCTGCTCCCGGGCCTTTCCCAGGCCGAGGGGGATGTCACAGAGGGCCTCTTGTTTTGGGGTCTTTTAAAGACACTTTAATTTTTGCCTCTTTCTCTAGGATGGGAAGGCCTCAGCTCCATGGCAAGTTCTGGATGCGAGTGGATACAGCAGTGAGCCTTCATGTCTGCTAGTGGGGCAAGGACAGGTGGGAACAGCTGCTGTTTCATGCAGAGCACCCTCATTTTCAGAGTAGGGTACATTTTTAGCAAATAAACCTCCTCTAAGGGAAGTTTTCTTGCCATGTGGATGAAATGAAATGGTTTTATGAGAAGCAATTAAATATCAGCATAGCCTCTGGCAGGGGCAGCCATCTGGCCAGTAGGGCAGAAGGGGGGCTCTCATGGGGAGAGTGGGTGTGCAGGGAGCCTTCCAGTCCCAAATCCTGGGTGGGACACAGCAGCTCTCCTTCATGGGGATCTCTGAGGCAGCTGATCCTCTTGCTCCTTGTTCAGCCAGTTACTCATTGACTCCCTTTACAGCCTGGGTAAACAGTGACAGCAGAGCCCAGGCTGTCCCCCTGCCCTGGGGCTGTCCCCCTGCCCTGGGTCACACCAGCCCCAACACGGGCACGGCCACTGCTGTGCCCTCTGTGTCCCCATGCCCAAACCCACCCCCCTCACCTGTGCTTCGTGTGGCCACAGCCCAAAGCGGGGATGGCCCTGTGTAGGATTGAGAAGTGGGTTTGGGAAGGGAGTGGGAGGGAGCACCTGTGGTCCAGGAGAGCCTGGGGATGTTCACACCCCTCCCAGCCTCTGCTGCCGGGGCCGAGGGGACGGAGCCCTCCCTGTGCCCACACCTGCCCCAGGAACAGGGGGCTTGCTGCCCATGGAGCCGGAGCTGCGGACAGAGGGGAGGGCAGGGGCTGCACACCTGGCAGGGGAAGCCGGGCAGCGATGGGCGAAGGGTCCTTGCCTGTGGAGCGAGTGGGAGAGCTTGGTCCAGGAGACACGAGGCTGCTCCAGCGGAGGCTCTCCAGGGACAACCTGCAGCCTGGGGTGCCCGGGGCTGGGGCGAAGCCGGCTGTGCTGGGGGTTGTGGGGCAGTGGGCAGGCTGGAATCCGGCCGTGATGGTGCTGGGAATTAATATCCGGACTGGGCCCACCCATCTGTGATCTCCTTCACAGCTGGCAGGCCCCGAGCTCGTGGTCACAATGCAGGAGGGGAGCTGGAAAGCCGGAGACAGCCACTCCTTCCACGTCAGTCCCGGAGCTCCAGGCAGGACACAGCGGGAACAGCCGTGGTGTGTCTGCCAGGGAAACAGCGGCCGTCGCCCAGGAGGAGCAGGACCCTCCTCTTCACACCTGCAGCCAGCTGGGAGAGCTGGAGCTGCACGTCCTTCTGCCAGTAGGAATAGAGCAGTGGGTTCAGGAGGGAGTTGCCCAGCCCCAGCAGCCAGAGGAAGTTCTCGATGACCTTGTAGGGGAAGCACTTGGGGCAGACCATCTGCACGATGCCAGCGATGATGAAGGGCAGCCAGGAGAGCATGAAGCACCCGATGAGGATGGCCACCGTGCGCATGGCCTTCATGTCAGTGGTGGCACGGGGCGGGGGACAGCCCACCCCCCTCCCTGCCTGCTCCACCTCCTGGATGTGCTGCACGTGCACCGAGGCGATTTTCAGCATGTCACAGTAGAGGTAGAGGAAGAGGAAGAGCCCGGGGAAGAAGCCAAGGCAGAACATGGTGAGCATGTAGGAAGGGTGGAAGACGTTGAAGAAGGAGCATTTCCAGTGGTTGGAGACGTTCTGGAAGCATGGGATGAGGACTGGGAGGAAGCCGATGACGGCAGCAACCAGCCAGAGCCCCACCAGGCACACCCCGACCCGCAGGCCTGTCATCAGCTGGAAATAGTGGAAAGGCTTCCGGATGGCCAGGTGCCTGTCACACGCAACCAGGATCAGGGACATGATGGAGGCAGCACAGGAGGAAGTCACGAAAGCCATTCTCAGGACGCAGAAGTCCTGGGAAGGACAAAAGGGCTGGGAAAGCTCGTCGATGGCCAGGCCCATGACGGTGAAGCCAACCATGGCATCCGCCAAGGCAAGATTGAGGACAAAGCAGAGCCCCTTGGAGCCGCTCTTGTGGATGTGGCAGAGCAGGGGGATGGCCACCAGCACGTTGGCAGCGATGATGAGCGAGGCCAGCCCGGTGAGGACGGCTCCCAGCGCCCAGCTGGCCGTGACTTCCTCCTGTGCGACAGAGCACAGGGGTGGTGCATCCCCAACGTGATTCTCAGGCATCGCTCACCTGGGGCCTCTCAGCAGGCGCAACGTGGCAGCGGGAGCAGCCCCTCGCTCTCCGCAGAGCAGCAGGAGCCTGGGGAGCAGCGGGAGCCCGGGGAGCAGGGGTGTCTCTCGGGGAAGCAGAGCTCTGCCAGGAGCTGCCCGTGGCAGGGACCGCTGGACTCGCAGCACCCGCTGTGCCCACGGAGGTCCCTCCCCTCCAGCCACGTTTCCAGACAACCCTGGAGCAGGGGTGAGCAGGGAGCACCTGGCAGGAAGCTGCCACGGTGGCACACGGGCGGTGGCTGTCCCCCCCAGGGGGCTGGAGCAGAGCAGTGCCTGCTCAGACACGGGCTGGGAATGGGGACAAGCACAGGGAGTTCCCACTGCCCAGCACAGCTCGTGGGGCTCCTGGGGGTCACTGCCAGACCCGGGACAGCTTCTTCCTGCTGGGACCAAGGGAACAGCACTGACCCCTTGCTGGAGCAGCAGCTCTGAAGGTGACCTGGTTACAGCAGGGAAAAGCACTGACAAGGGATGTGTGCTCGAATACAGACGGAGAAACATCTGCCAGCCCGGGAAACCAGCACGGACAGCTGGGAACCTGCAGTGCCCTGGGCAAGCACAACAGGGAGCCCAGGGCATCCTCGGGGAGGCTGGAACCAAGGGATTGCTGGAACCTGCAGGGCAAAAAACCACCACAACTTGCAGAGGGGCCTCGGATCCAGGCAGAAGGCAGCCACGGCCCTCCAAGAGCTGGTGTCCTCTGCCCACTCATGGATCCATGCAGAAGTAACTGGCTACTGCCCAAAAGAGCCTCTCTGTGTCTGAGGGCTCCCCCTGCACAGCCCCTCAGATCCCCAGGAGCACCAGGCTGGCTCCAGGCTCCATGGCACGGGTCATATCCACAGAGAGACCTCGTCCATCATCGACTGACCTCACTCCTGGGAGAGTTTAATGAACTTTGCCATGATATTTCCAATGAAATATGTGTAAGTGCTACTAGCAGTAAAGAGATAATGGTTCTACACACTCACTCACTCTGCTAATCACGAGTGTATTTACCTAAGAGTAACCTCTAAACAGAAATTCACGAAAGCAAAGCCTCTGCATCCTTGTGCTACAGAATCCCACAACATCCCTCACACCTCCCAGGGTGGGCTGACCTTCGCAGGGTCTGACAGTGACAGCCCCAGCCCCTACACGAAGTGTCACAAGCCTCTTCTGCCTCATGAGCTGGAAAAATCCAAGCTGCCAGGAAACGGGCAGGAGTGCAGGTTCATCTGTCAAACAGTAACCTGGGGAGAGGCCGAGAGGGAAGGAGCAGCAGGCTCGGGAACGGTGGGCGCTGGCGGCAGCGGTGGAGCCGGGAGGCCCCGGGGGAACACCCGGGCTCTGCACTGCAGGTGGCCATAGGAAGGGTTCTGGTGACCTCACACACCCTCCACTTCTGTCTGCCCAGGGACACATCTGGGGAGCCTTCTCCCTGATGCTGGAGAGGGTCCAAACCCCCGGAACGAGATGAAGGACAAGGGAAAAGTGGCAGTACAGCAAGTACAGGCTGGAGCCAGCGCCTCCCTGTCCTGCTTCACTGCCATGTTTAGCTTTCATGGATCAGGACCACACATATTTCTACCTTAAACACCTGGCCAGGGCTGACTGGTTTCCATGGAGCCTCCCATGCCGGAGTTCCACGCTCTGGACCTCGCTGTGGGTGCAGGGGAGCAGGTACAGACTGCTCAGGCGTGTTCCCACACACTGCCAGGCACAGCCTGCTGAGCTGGGCCCTGCACAGAGCCCTGCTCAAGGCAGGATTTCAGCCCAAGAGCTCAGTGCAGTCGCCCTCCCTACACCTGCAGCTTCCACAGGCAGCTCTGACTTTGTAACACCAATTCCCAGCTGGATTTGGCTGAACATTCCTTGTGAGGCTTGCACAGAATCTCAGCTCACAGCAGGCCCCGCCAGGACATGCTGCTGTGTCACAGGGGACCTTCATCCAAACCAAAGCCACCCCACAAAATGGAAAGGGAGCAGGAACATAAGAACCATTTGCTTCCATAGCCATGAACATTAAAAAATAACAAAAAACCAGAAGAGGATGACCAAAATATCCTGCTCAGCACCAGAGCCACCATTTTCAAGTGCTGAGCTCACCTTTAAAGCACACTACCTGGCTTTACAAACGATCCAAGCAAAAATAGTGTAAGCAATAATAATGTAAGCAGGAATTTAAGGGACTGAGGTTTGGCAAAACTGAGCTGAGAGGGCAACAGGGTCATTTTCTGACACTAACAAACTTGGGTTTAGAAACATCTCTACTGCAATGAATCCTACAGGTTGCTTTTACATAAATACATAAATGGAGAATGAAGGTATCTATAGCATGGTGAAAACCAGCTTCTGTGCTCTCCAAGGGCAGACACCCCTGCAGTGAGGGAGCACAGACCCAAACCCAAGGTATCCAGTCAATAAATAATTTAATGACGTTACAGTTCTGCGAGAAACATGACAATGGCACCTTCCCGGGCCCCAGCCTCGCCCCGCGGGCACGGGAGGACACCCACACCTGCCAGCCACGAGCCACAGCGCCCCAAAGGCCACTGGAACACACGGATCTTCACAGAAGATATTCCTGCAGGCCCAGGCACGCGGACACCTCCGGGGGGAACGCGCGGCTCCCGCCCGGCCCCGGCAGCTCGTGCTCAGGGACCATGCACTGGGGGAGAGCCCGGCCCACGGGGACCAAACACCACGACATGGGGATGGTGGGATGAAGAGGGAGGCGGCAGCACAGCTCAGCTGCCAGCCCCGAGGATGACTCTGGTGAGATGAAGGCAGCTCTCAGAAGGGGAGGCGCTTCAACTGCTCGTACGTGATAAAAAACTGAAGGGAATGTCAAGGAATCGGGACAGATGTGAGGCAGCTGCCTGGCAGGACGGGCAGAGCATTCAGCTGGGCTGGACACCCCTCCAGGGAGCTCCTTAAACCTCCCCGTGGAGCTCCTTGTCCAGGCAGCACAACCTGACCTGCCCAGGCACAACAGAGCTGGGCACAGGGGCTACCCGGAGCAGGGACACGGACCCACAGCAAACCCAACCCTGCCCAGGGCACTGGGAGAGGGAGGTGGCTCCAAGCCCAGACTGGGAGCTCTTCACAGCCAACTCCCCACCCGGTTTCAGCAGGCAGAACGGTCGGGGTCAGCGCACGGCAGCGCCGGCCCCGCACAGGCTCAGCCCCTGCCTCAGCAGCACAACGCTCCCCACGATTCCCTCCCAAACAGGAGCTGCCCCAGGACCCTCCTGCAGCCCAGGCCAGCGAAGGTCTCGGCCAAGCCCCCAGAGGAACCAGCAGAGGTGCCCTTTAGGGTCCCCAGTGCACCCCATCGGGGGCCTGCCCTGCCCTTCCCTTCCCAGCTGGGTTCCCCCCGTGTCCCAGGGAAGGATACGATGATGTTCCAGGGACCCAGACGAAGCCAGTTGGGCCAGAAGCCTTTGTAGAGTGCAAAGAAGCCCTCGCTCTTCCACGTCTGGGGGAGAGACAAGTGGATTAGGAGACACACCGGGCCCACGCCCTGCCCAGCTCCCCAGTGCCACCCACGTGTGACACTCCAGCTGCTGCAGGGAGCAGGCGGGCCCCTGCAAGTGTGTGAAGTACCACTTACAGCCTCTGAACCCAGCTAATTGCATAATGGCCTAAATTCTGTCCCAAGAGGCTGGGAGGATGCTCAGGCTGACAGGGGCCTCAGGGCAGTGCCTCTGGGCGCTCTCCTGTCTCACTGATGACACGCTGTGCCACTGCAGGATCTCACTGCTCCCATCAGCGTGGTGCTGGCACCTGGCCAGCCTCCCAGGACAGGGATGTGCCCACCTCTCCCCTCACCTTGACGAGGCCATCCAGAGTGCCCTTGTAGAGCTCCGTGCTGCCCACGATCGCCCGCTGGTTCATCATCCGCGTCCGCACCACGTCCACGGGGTTGGAGGCGATGGCCCCCGCCAGCCCGCACGTAAAGCTGGAACTGCACACACCAAGTCAGGGCAGGGACAGCCCTGGCCACGGCCACTCCCGCTCAGACAGGCACTAAACACCTTCCCCTGGATTCCATCGAAGGCATTTAGCAATGAGCGTGAGCTGCACTACCTGCTCCTGCCTGGGACAGGGGCAGTGGCAGGACCTGGGCCACCACTGGAGCCTGGAGAGCTCAGGGGAGGGAAATGCTCAGCTCAGCTAATCCAGACCCTCATCTGAGCCCACAGCTGGTTCCTCAGGGCACTGGCAGCCCTGCAAGGGTCCCAGGTGCTGCCCAGGTGACACAGACCTGGAGGCACCCCCGGGAGTGCACATCCTTCCCACCAGAGCAAACACTTCTTTGGGAAGGAGGGAGGAAGAGCAAAGGCCCAGAAGGGATCACAGAGCTGCCAGTCTCCCCCTCCACGGAGGGTCCAGTGCTCCTCACCCTCACCCCAAAGCCAATGGAAGCACTGCAGCATCTGCAGCTGAGGAATGGGAACGTGAGGTGAAAAAGGACTTTGGTGTTCTCTGCCAGCCCTGGAACCCCTGCTCTGGGTCCTGCCAGCTTCGTGTCTGTTCCTCTCTCAAGGCTCTTACAGCAGGGGCTGCAAGGTGACAGGGCCTGGACAGGTGAGGGCTAGGGACTGGAGCAGCTTTTGAGGGATTGTTACAGGCAGCCACACACGGGGATCTCCTGCCTGGTTCACACCAGGGTGCAGATGTGGGGCAACAGCATGTCTGTCATCAGCCAGCTGAAACCAAGCTGGCATTTCATGTCACCAAAGGATTTCCGCCAGGTCCTTCCCCGAGGAGGTCTCTGGGATGTGGGGATGGATTAGTGGTGGCCTTGGCAGTGCTGGGGGAACGGCTGGACTCGATGGCCTTTGAGGTCTTACCTGGCCTTAACGATCCCATACCTGCTGCTGGCTCGGAGCTGCCCCAGCTGACGGAGCAGATCCTCTGGAAGCACCAGCCCCGCTCCCTGCAGCTCCGAGCACTCGCTCCATGGCCCCTCCCAATCCCACCCAGCTCCTCAGCCTCACACCCCCCCAGCCTGCAGCAGGGACTCACACGAAGTGGGCGAAGATGGTGTCCCCCATGAGGCCTGACAGGATCAGGTGCTTCTTGGTGATGTCGTAGACTGGCAGCTCCACCCCCACCACGATGGCAGCGCGCTGGGCCGTGGGGACAACGCCCTGTGGGGAGGGGACACTGTCACCCACTGCAGCCGCACCCGCCACTCCTCGCAGGGCCTTCTCCCCAGGATCCCCCCCTGTACCCTCCCTGCAGGCACACCAGCTGCTTCCCAGCTCTGCTCCACAGCCAAGGAGGATGTCCCCACCCTGGCAGCGTTATTCCAGCTGCGTTAACTCCGCACTGCTTCCCTCCTCCCAGCACCAGCACACGGGAGCTAGGCTGTCACCCCCTCACCTTCTGCACCAATTTCAACACCACAAAAGACTCTGCCCCACAAGAGCAGCAGTTTAGGAGCCAGCAGGGGCTCCAGGTGCTCCTGGAACAGCAGGAGAGCACCGGCTTCCCCAGGATTTTTGTTAGTTCTGCATCCCCCACTGGTGGGGGATTCTGGGAGTTGGTGCTCACCCTCCAGAGGCCTCGGGTACCTTCCTGCTGGTAGATGTCGATGAAGCTGCCAATCATCCCGCCCTGGAACAAGCTGCCCTGGGCCTGCATTCGGATCTGAAAGGAAGGGGAGAGTCAGCAGGAGGACATCAGCGCCTGTCCTGACACCAGCACCTGCCCAGAGGGCGGGGACACCGGGTCAGCAGGGACGGCAGCTCCATGGAACTCCTGGGAGAAGGAACAGAGCAGCTCAGAGCACATGCTGCTCTCCACGTCCCTCCCCTGCAAACCACACGGACAACGATGGCAGCAGGCATGGGGCAGGGACAGCAGCAGGGTGGGAGCACAGGGACATGAGGGACAAGGCCTTCCCGCTCTGAAAGCAGTCCCAGAAGGGGGATCTACACAAGGAGAAGAGTGGGGAAGTTCTCCAGGCTCCCTCTGCCCTGAGCAGGGCTACCCTGAGCCCAGGGCCCCAGGCAGCCCCCACTGGGCTCTGCTCACTCCGTACCAGGCAGGCCCCTGGGGCAGTGCCAGCACAGTGACCAAGGGGACAGGAGCAGCTGGCTGCCTCCTGCTCACCTGGCCCAGGTCGGGTGACACAGCCTCCACCCTCACCAGGACAGATGCCATGATCTCTGTTGCCCAGAGAAGCTGTGGCTGCTCCACCCCGGAAGTGTTCCAGGCCAAGTTGGACGGGGTTTGGGGCAGCCTGGTCCAGCGGGAGGTGTCCCTGCCCATGGCAGGAGGTGGAAGGAGATGGTTTTTCATGTCCCTTCCAACCCAAACCATGCCAGGATTCTGCGATCTTTAAGAGCTGTGTTTTTAAACATCTGTTAATTACTCTGGGCTTTGGTCTCCATTCATTAAACTACCCCAAATGAGCAGGACTGGTGGCTCAGGGAGCACTGAGCTGCTCCTCCCACAGGTCCCACAGCCAGCCAGGAGCAGCCCTTACCTTCAGCACATCTGTGGGATTGGCCAGCGCAGAGGAGATGACCCCCGAGACCACCCCACAGATCACATTGATGAGCAACGTTTCATCTGCAACCAAGGAAAGAAGGTCAGGCCCTCATGGGAAGGGGCACAAGAGGAGGGAACAAGGGCTGGGAAGAGCAGAGCAGCTCAGTTCTCAAATCACACGGTGAAGCTGCGGGAACAGGGCCTGGGCAAGCACCACAGCCCATGGCAGGTCTGCCCCAACACCTGCCAGGGACAGGAGGTGGCAGCTGAAACACTCAGCAACGCACTCTCAGAGGGTCTGACCGATGAAACACATGTCACACTGGGACACGTGAAAATCGTGAACAATTATGTGAGATTTCAGTGAGATTTCAGTGAGATTTCAGCGTCCAGTGACACATTTCTCACGGCAGGGACAAGCCAGGGCAGAGGCAGAGAGGGACAACCCAGCATTTCCCCTGATACCAACTGGATTTGCCTACACGCAGCCACCTGGAGCCAGCTGAGGATCAAGACCAGGCAGGGAGTTAGATGTGATTAGTGCCAGGGAATAACCCGAGATTCCAGGCCCAGTATTAGGAGGATGGTTACATTGGGAAAAGGCACAGGCCTGTGCTGGTACTGACCACGACACTTCCCAGAGGACACCAGGCTGCCCCGGGCCTGTAGGGAGACAAATGTTCAGGCACGGAGCTCACAGCTGGAAAGGCTGGACAGCGAGGGGGAGGTGGGGCCTGCACACAGACAGAGCCAGGCAGGGACAGGCGTTACTTGGAGGTCTTTTCCAGCCTCCATGATTCTGTGATTCTGCCATGATTCCATGAAAGGAAGGAACCTGGCTGGAGGGAGGTGTTTGGGCAGGGAGCACAGGCAGCGCAGAGCACAGCGAGGTTCCCAGCAGGATTGAAACCAATCCTCACTCTCACTGGCAAACAAAACCACAGCGCCCAGTAACGGAGCTCCACTGCTGTGGGAATCCTGGGCTGGGAAGGACAGAGCAAGGAACAAGTGAAACACACAGCCCAGGGTGTGGGGAGGGGGAGCTGGGAGGTGCCCGCGCTGCCTTCCCCAGCACCGACCTTCCATGCGATCCACAAAGAGCCGCTTCAGGCTCTGGTAGATCCCGATCTTGATGGTGCCATAGGACGCCTGTCTCAGCAGTGCCGGGGCGATCCTGAGGGGGAATGGACCCTGAGCATCCCTGCGGGCCAGCACGGGCCACTCCCCACCGCTCTCAGACTGCCGGGGCCAGGCACGGCCCTGCGGCGGCTCCGAGGAGTGCAGCTCTGCCCGCGATAACCCGGGATTGCCGCACGCAGCCCCAGTGCCAGGGGATGGCACCCACGCAGCCCTGCCCTCGCTCCCCGCCTCGGGAAAACCGGGAGTGTCCGCTCAGGGGGTCAGGGCCGGGAGGGATCCCAGGGGAGCGCAGCAGCGTGCGGGAAA
>VXBT01001070.1:7857-39109 GCA_013400235.1 Oriolus oriolus | reverse complement strand
CGGGTTTGGCACTCGCCGGGCGGGAGCAGGTGGAGGCGGGGATGGAGAGAGCCCAAACCTCTCCCGGGAGCATCGGCCGCGCTGGGAGCAGCGCTCGGAGCCGTCCCCGCCATCGCTCGCTCCGTTTAGGGATGAATTGGGGCGGCCGCTGGCTGTGATTCGGTGACAGAGAAATAAAACGCTGTGCAGCGGCTCGGCCAGGGGTGCTCCTTGTCCTGCTTGCGCGGCGGGAGGTGCCTGCACCTGGATCTGCTCATTCCCACCGGGGATGCCCTTTCTGCCAGCAGAACCCCATTCCTGCTGGTGGTTTATCCCGGTGGAATGAGCTGTGTGAGCAGAGGGAGTTCGGTGCCGGTGTAAGCATCCCTGCTGCCCGCCCTGGCCAGGTTACCTCAGCCTCTGCTTGCTTATGCTGGAGCCGGGTGCATCCTCGGACAGGAGAGGCCTGGAGAAGGTGTAGGAACCACCGACACACATCTCTGTGCTCGCCCAACCCAGTGTGGCCAGAGGTTCCAGCTGCAGGCAGCCTTTCCAGCTGCCTAGAGATGCTCCTGCTATCAGTTAGTTCAGTTACCCCTTGATCTTACAGATATTTTGGTATCCACAGCTGCCCGGAGCACACTGTTGTGGCTCAGGATAATGCTCCGCGGTTGCTCAGATGTGGTGCTGGGTTTTCCAAACCAGGAATTTGTTTGGGTTCAGAACTGACTTAGTCTCTAAATTTCCAGACTTACCTTTGTATTGACAGTGTTTTTGTGTTGTTTTCTCCAATAAATTGTGTTCCTTAGGCACGTTGTTGCAGCGCTGGAATGTGCCCCCAGACCTGCAGCTGAGCAGACAAATGGCTAGCACAGGCGTGCCTGGGGAAAAGGGCAGTAATTCGGTTTTTGTCCTTATTGTGGGCTTGTCCACCTTAGGAGCAGGTGCCTATGTAAGTAGAAAGGTGGTTCCTGGGAAGAAGCCGCAATCCATCTCTCCTGTCGAGCATTTGCTGTATTCCAGCTCTCTTTACTCAGCTTTTGATCTCTGTATCTTTATCTCTGTTTCCTCCTTCAGAAAACTTCAAGGGGAGCTAAATGGAAATTAACTTCTTATGATTACTTGGTTTTTAACTGTAATTTCAGTTACCTTTTAAGTTTTTTTACCTTAAAGGCACTCTTGGGTTTTTTTGTTATGACCAACCACAGCTCTGTCTGTTGTCTTGTATGGGACACACAATTCCTTGCCAAATCTCAGTTCAGAACATTTGTTTAACTGGTGTAAGTGTACCAAATCAACCCCCAGCTGGGGAGCATTTATGTCCTACTTGAAAAGGATAAAGTTTTTCAGCCTGACTTAAAGAGTAAAAGACATTCCCAGAGAGCTGAAGAGTATCAGCATTGCCTGGGAGCGGATAGACCCCAAGTTTACATCACACAAATTTTTGTTTCCAAACTCTTTCTCTCGGAGAATCATATTCATTCCTGATTTTCTCCTAAGGAAGCTCCTTGGAAAGGGGGAAAAAAATTCAAAACAGCGCATGGAAGAAAAATATTTTCCTATTTCCTTTAAATAGAATTATTTCCTGTGCCCTGCTGTCCTTTTCTTTGGCAGACAAGGTAGCTGAAATTACAAAGCACACCCTGCTTTTCCCAAGACCTGTTTAATCAAGAATCCTTCCTAATATTCAGCTCTTTCCCTCTTCTCTTCCATTGCCTGTCTTCCCCTGCAGTTTTGCAATGCCATCAGCTAAGATGCCCTTCTAGATCCCTGACGTCTTCAGGTGTTCCTGGCAAAGCTGGCAGCAACCTCTTGTTATACTTAATAGTGGGAGGAACAGTCACTGGGACAGGAGCTTATGTAAGACGCTTCACTAAAGGTGTTTGTGGGGTGGGAGGGTGGAGGGGTGGCACCTGTCTGTACCTCCCTCCCTGTTACCCTTCACTTCCAGCCCTCTTCGTGCTCCCTGGCCTCAGGTGTTTCATTTTCAAGGGACATTGCCAAATAATTTAAGGTTACAAATCGGATGTCCTCAAGTGGTGCAGTTCTTAGTGGGGAAACCTGCCTTAGAATTAACCTCTCACATCAAGTAAATCTAAACCCAAACCAGCCATCTTTGGCCTGTGACCGTGTAAGGCACAAATTATTAATTAATGCACCTCTCCTGATATCAGTAATGTTGGCATGCAGAAAAGGAAATAATACCTGAATATAAGTGTGCTAAAGGGAAGGGAAGAAAACTTGTCCAACTTGGTGATTTCCTCAGGGAAGAGCACTGAAACATCACCCCATGTCCTGGCAAAGTATCATTCTGCTTCTGACTAGAAAGAACTTGACATTGTCCCATTGGAAATATTTATCCTCAAGGCCTGATCTGATGTTTTGCCTGTGCATAATAGTGATTTTTCCTAAAGGATCAGATTTAATTTGCTGTATGCTGCCCTTTGGACTTGCTTAAAACCTTTCTGGTTCTGCCTGTAAAGGCAGAGGTGGTCTGTTAACCTTGGCTTTTCTGTCTTGAAGCAAAAGGCTTTAAAAAATACCTTTATCTTAATTCTTCTCAACACTGACAAGTTCTTGGTTTCTAATATTTCTGACATTTCTCCAGTTCCCTGGACAGGCTTTTGTCCCGTGCTCTTTTTTGTGCCTGGCATTAAATTCCTCCATTCTTGTTTGAGACTATTTGCTATAAAACACCAACCTGTGAGGACTGGCAAATGAAATTTGATGCCACGCACGTGATAGAGATTATTAGCGAGGCTGGGTTTTGCCTTAAGGAAAGGTTTGCTTCCCTCTAATTTTTTACCCTTGGGGAAAAGATTCTGGACTCTGACCTGCTCCCAGCACTCCCAGTGTCTTCAGCTCCTGTCCATTACCAGTTTTTCTTGGGAGTTAACGTGACGTAAGCGATGTCTGTACCAGTGACTTGTCCGTGCAGGCTCTGCTTATGCCGTGTCCCGAGTTTCACAGCCGAGTGAACATTCAGCTGGAAGAGATCCCACGTCCAAGGGCCCATACCTGGAGCAGCCCCGCTCCCGTGCCTCAAGGCCCTGCTGATGTCCCCACTGCCACCACCGTGCCTGTATCACCTGGCCTAGAGCAAGCCAGGCAGGTTGTTGGCTCTGCCCAGCTGCTCTGGGCTTTGGAAGCTGGGAGGTGCTTTTTCTTTGGATTTGTCTTCCCTTCCTGCAGCCTCGTGTTGTGTCATGGCCCAGCTTGCATGTGGTCTTGGGGCTGGTTTGGCTGCATTTCCTTCACTGGGGCAGGTTCCCCTTGGAACAGGTGTGCAGCCAAACAGCTGCAGGAAGGTTCATTGCTGCTGGGAAGCAGGCAGACATCCAAGGCCCATCGAGCAGGTCACTTTCTGAGCACATTCCCAACGGGCACCTTGTCCAGGGAGGTGTATTTGCCCCATGTGTTGCCACTGGCTTTTCCAGCACGTGGGGTGGACAAAAGCCTGTCAGGGGCAGCAGCAGGGTGGTGCCTTGGTGCTGTAAGGTGGACAAGGTAAATGTGTGCTGTCTGTCTGCAGGTGTACAAAACTCTGAAGGATAACAAGGAGCGATACATCAGGCGGGTCTCAACGCTAACCACGCGCTCCCAAGACGATGAGTCCTCTGCCTCCGGTGAGTACCAGCCTGCCAGTGCTGGGCTTGGCTCTGTTCTTCGTGAGCTTGAGGCCTCCAAAACAAACGGAACAGAGCCTCTCTGGAATTGCAGATGTGCTTGCATGGGATTGTCACCTCTTAGTGTGCGCCGTTGTTTCGGAATTCCCATTCAAGGCCAGGTTGGACGGGGCTTGGAGCAACCTGGCCTAGTGGAAAGTGTCCCTGTCCATGGCAGGGGGTGGAACTGGGTGAGCTTTAAGGTCTCTCCCAGCCCATCCCATTCTGGGATTGTGTTATTCTGTGACTTCCCAGCACAGAAGACAGTGCTGGCTCCATGACCCAGAACAGGCTGTTTTGCAGAGGATGAAGTAGGATGTCTCCTGGGGCTGATTTCTGTCATTTACTCCTTCTGTGATAAAAAGAGAAAAGAGGGAGCCCTGCTTCTGGCTTTTACCTTTGCACAGTCTGGCAAGCACACTGATTCCAGAGGGCCTCTTTCCCTGGCTGGTGGAGAGCCTGTTCATCCTGGAGTCAGCCCTGAACTGCAGCTCCCAAACTGCAGCCTGTGCTTTGCTGAATTAAGCGAATTTCAGGTGCAAGTGCTGCTCCTGGGGGCGCAGCAGGTGAGTTCTGGTGCTAACACTGAACTGCCTGGTTTGTCCCTGCCTATGGATTAACAGTGTGTTGCTCAGCAACAGGCCCTGCCTGTGGGAGGAGGTGCCTTCTGCAGGAGCTCAGAAGTTGTCTCCTTGAGCAGAATTACAGAAGAACGTGCCTTGGCTTTTTGGGGAACTTCCCTTTCTTACAAACTGTTCACTGGTTGGCCGGTGCAGAGTTTTGGGCTTGCTTAGAAAAACCAGCGTGGTGAAATCTGACTGATTCCTGCAGGGAACAGCTCTGGGGCAAGCAGCAGCAGGGTTCTTGGGAAGGATGCTGGGGCAGAAGGAGGACAATTTCCAAAGGAAGTCTGGGTGTGGACGGTCCCCCCTGACACACTCTGTGCACTCTGTTTGCCTGTACTTGCAGTAAGTTGTCCCATCTGTCACCTGCAGCTCCGGCCACTCATCTCAAGGTCCCATCCCACGTCCCTTTCCTGCTCATTGGTGGAGGAACTGCTGCTTTCGCTGCTGCCAGATCCATCCGGGCCCGCGACCCCGGAGCCCGGGTAAGAGCTGTCCTGCTCCGGAGCCTCTGTGTGTGCTCCCATTTGCCTGCTGTCGCTCCAGCTGATGTGTTTCCTGGCCAATTAAAGGTGCTGATTGTGTCTGAAGATCCTGCCCTGCCCTACATGCGTCCACCTCTTTCCAAAGAACTGTGGTTTTCCGACGATCCCAACGTGACAGAGACGTTGCGGTTCAAGCAGTGGAACGGCAAGGAGAGGAGGTACGTGGCACTGCAGGTGACAAGGTGACGATGACCAAACTGTTCTTGGGAGAGAACTACCAGCCAGGGGAGCACTGAGGAGCAGGGAAGGCTGTGCTGGTGCTGGCAGGGGTTGAGGAATTCTGCTTCCCACCGGGGTTCGCTCAGGACTCGATACCTCTTGAACTTTGCTGTGATTCCCCTTAGACACGTCCCTCTGTGGGCAGGAGTCCTGTGAAATAAGTTACTAAAGGTGAAGCTCCACAGGTTAGAGCAGAGGTCCGGGGACATGGGATCACACTTGATTTTTGTGACTTCTGTAGTTAAGCCTGACTTGGTGGTTGGACTTGATGATCTTTTCCAACCTGACCAATTCTATGATTCTGTGGTCCAAGCCCTCGAACTTCAACAGTGTGAAGACCCTAATTCTTAAAGATGGATAAAATAATTGTGGAGCTTGTTATGGATGCACAGAGTTGTCTTTGTCTGGTTGGAGTCGCTGAACAGCTGGATTTCTGGTACCCCAGAGCAAGTGGAACCTGTTTGGTAATGGAGCTTTTCTCAGTATCTATTTCCAGCCGCCTTCTTTCTACGTGCCTGTCGAGGACCTGCCTTCTGTGGAGAACGGTGGGGTGGCAGTTCTGCCTGGCAGGAAGGTGGGTACAGCACCCTAAGCAGAGCCTGCACTCCAAGGTGGTACTGAACCGCTGGAGTTGGAGGGGGAGTTGGCTGGGAAGGGGAATTTGTGTAAGTTTGGGGAAAGTGTGGTGGAGCAGAGATTATGCTACTCTGAAGTGAAGTTTGAAAACGGGAGAAGCCAAGAGGAATAGCACTGAGCTGAGGGAAGATGATGAGGAAGAGAGAAGGATAAGTTTGGAGTCTGGGCATGGGACAAAAATATGTAGGCCTTAGAGATGGGGTGTGACAAGTGGGAACTGGGCTGTGTGGGCTGGAGGGTGAGGTGAGGAGAGCACAGAGATTGAGACAGTGGGTGATGAGGTGAGCAGGAGCACTGTGCCGAAGCAGCAGGAAGGTGGAGAAATTTATGGTGAGCCTTCTAATACATTTATATCCTCAGTTTTTTGTATGTTGCTGTGATAAATGTCAGTGATTCCTCTTCCTGCTGAGCTGTGCTGTGTCTGAGCCCATTTCACACTCAGACCCTGGGAAGATCAACGTGAGCTATGGCGACTCCCAAAGAAGTTGCCTCAATTCCCACTTCCAGTCCTCTCACTTCCCCACTCCTGCCCCCACCCTAAACCTAAAGGTGGGAGAATGTTAATTCCAAGTTTGCATCTCTGATCAGCAGTCCACAAAGTGAAGAGCTCGAGCTCAGCTGGGTTCATCTTGCAGGTTGTGCACATGGATGTCAGAGGGAACACGGTGAAGCTCAGCGATGGGACCCAGATATCCTACGACAAATGTCTCATTGCCACTGGTAAGTGTTGGGTTTTTTCTCTTGTTCCTGGTCTTGTGCCAGGCTTTTTATTTCAGTGACCTTTAGCTAGAGATAAATTCTCTAGAGTACCTCCCCTGTGGAGCCAAGCTGGGAGAGCTGGGGGAGTCCAGCCTGGAAAAGAGAAGGCTTTGGGGAGATCTTAGAGCCCTCCAGTGCCTAAAGGGGCTCCGAGAGAGCTGGAGAGGGACTTTGGACAAGGGCCTGGGACAAGACAGTGGGGAATGCCAGAGGGCAGGGTTAGATGGAATATTGGGAAGGAATTCTTCGCTGTGAGGCCCTGGCACAGGGTGCCCAGGGAAGCTGTGGCTGCCCCATCCCTGGAAGTCTCCAAGGCCAGGTTGGACAGGGCTTGGAGCAGCCTGGGATAGTGGAAGGTGTCCCTGCCCATGGCAGGGGGTGGAGCTGGATCAGCTTTAATGTTCCAGGATTCTTTGGTTCTGTTTGAGAAGTGTGTGCAGCGTCAGATGTGATGTGGAGCAGTCCCGTGAAGGACAGTTGTGCAGACAGCCGTGCTGGGTTTTTCGCCTGCCTTGCATCATCAGCTTTTCTGGGACATTCAGGCAGCAGCAGGGATAGTGGGATATTCCCATCCTGGCACAGTTTGGGAAGCACAGTCGAGATCCGAGACAGCTGTGCACTGTCTGATACCCAGTGCCACGGCCGTGGTGTCATCAGTCTCTCCTCCCTCCTCCGTGTGCCCAGGGGGATCCCCAAGGAGCCTGCCTGCCATCGAACGAGCAGGGAAGGACGTGCAGAAAAGGCTGACCCTGTTCCGAAAGGTAACCCCAGGTGCTGCCAGCTGTGAGGCCACTCACAATCACAGCCACTCACCACCGCTTTCAGTTTTCAAACTCTTCTGCTTTGGGTCAGAGAGGATTGGAAACGGGGTAAATATTCTTTCAGATCGAGGACTTCCGAAGGCTGGAGAAGATTTCCAGGGAAGTCAAGTCCATCACAATTATTGGTGGTGGTTTCCTCGGCAGCGAGCTGGCCTGTGCTCTGGGAAGGAGAGGTGAGCGTGTGTCCCCAGCTGGGACAGGCACTGAGTGGCAGCAGCCTCACATTAGAAACTTCTTTTCAGTCCCCAGCGGCTCAGTTTTTGTACAGACTCTGTGTTTGCCCGAAGGAAACAACACACGGGTGTTTTTTTGGCTGTGTGGCCGAGGTTCTCTCAGTTTCTCCCTCATTAGCTGCCCAGCAGCCCCTGACCACAGAGGTGGGAGCTCTGGGGGCCAGTGCGAGCTGCAAAGTCATTCCACCCTCTGAAAAGTCACATTTGTTCTCTGTGCTCAAAGCCACCCTTGAACTATGATTTTGGGTTGGAACTGGATGATCTTTAAGGTCTCTTCCAACCCAAAGCATTCCATAATTCTGTGATTTCAAAGAGGTGGTGAGCAGCTGGATTGTGACTGTCAGTGTGTGAGTAGTGCCTTTGTGGTAATTTTTAAAAGTTTTTGCCAAAATACCAAGCATTTTCCCTAAAAGTCTGTTATCTAGAGTTTGCAGGTCTGTGAGAAACAGTGGTCAGACACTTTGTGACTCCTTGGGAGTCAGAACTCCCAGATTTGGAAACTTTTGTCAGGCTCCTTGTGTGAAGTAAAGCGTGTGTGTCCTGACATCCGCTGCTGCTCTTTATCCTGCTGCTCCGCGCTTCCCTTCCAGCACGGACCCGAGGCCTGGAGGTGATCCAGCTGTTTCCAGAGAACGGCAACATGGGCAAAGTCCTGCCCGAATACCTGAGCAACTGGACCACGGAGAAAGTCCGAAGAGGTGAAGCTGCTGCCGAGCGGGTTTGGGCTGGTGGCAGCCGGGCAGCTGCTCCTGGGGACATCCAGCTGCCTTCTGTCCCTGCAGCCTTGGGAAGGCTGGGCCCTGCAAGGTGCCCAGGTGCAGCGCAGAGGAAGTTGCAGTTCGGGCAGCTTGGGCAGCACAGAGCTGCCACGAATCCCTGGCTTCTTGGCGGTTCCTCTGGGAAGGCTGAGCAAGCAGGCTTGCTGATGCCAGCGAGGCTTTCCTTCCCTGTGGCTGTTTCCCTGGCGTGATCTCTGTGCCCGTGTGCACGCCTGGGTCAGGCCAGGTGCTGTAGAGTTTGGCTGGTAAAGTCAGGAAGATCCAAGGCACCTTTTTCCATTTGCTGCATTAAGTGCAAAATAGTCCTGTGCATTGGGAAGTGGAGAGGGAGAGAGGGAGGAGGAATGTCATTGGGTGTGGATTGCAGCGCCTGATAACCCACAGGTCTGAGTTAATTTCTTTCTTGGAAGCTGCTTTGTTGGACCTCTGGGTCTGGCTGTGACACAGCAATAAGTAATTGAGTGTCCTTAGTTCCTGAACACCTGTTTTAGGGAATTCTTTCGGATGTGGCCTTGTCATCACATGCGATGTACTTTGGATTGTCATTTAAGCAGCTTTCAGACTTTTTAGCTGGGTTTCTCCTCGTGCTCCCCCCAGAGCTGCACTAGCACATGCAGCAAAGCTCGGGTGGGCTCTGTCTTGGTTCCCCACCTGGATCTGTCTGCACCAGCCACCTGCTGCAGGTGGGAGCTGCCCAGCCCCGAGCAGGCAGTGAGGTGTCCTGTGCTCGTTTCCAGAGGGGGTCAATGTCCTGCCCAATGCCGTGGTCAAATCCGTCTCCGTGTCCGGCAACCGGCTGCTGATTAAACTGAAGGACGGCCGGAAGGTAAATGGAAAAGCAGGGAGAGGGCAACCTCTGCAGGGGCACGCAGGGAATTAACGTCCTCATTCTGCATCCCCAAACAGGTGGAGACGGATCACATTGTGGCTGCAGTGGGGCTGGAGCCTAACGTGGAGCTGGCCAAGTCGGCGGGGCTGGAGGTGGACTCGGACTTCGGCGGGTTCCGGGTGAACGCGGAGCTGCAGGCGCGCTCCAACATCTGGGTGGTGAGTGTGGGCACGGCTCCCGCCGCTGCTGCTGCAGGGGGACACACGAGGGACACGGGGGATGGCCGGGGCGAGCAGGAGCGAGTGAGGAGAGCGAGGAGAGCGGTGCAGCGCAGGCCCAGAGCCCGGTCAGGCGCCGCAGCCGCCGCGTTGCCGTGGTAACCACGGCGGGTTTGGAATATTTATGCTGTGTAAGAGGAGTTGGGGTAACCTAAAGATAGCCTGGATCACTCGCTTGCATAAGAGCCCCTTGGTGGGCGTTGAGACTTTGATTCCTCTGGAAAACGTACCTCATGCTGGCTTATTTTTCCAAGGATCGGTGAAAAATGCTGAGAAACTGGGAGTTGTGTAGCCCAGGGAGTGAGACGGGGTAGTGGTGGTGTTTGGGGTTTGTCAGAAAAACTCAGTTCCTTGTTCCACTTGTTCTCTTCCCTATGTTTTTTTGTTTGGGCGCTAATGGGAGGTGTCCCTGTCTCGGGGCTCACGGGATGGTTCTCTCCAAGGCAGGGGATGCTGCCTGCTTTTATGACATCAAACTGGGCCGGAGGCGCGTGGAGCACCACGACCACGCCGTGGTGAGCGGGAGGCTGGCTGGAGAAAACATGACGGGAGCTGCAAAGCCCTACTGGCACCAGTCCATGTTCTGGTAACTGTCCTTTCCTCTTTGGGGGTTCCTTGTGTGGCCACATTGCAGGAGCTTGGACAAGACACACCTTGGGAAGTGTCTGTTTCCCAAGAGGAGTGAAGCCACCTCAGCAAACACCTTGTGCAGCTTCATGTTCCTAAAGCTCAGGGCGGGGGAGGTGTTTGAGCGTTTGCTGCTCTGCCCTCACCTCCCTCAAGTGTTTTTCCTTCCTGCAGATCCCAGTTTCTCCCTGAACGAGTCCCATTCCGCAGAGCAAGGAGCAATACAGAGCAGTTCTTTCCTCAGAGCAGACTGATTTGCAGGTTGAATTTAGCAGCAGCTTTTCTGTTACGATTATCTGAAGTTCCCCAGCCCAGCGTGTGGGTCTGAGTGTTGCACTTCACTGAACTGATGCTTTAGTAGCAAAGCATTGCTGCATCCAGGTGTACCTGAAAAGTTGTTTTCCAGAGAGAAGTATCAGGAAAATGGGCAATTTTGCTATATTTTCCTGAAGTTCTTTTTCAAACAAAATGAAGGAAAACAGAACGACGAAACAAAAAAAAGCCCCATAAAAAATTAAATTCAAAAATTAAATCCAAAAGGCTGTTAGCTCAGCCCAGTTAAAAATCCCAAATCCTGTTTGTTAACAGGATTTCATATATGGGTAGAAGAGTTCCAGTTTTCTCAGGGAAACCCCCTCAGAAATAGTTATTTATGACCTGCTGTCATTTACCTGAACTCTTGGTCTGTCCTGCCTGGATTCAGGGCCCAGAGCATTTCTCACTTCACTTTTAAACAAGAAACAGAGCCACAGAATCCTTGAGGGTGAGAAGAACTTCAGAGGTCATCAGGTGCAGCTCAGGACACAGAGACAGCCATTTCCCAGGGGTGCTTTCCCTCGGGATGCTCTCAGCCATGACCAGATGCAGGTGAAGGAGGGCTGTGAGTTGCAGCCCCGTGTTTGTTGGCAGGTGTCACACTGTGCCAGCCCTCACGGAGTGACACTTCCTTCCCCCGTGCTGAAAAGCTGGGAAATGACAGGAATTCCTCATGCATTTTGTCAGCATGCTCGGGATCCTGATCCTCTTGGAGAGAAGGTTGTGTGGAGACCTCACAGCATCTTCCAGTGTCTGGAGGGGCTGCAAGGAGAGAGGGACTGGAGTGACAGGACAAGGGGGAGTGGCTCCAAACTGACAGAGGGGAAATTTAGGTTCAATATACAGAAGAAATCCTTTCCTCTGAGGGTGATGAGGCCCTGGCACAGGGTGCCCAGAGCAGCTGTGGCTGCCCCTGGATCCCTGGCAGTGTCCAAGGCCAGGTGGGAGGGGGCTTGGAGCAGCCTGGGACAGTGGAAGGTGTCCCTGCCCATGGCAGAAGAGTGGAATGAGATGGGTTTTGAGGTCCCGTCCAACCCAAATCATTCCATGATCCCTCTTGAGCTCCAGCTGATCACAGCTGGCGTGTTACTGGTGTTCCTTGCAGTGACCCCAGTCTGTGCTGGAGGATTCTGGCCAGGAGGGTCGTGTTGGACATAGATCCAGAGTGGTTTGTGATGCATCTGTTTCCTCAGTGTCCTGGGAAACACTTCAGACACCTGGTACTTACTGGTGCCAAACCACAGCTGCTTTGTCTCCCATCAACACCCCAGTTCAGATCCAGGCACCCCGTTCAAGGAGGTGTGAGGGCAAGGTGTTCTTCTCTTTAGTCTTTTTTTAATGCTCTTTGAAACATTCACTGGATGATTGTCCATGCTGCCAAGCCTGGTGTGGGTAACAGCACTGCCAGAAGCTGGGAAGCCTCCAGCTGCCTCCCAGGGAGCAGGCCTGAAGGATTTCAGAGTTTTGGTCAGTGAACTGGTTTCTCTGAAGCTCGTGGCCGTGGGCTTGTCAGGTCTCGACTCCTCGTTGCACCTGTGCGTGCGGAGGAGACTCTTTGTGTGTCGGTCAGCCTGCGTCCAGCATCGCCCACGCCACGCCGGAGTAAGGAGTGGAGGATGGATGGATGGAATTGCCTTGGATTTGTCTCACTAATGCCACAAATTACTTTATTCCCACTTCATTCCTAGGAGTGATCTGGGCCCCCATGTGGGGTATGAAGCCATCGGCCTCGTGGACAGCAGTTTGCCCACAGTGGGAGTGTTCGCCAAGGCGACAGCGAAGGACACCCCAAAAAGTGCGACAGAACAGTCAGGTAGGGACTGGGGAGCTCCTGCACGTGCTGGTGCGGGGACCACAGAGTCACCCTGACCTCTGAGAGCACGAGGACACAGCAATCTGCTGTCTCGTTTCTAGACCAAGCTTTAAAGGCTGGCTTTGATATTAAAATGTGATTAAAACGCAACATTCCTCCAAGAAAATGTCAGGGAACGCCTCTACTGACATGCAGACTCTCCCAGGGAAGTTTGATCTCCTCCCTGGCAATAAAATGATCAGTTTGGGACAACAGAGACTGGATCCAAGCACGTTTATTTTGTATCTGCTGCCTGGAGGAAGCAGACTGTGCTGTCCTTTGCATTTGGGGGTGGAAGTTGGGAACTGTCAGTGTTGTGCTCCATGCTGGG
Source organism: Oriolus oriolus (assembly GCA_013400235.1). Lineage (NCBI taxonomy): Eukaryota > Metazoa > Chordata > Aves > Passeriformes > Corvidae > Oriolus > Oriolus oriolus. Next base: position 26,618 of record VXBT01001070.1, on the reverse strand, counting down.
ATTGTTTCATCCTTGTGTTAATGAAACTTAACTTTTGGGGAACACAAATCAAAGGGAAACACCTCAGGCTCCTGCTCTTGAGTCTGCTCCCATCATCACATGTCCTGCACTGGGTGTGTGACTCCTCCTATTTCTGCCTTAGGGACTGGAATTCGATCCGAGAGCGAAACGGAAGCGGAAGCCTCAGAAGTTCGGATCTCTCAAAGCTCTTCACCAACGCCCCAAGTCCCACAGCAAGGAGAAGATTACGGCAAAGGTGTCATTTTCTACCTCAGGGATAAAGTCGTGGTGGGGATCGTGTTGTGGAACATCTTCAACAGGATGCCCATTGCTCGGAAGGTCAGTGCAGGGCGAGGATGACAGACGGGGGTTTGCTAGAGCGGGGCCTTTCTTGTGGAAAAATCAATCTGCCAGTTCAAAGTGAGGATAAATAAAGGCAGATGCTCTGTCTGGTGCAGAGCTCGGCAGTGTCCAATGGGAGCACTGTTCTGGGTGAATTAGGAGAGCTGTCCCTGTGCTTTTTGGTATGTCCTTCCTTCCTTCCTGCCTGCCTTCCTCCTTTCCTCCCTCCCATCCTTCCTTCCCTCCCTCCCTCCCTCCCTTAGCAGCCCTTACCCTAAATCTGTGGTCTCTTCATCTTGTCTAAAAGTTGCAGGTTCAAACCAGGTGTCCTGGCTCCAAGTCAGTGCCAGGCTCACCTTGGCAGAGCTGAATCACTTTTTAAAACACTTGTTCTCCCTGGCTGTAAAGGGAAACCCAGAAACAAATCCCACAGGGACAGGAGGTTGGTTTTCCTGCTGTTCCTGTAGGCAGGTGATGGTACATTTAAGACTCCTATGTGAATTTGGGTATAGAAAGTGCTGTCGTGTTGTGGCTGTCTCAGTCTGGTGCTTCAGAGAGGATCCAAGGAGTTCCTGGCATTGGCTGTGAGAGTCCTGCAGCACTGGCTCTTTATGGGATGTACAGGATTTAATGTGTTCTCCTTCCTCCAGATCATCAAAGACGGGGAGGAGCACGAGGACCTCAATGAAGTAGCAAAGCTCTTCAACATCCACGAAGACTGAACTCGGCAGCAGGAACACCAGGAGGGAGTGGGCTGCTGGCTGTGTGCACCCCTTCACCTGGGGCACTTGGGAATATTCCACTCACCCGAGCCCACTGTTTGCACCAATAAAGTCAGATTGTTCTAGTCACCTGCTCCTTCCTGCACCGCTGCCTGGCTGGTGAGGAAAGGGAACGTGCTGCCCACTGGCGTCGGTTTTCCCGTGTGTCAACCTTGCCTGCAGAACTCCCTCTTTCCTTGCAGGAATTCCCACTGGGGAGCGAGCAGGCCTGCAGGCTCTCTGCCTGTTCTCCAGCCTGGTGAAGCAGACTCGACTTGGGGAAATCAGTTACCAATCAAAATCAGAGCATCACACCTTGTTTCTGTCCCTGCTTGGGGAGAGGGGTCGTAGTCCTTCCCCTGCTCCAGCATGGGGTCCCTGCCATGGTAGCCAGTTCTCCATGAAATTCTCCAGCCTGAGTCCTTCCCATGGGCCACAGTTCAATCTTTTATCCCTGAGGTGTCACCACCATCTCTGCTGGCCTCAGCCTTGGCCGGCAGTGGGTCTGTCCTGGAGCCGGTGGTGTTGGCTCTGCCCGACATGGGGGAAGGTTCTGGCAACTTCTCACAGAGGCCACCCCTGTAGCCTCCTCGCTCCCAAAACCTGGCCATGCCAACCCAACCCCCCTGACAACCGCCTTGGGTGATGTGGGGCCTCATGGCACCCTTGGGCCGTTGTGACAGTGCAGGGCCTCATGACACCAAGGGGCCATTGTGACACGGCAGGGCTCCATCCTGCCCCTGGGGTATTTAAGGAGCCCCCCTGGGGCACCCACTCAAACAGAACACCTTGCTCAGGAAGCAGCAGCTTCCCAGGACACCTGTGGAAAAGGAGCCATGGAGGAGCAGAACCCCAACCCCCAGAGCTCTGAGGAGAGGCACCAGCTGAGAGATGGAGGGAGAGGCCAACAGGAGGATGGCACCAGGCGTCCCAGCACCCTGCCCAGGCAGCTGCCTCCATCCCACACCTCCTCCTCCTCCCGCCCACAGCTGCGGCAGCCTCAGGGCAGCCAGGCCTGGTCCCTGCCCCGGCTGACATCGCCCCGCGGCACCCTGAGCTCCAGGGGCACCGGGAGCCCGGACGAGGGGCGGCGGGGCCAAGGCCCCCAGGGGCGCAGGGCCCGTCCTGGCGGTGCCTCGCAGGCTGCCATCCCGGCCAGCAGAGTCGCAGCCCATGGCCAGCACCGGCCCGTGAGGAGCTGCTGGGCCTGCAGTGGCCTGGTGGGGCCGGAACCGGTGAGGGCCAAGCGCGGATGGCCGGACGAGGCGTCCCCCGCGCCGCAGCGCTGCACGCCCAGCGTCTCCTGCACCCCTGTGCCAGCAGCTGCTGCTGTGGGGAGCCAGGTGAGCTCTGCAAGTCACCCACTGTCCTTCCAGGCCTCCACCAGCAAACCATCTCCTGACCGACAGAGAGAGGCCTCTCACCGTGTCGAGCAGGAAACCCAGACTGAGGCCTGGGCACAAGAGGCGGATTCAGCTGCTCAATATGCCGAGCTGGGGACACAGACAGATACTGTGGCAGATGAGAAGAAAATTTCAGCTGCTCCCCTCGTGGCTGACCAAGAGAAAGAGACTGAGACTCCAGCACAAGAGAATTCAGCTTCTCCTCAAGTCACTGACCGGGGGACACAGACCATGGCCCACAGGTTTGCCCCATCGACAGGCGTTGATGCCCTGGCTCACCAGCAGCGGCTCTCCCTGTTCTGCAGGGCATCCTGGCACTCCTCCATGGCTGGACAGCCCGAGAATGCGCCTCACGCTGCCAGCGCCCTGTGGGAGCCCAGGGATGGCTGCTGCTCCAAGTGGCCACACTGTCCTGAGCGTGGCACACCAAAGAAGTGGGGATGGATGACACTGCCACCCTACTGCTGGCCATGGCTCATTGAGATGAATCAGTTTTAATAAAATATTTCATTTCTCTAATTGTGCCCACCTGTGCCTGGTCCATCAGGAGAAAGATGGCTGCAGGTAAGGCCTGCGCAGAGCAGGAGAGCCCCCGTGCTCCTGCAGCCATGCAGAGCCCGTGCCCTCGGCCTCTCCCAGGCTTCAGGTGCTCCAGCTCCTCTGGTTCAGAGCCCTGGGCTGGTGCTGGTGGCCAGGCCTCAGCTGAGCCCTGCCCGTTCCCTCCCACCCACCTGCCTCCAAGTGACCATTTCAGATCATGAATTTGGTGAGTTTTCCCTAAAGCTGCTCCTCCCTGCATCTCCTTAGGCGCACGAGGAATCTCCCCAGTGTTGGGGTAGGAGCACCTGCATGAGCCCCTCTCCTCTCTCTTTTTAAGACCTGCCTTGGCTGTTCCTGTACCACTTTGGGGAGTTCCTCCTTGGTGGTGTGGGGGCAAATCTTTCCTCCTAGTCCTGCCATCAGGGCATTCCTGCTGCCCTTTCTAAGGAACCAACAAAACCGCAGCACTGCCCTCAGCTCCCTTGGCTCCCACAGGGGTGAGCAAAGCCAGCCAGGGACCAGCTGCTGGACGGGCTGGGGGGTGCTGGGACCAGACAGGGCTACACTGACATCTGTGTTTGGGCATGGCTGGGCTTGGCTGCAGAGCTCCGAGCACCGGGGTCAGGCAGGAAGCTGGGAGGAGCAGTGGAGTCTCCCTGTTTTCCCAGCTGTGCAGAGACACGGGGCCCTGCAGGTCCCACAGGCCACACAGCTTCCCCTCTCCCTTCCCTGAGCCACAGGCTCAGGCTGACATGCACGGAAATCTGCCTGGACACGGAAAAAAAGGCAGGAGCCAGGGAGCCTGATGCAGGTTTTTTCTGTACATCAGTGTTTTTGACACCACAGCCTGTTGCTGCATATAATAAAACAGAAATCAGAAAGAGCAACCAGAATACACACCCAAAGGCAAAAAACCCTCGGCTTAAAGAAGGTGCTGCCGAGCCCCCGGGGGAAGGCTGGCAGCGGGGCTCCAAGGGGGGAAACGCCTGCCCTGGCTGGGGAGAAACACAACACAAAGAAAAACGAACCAACAGAAAAACCCACCCAAGGCTCCCGCTGCGGAGCGGGGAGAGCCAGAAATCCCCCGATTGTCCCGACCTCAGTCCTGTTAGCACCTGTACAATAAAACTGTACCGGCCCCGAGGCGGAGCAGCCCGCCCGCACCCGCTCCCGCAGGGAGCTGCTCCCGGGACACCGGCGGGGCGAGGAGGGGGCTCCTGCCGTGGGGACAGAGCCTGGGGCGGGGCACAAGCTGCCGAAGCGGGGGACGCGCGGGGGGCCGCGGGCTGCGCCTGCCCGGGCGGCGGCCGCCGGGGACAGGGAGCAGCAGCACGAATGAGATGGAGGAAGGAGCCCGGGAGAGGATGGAGCAGCGGGGCTGGCTCCCGGCTGGGGCTGAGCGCTGGCAGCAGGAGCCAGCTCCAAAGCCAAGGGAAGGGGCTGTCCCCTGGCTTGTTGCTAGGGAGGGACGGGAACCCCTGGGCCTGGCTGGCCTCGGGGCACGCTGGAGAGGGGCGGGGGGGCGGCCTCATCCCATAGCCCGGAGCTCACCATCACAGTGATACAGACTCAGCAAAAACAAAGAAAACATTACAAATTAAATACTAATTAAATAAATACTATGGAAGACATTGGGAGGGGGAGGGCAAACAGAGAGGCGCAGTTCCGTAGGGTCCGGTGGGGAGGGGCGGCGGCTCCCACCCCTCACTGCCCCATTGAGCCCCGTGGAGGGGGTTCCATCACCCACCGGAGCTGGACGAGGCGGCGACCGCCACTGCTCGTGGCCAAGGGACTCGGGAAGTCCTTGGGAGGCGAGGGTCCTCCCTCCCCAGCCGGCGGAGACCCTGAGGAGAGGAGGAGCGGCTGCTCAAAGACTCGGGTCCCTGCTGCTGGCGCTGAGAGAGCTGCTTCCCCTTGGTCCTTATTATTGCCTCGTGATGCCGGGAGCGGCCTGGCCCCGTCAGCTGCTCCAGGCCTGGTACTCCACGGCCGAGCCCAGCAGCTGCAGCAGCTCGGGCTCGTAGTGCACCAGCTCCACAGTCTCTGCCGTGCCCGGCGCCGGCTCGGGGCTCGCCGGCACCTCCTCCTGCGCCAGCACCTGGCTGAGGGACACCTGGCGCTGGAACTCTGCCCGCGGCAGCGTGGCCACCTCGAAGTGCGGGAAGCGGGCCTGGAATATGCGGGAGGACAGCTTCAGCCGCTTGAGCACGTCAGAGAACAGGAACCAGTTGCAGGGCCTGTGAGGATGGCAAGAGCACGGCGGGTTACAGGGGTGCAGGGGGCTGCAGGTGCCGTGCCCACCCCCCCTGCCTCCTGGCATGCTGGCCCTCCCCTCTGGCCCTGGCACTGTTCTCCATGTGCTGCTTCCCCTCAGGAGCCCACAGACTGCTGTTTGATCATGGCCTCACAGGTCACAGCTTTTTAAAACACCCACAGTCAGGCAGGGACAGTGGTGTGAAAGTCCTGCCTTCAACAAGGTCCTGGCAGCTTCCCTGCCAGGAATAAGCCACATGGTCAGGAAATGGAGCTTCTGGTGTGGTTTATTGCTGGAGGGCATGCTGCATGTGTCCCTCTGCATGGACAAACACGGGCAGGCACAGAAATCTGCTGAACGGAAGAGCGGTGCTTTGGTTGCTGCCTCTTCCAAGTCACCCTTCTGTCCCAGCAACAGCCACCGTGTCACAGGGGGTGCAGGTGGGAGCGTTCTTCCAGTGCTGGGACTGATTTAGCCATAATGGAAGGGAAACAATTCTCAGAGCCATCAGTGGGAGCTGCTGCTGAAGGAAAATGGGGCTAGGAGCAGGATCACAGGGATGAGAGAGGGGAGCTTCCTGACAGGCACGGCACAGGGACACACAGGGCAGCAGGATGTGCCTGGCCATGGAGGGTGGAGGGAGCCCTGATGAGCCTTTCCTGCTCCCTAAGAACATTCCAGGCTGTGCCAAGACAGGCACTGCTTCCCCAGCTTCCCCAGTGCCACAGCCACAACTTCCCCTCTCTCCTCTGCTCAGAGCAGCTGTGGCTGCCCCATCCCTGGAAGTCTCCAAGGCCAGCTTGGACAGGGCTTGGAGCAGCGTGGGATAGTGGAAGGTGTCCCTGCCCATGGCAAAGGGGTGGAATGGGATGAGCTGTAAGGCCCTTCCCAACCCAAACCATTCTGGGATTCTGTGATGATTCTATGAAAAAACCACCTGAGATACATGAGCAGCTCTTCCCACCAGAACAACCAACGTGCTGCTGCCCACGCCGGGGCCGCAGCCACCCGTGGTCCCGCTCTGTGCTCCAGGGAAAGGTACTCACCCCCGGGAGACGGACACTTGGAGATTGTAGCTGGGAAGCAGCGGCTTGTCTGAGAACTCAAACATGAAGTTATCTGCTTCTTGCTCCTCTTCCTCCTGGTCTGAGCTCCCTGGAGGGTTGAGCAGCAGGTCGCAGCCGATGGTGTCCTTCCCCTCTGCAACAGGACAGAGGTTGCCACTGCTCAGTCACACACCAGCCAGTGCTGGCACTCCCTGGCCGCTGCCACGACCCCACGGGCACCTTCCCACAGCATTCCCACAGCCTCGTGAGAACCACACCCCTCCTGCTCCCCTCCAGCCCCTCGCCCCAGAGGAGCACGGAGCAAGCGCTGGCTGCTCTGCACACAGGGGCTGCTCACTGACCAGGTGAGGTGGAAAGAACAGCCCGAGGCGTGGCAGGAAGCTCAGGTGTGCTCTGGTCCCACAGCTGGGACGGGGCACAGCCTGCACCGTGAGCCACCCCACTGTGGTAGACTCCAGACTGTCTCCAAAATGACCTTGGCCCCTCTCCCACGTCAGCACAGACCTCCTCAGCCTGGAACAGCGAGGTGGAGGTGGATGTAGAGAGGCTTTGCCTGCACAGGCCCTACCAAGGAAGGCACAGCGAGCACTCTGCTCCTCGAGAGCTTCTCCACCCAGATCCCACCCTCAGAACCTCCAGCAGGTGACCCAGGGGAGCCAGCACCCGTCCCAGTGAGGACAGCAAGGCTGTGCCACCAGAGACTAATCCAACCAAGCTACAAGCATGAGGGGGAATTTAAGGTGGATATACAGAAGAAATTCTTCCCTATGAGGGTGGAGAGGCTCTGGCACAGGGTGCCCAGAGAAGCTGTGGCTGCCCCATCCCTGGAAGTGTCCAAGGCCAGGCTGGACGGGGCTTGGAGCAACCTGGGATAATGGAAGGTGTTCCTGCTCATGGTAGAAGAGTGGAATAAGATGGGCTTTAAGGTCCCTTCCAACTCAAACCATTGCATGATTCTATCACTTAGAGAATTTGCCTCCTGGCTGTTCTAGGAGGCATCTGAGCTCCAGCAGGATCTGTGTCCGGAGGGGATGGAGAACAGCAGGCTGGATCCAAAACCATTTAGTACCAGGTAATTTTCCTATTTACCCATCTGAAAAGCTCCTGTTGAAGAGAAGCTTGCTGCCTGGATTTTATTATGAAGAGCCGTGAATAGTCTTAGGTTTGCAGAGTGGTTCTGTCCAACTGAGATAATACAGGAGAACTCCAAAAACTTCCAGGTAAGAGAGTTTAGATTCTACAGAGAGCAGCCAGGCCCAGTGTGCCCCTGAGCAAATAAACCAATCACGCAAAAGTTTGACCCCACGCACGAGAGAAAAGGCTGAGAAAAAGAAAATCTTCTGGTGTGCTGCACGAGGCAGCTTCACACACCCGGCTGCGCACCCAGCACGAGTGGGATTCCTACAGACAATGATAGGAGACACTGGCTCAGGCAGGGTCTCAGGGAAAAAAAGTTATTTCCTAGTGCTGCCAAGGGAAAAAAGTTCTCTAAGAAACACAGTGCTGATATCGTGAAAACTTGCTGTAGAATAGGACAAAAATAAGTGACGTGGTTATTGATCCAATGTTGCTGCTGGCAAAGCTCAGATGCCATCACTGAAAAACCTCAGATTTCCTGAGCAACTCAGGAAAAAAAAAATAATTAAATGCATTTAATGTGGCAAAAATAGGGCCTGGTGTCTGTCCTGAAAGCTCAGTCCTGTCTGTCTGCCCCTGCAAAGGCTGGGACAAGGACAGGAACATTCTGTACCACCGAGGGACACAATCAGGCACAACAATGCCTGTCCCAGGTGGAGACAAACCCTGGACTGGGACTTTGTGTCTGGAGCTCCAGCAGCACCAAGTGCAGGACACTGATGACTTTTCCACACCTCGGAGATCCCACACCCTGGCTTCCTTCATTTTCCTTCTGTCCCCAGAGAGTTGCAGACCTCAAGGAAAATGTGGACAGCGTTCCTGCCTCGAAGAATAGGAACAGCTGAAGCAGGGCCTGGGATTTCTCCTGTATCCTGAGGGACGTGCAGTGCTTCAGCTGGTGGGGCTGATGGAAAGGGAGGTTTCCAAGGACTGATCCACTGGAGGAGGAGAGCTGTTTGCCGCCTGTGGTGATTGAGAGCAGCTCGGTTATTCCATAGCAGAACCAGGTACTTCCCTGCTCTGGGCTGTACCTGTTCCAGGTGACCCGAGGCGACTGCTGAGGCACCTGAGCCAGAAAGGGACATTTCAGGACACATGGTAAACAGGCTGTAAAGAAACCAGCCCCATGTCCCAGGCTTGGGCATCCTGCTTTTTCTGCGGCTCTGGCAGTGTCCGGCACAGCGGGGCTGGCACCGCAGCTGCTGCTGCAAACTGATCGCAGCAGGATAGCGAGGAGGGTCCCTTCCTGTGCCTGCTGGAAACAGACCTGGCAGGGTAAGGGATCGCTCCCCAGCTGGGTTAGCTCCTGCCTTGCCAGGCAGCCTCCCAAAGGCAGCACTGGGAATGCCCTGTGGATGGGGCAGCAGAGGGATGGCATGCCCAGCCCTCAGACAGCAGCTCCAACTTGGAGCAGCTCCCTGAGCCAAAGCTGGAAATATCCCACAAGCAACATCAAAGCCACAGGGCTCCAGAACCTTTTGTGCAGCTGACATTTCTCCAGGGATCATCATTCCACGTCTGGAAGAACCTCTGTCCTCCCCAGAGGTACCTGTTAAAGTCTGGAGCACCTGAGGTGTGAACATCAGCCAAACCAGCACTGGAAGGAACTTTCCACGACAGCAAGGATGAAATGATGCTTCCAGGGAAGGGTAGAGGAAGATCAGTGTGGGATTGTCTGACTTGTTAACAGCTTCAGGTTGCCCAGGAGAGGAGAAAAACCTGGCAGATGGCATCATGTGAGTGACAGACACCCAGCAGAGACACATCCCCAGGGGCCAGAACTCAGTGTGAAGTGGAAGGGGAAGAGGTTGGATATGGTTCACCTGGAAAGATGTATTTCAGCTGGAACAGGCTGGATGTGTTTCACAGAGGTGGTGGTCTTTCACCACCCTCAAATGAAGAAATACTCTGAAAAGCTCAACTAAAGTCCAGGGGCAGGAAAAGAAGTGCAATGTCCAGCCCTCCCTATGGAGATTTTCCATGTGTTAGCCAAGGGTCCAAGTAAGGCCCCTTGAGCAGTGAACTGCCATCACTGTGGCATTCCAGTCCCCCTCTGCCCCCAAGGAACACCTAAAGAGTCAGTGATGGTTTCCTTACTGGAAAAACAATCCTTTTCTTTTTGCCTACAGGGGTGGAGGACTGAAATGTGGGAAGACAGCAGCCTACATCCCAAGCCAGGAGCTTCCAGATGGAGGGGACACTGATAAATGGGACACAGGGAGATACCAGAACTCAAGCAAAAAGCTCTCTGGGCAACCAGGAACTCAGTAGTGACCAAAGAGAGCCAAACTCTTTTACCCACAAATTCACACAGCATCTTCCTTCCTTGTTTATCAGAGAAATCCAAGTGGGAATCAGTGATAAATCAAAAGGGGTAGTATCTTTAAAAATACCGCAAAGAACAGCTATTTTTCTTTGTAAAGGCTTGTGACAGCTTCGAGAGTGAGAAATTCTGAGGAAGGAGGCTGAGGTTTGAACTGTTCCCTTGGCAGGGCTGAGGTGCAGCAGCCTACAAACAGCGCTCTCAGGAGTGCAGAATTTCTCCTGTTCTGGAATGGAAAGGCATCAGGGTCCTCCAAGGACAAGTCCTCTGCCAAGAGCACCCTCCTGAATGTATCAGATCTCTTTTGTTTCTAGAAGGATGTTGGAAGCTATGGAGGTGAGCAACTACAACCAACAAGCAGCCTCTCAGCCTGCCAGCATAAATACTCCAAGTCCTTACAGTGGGCTCGGGAGTGCTGAACTTGGAAGAGGCTGGAGAGACTCCAGTGTGCCACAGGCCAATGCCAGATCCAGAACTTCTTCCACTGTAACCACAGTTTTGAGGAAGTGACAGTAATGGCAGGAGTCAGCCCTTCACTGGGAAATGCCTGGTGTTGTAAGAACAGGACCTCCCCTGGATGAACATCTCCCCTCCAAAGCAGAGAGGGATGGGCAGCTCTGGGAACCTGGGAGTTCAAGGCTTCTGCACCTTGAAGGAATGAGTATGTCCTTCACCTTCCTTGGTGACTGGTTAGCAGGGGAGCAACAAGAACTGCTACAAGAATGACATGCTGGGGATCGACAACCAGAGACCCTCGGGAATCACCAGCAGGACCTGGAGCCTAATCCTGCACTTGAAGGGATGCACATATCCAGCTTCCCAAAGCACGCCCTTCCAGGGGCAGCTCGCAGCATGTATCAGCACAGCAAGGTCTCTGCCCAGAGCGTGAGTGGGGAGGGATGTGGCCAAACCCGAGGGAATGAGGTGTTTTACACGGCATCACCTCCTGCTCTGCTGCCACCGACCCGGCCCGCGCTGCACTCACCGAGCACGGAGCTGCTGTAGAAATCCCAGGCTGTCCGAGGGTCTCCGTCACTGCGGCCCTGCAGATCTGACAGATAATCTAGAGAGGGGAAATCGAGAGGGTTAAGGGCTCAAAGCATCATGCCGGGGTGCATATCCACAGATCCAGGGGGAGCTGCTTCACCTCTGCTGCTTTTCCCACTTGGGCATTACAGCTAAAGCTGAACCATGGCTGCAGGATTTTCTGCCTTGTCTCTGTCTGAGAACCACCTCTGGCTGTCCTTTCCTTGCTGTTGTGGAGAAGCCACAACACTCGTCTCGCGTGTACACAAAAGGCACCAAACGCGGCCACAGGGATCCAAAATGGCCCTTCCTGCCAGCAGCAGCATTTGGGCAGGGCTCTTTTCGCACAGAAGGCAGCATTATTTGGCAACAAAAACCTGTTCTCTTAGGTTAGGCAGTAGAACCAGCAACTGTGGAACAGCGTCTCCAAGCAGAGCACTGTCTTTAGTTGTGTGACCACAGCACAGCTGTCTCCTTGCACACTGAAAACTGAAAAGTGACTTCTGTCTTATACAGGAAACAGATATAATTCTACAATTAAAGTTTGGGTGGTAAAAACATGCTTGTGTGACAGGGCAGAGCTAAAGACTGAGTCAGTTTCTGCTCAAGCCCTTTGACACCCAGATTTGGCCCTGTATGCTGCCAGAGGGGAAGGACAGGAGCACCGTGACCCCAGGCCTGGCGCCTACCACAGAGGAAGCGCTTCATCACATCGCTGGTGGCCAGCTTCACTGCTGTCTGCCCAGAGTACGTGGCCAGAGTGGGATCAGCACCATAGGAAAGGAGAAGCCACATGGTTTCCAGGTTGTCATTCGCTACTGCATCATGGACAGGCCTGCAAGGGCAGAAGCAGAAAGGGGCCGGGAGTTCGCTAAGGAAATGCTCTGGTTTGGGTTAAGGTCAGTTTAGTGATGACCAGGCTGAAGAACGCACCCCGCTCCCTGCCCCACACTGCCCCGGGCGTGCCCCCGGCTCACCTGGTGCCGTCCTGGGCGCTGCAGTTGACGTTGGCGCCGTGCTGGAGCAGGATGTGCAGGATGTCGATCCAGCCGCGCGCGCAGGCCTCGTGCAGGGCCGTGTACCCCGCGTTGTCGTGGTGGTTCACGTCACTGCTCTTCTTCTGCAGGCAGTACAGCACCACGTCCTGCACGACAAGAGCACGGCTGTGACAGCCCGTCCAGGTGGGGCAGCAGGGGCACACGCAGCAGGGCGCAGGACTCACCTTGTAGCCCAGGCGAGCTGCTCGCTGCAGGAGCGTCTCCCCCGCGTTCTTGTTCACAATCAGCCGCCGAGCTCCGGGAGGAACGTTCTGGGCCGGGGGCGACTCAGGGGAGCTCCCCGGGCTGGCCCGATGGGACTTACAAAGTGTCCACAAGTCCTGGGGCTTCTTCAGCGAGCATGTTTTGGGCTGGTTGCAGCAGCCTTTCCCCTGGGAAAGAAAGGAATACGACTCCTTGGCACATGTGGCCATGACTCACGGGAGTCCCCTTCTCCCTCTTCCACCCCCACGTGTTCCCCTCATCCATTCAAGCCTTACCTTCCCCTCGTCACAGATCCCTGCCAGGTGTTTGGTTTTACATTTGCGTTTTCCTGACGGTTTCTCCAGCTCTTCTTGGGCAGGAGAGCTGTCGGAGTGCTCCAGGAAGAAGCCATTCCGAAAGTCCGTGCGTCCTTGAGATTTCCGGGGGGAAGGGGACAGCCTGCTCCTCAGCTGTAGCTCTGTGCCTTTGCCCTTCCCAGACTCCTTCTGCTTCCGGTGCCTGCAATCTAAAGGAGAAATGTGAATGAGGAGCTTCTGAAGGTACCACACTGAAGGTCACCCAGACCTCTGCCACCAGGCAAGACAAACTGCCCATCTCTGAGAGCTTCGCAGGAATCAGAGCAGATGTGGCTGCCCCTGGATCCTTGGCAGTGTCCAAGGCCAGGTTGGACAGGGCTTGGAACACCCTGGGACAGTGGAAGGTGTCCCTGCCCATTGCAGGGGTGGCACTGGATGAGCTTTAAGGTCTCTTCTGACCCAAACTTTTCTGGGATTCCATGATTCTAAATCCAGCCCCAGAGCAGGGGCAAACCCTCCCAAATGCTGCTGCAATCAAAACTCCTTCCAGGCTCCTGTTCTGAACAGGAGGCATCTTGAGAGTGCCCGTGAGTTGCCAAGACACTGGGAAGCCGACTTGAAACTTTGTACCTGGTCTGACAGAGGCTCCCAGACACTGCAGGATAGTGTAACGCTGTGCTGAGCAGACACCAGCTGCTGGGAGGTCAGCTGCCACCTCTGCTCCCCACAGCACCTCAGCAGCACCTCCGCCTCTCCTGAGGAGTGCCAGTCTGAGCTCCAATGTGGCAGAAAGCAACAGGGCTGTGTCCACTTCATGCCCTCCAAGAGCACAGCCCGAGCATGCAGAGGGCTGGCACAAGTGCTGCCCCCGACAGCTCTGCCCCCGAAGTCGCCTGTGTGCCCCTGGACACAGCTACGAGCCACAGCCAAGCGCCAGCACACACCGAGCCGGACGGATCCCACGGCCTCGACTGTGCCTGCACAGGGAGAGGGGACCACAGGCACTGCTGCCCTCAGGGACGTGCTCCTCATGGGTTTAGGCTTCACAGAGGAGCTGGCAGTGGCAGGGGAAGGCGCAGGAGCAGTGGCAGAACAGAGGTGGGCACAGGCGGGCACAGCGTGTTCCTCCTCACACCTACAAACCACAGAGGGGGTTCCCCCATCACTCCACCCTTGCTAATCCTCTCGCCCTTGTGCTCCCTGGTGCAAGTTGCAAGTCGCCCTCACAAAGCAAGACGAAGCCAAGAGCAGCTGAGTTGGATCGGGATGGCTCCGCGTGCCCCTGCGTTAGCCCAGACTGCTGAGCGCTGCTCCCAGGGGCCCTGCTTGTCCAGAAATACTCCACTGTGCTACCTCGTCCCATTCTCGTTTTCCCACGCCCTCTGTCTTAATCCGAGGGTAAGATCAGTGTCTAATTAGCCACATAAATTGCTGTTTACTGCTCTGGAATTTACTGTAAATGTTTTTGAAAGAAGAACTGATCGATTGAAGCAGCCCATCCTGTGGCCACCAAGTCGTTAAAATTGAGGGAGTTTCATCATTACAAAAAAAATCCTGAGAACCAAATCCCCCCCAGAATTCCACACATAACAAAACAAAGAATTCCCATGCTGGTTCCCAGTTTAGTACCAGAACCCCCTTTCCAGGTTGTACCTGCTTTGGATTTCCGCCTCCGGTGGGGATATCCCACTTGCTCCTCCTCCCGCTCAGTCAGGTATTCCCCTGTCTGGTATTTCCGACTTTTCTGCCGTCTCCTTTTCTTCCTTTTGATGTGGCCGTCCTCCTCCTCCTCCTCTTCCTCCTCGTTGGGCTCCCACAGCTGCCTGGGTGATTCCGCTCTCCAGGGCAGCTCCCGGGTCCTCCTCGTGTGACAGCTGCTCCTCTCAGACACAGACCTGTCCCTGTCCCTGCGGCTGTGGCAGCGGGATGTCCTGTGGGATTTGCGCAGCTTGCGATGTTTCAAGGATGTCTCCTCCTCCTCCTCCTCCTCTTCCTCCTCCTCCTCTTCTTCCTGATCCTCCTCCAGCAATGGTAAAATCTCCTGACCACTCACATCACAGTCTCCCGTCACACCAGCAGAAGAGCCAGCAATGCTTCCTGCAAGAAAGTGGGATTTCTAGCTGACAAAAAAGCCAAGAGGATCCACAAGGCAAAGCCTCAAAGCAGGACAAAATGCAGGGACAAGGCCACGTGAAAAGGGAAAGCTCCCAGTCCAACCAGGACTGTCACCGGCAGCCCGGGCACCAACTCACCCGACTGACTGCGCGTCCGGCTGCTCAGCACCACCGGAATGAAATCCCGGAAGTTGTTCTTGGGCTTCTTCTCCAAGTAACCTGTGAGGAAAACCGAGCCTTGAGAAAACAGATCACAGGCCTGTGACGTGGGAAGGGCAGTGCAGTGTCACCACAGCAGGGGCTGCTGCGATGGGACAAGGGGGATGGCTTTAAATGAGCAGAGGTTGGTTTAGATTGGATATAGGGAAGAAGTTTTTGACAATGAGGGTGGTAAAACACTGGCACAGGTTCTCCAGAGAGGTGGGGGATGTACCATCCCTGGAAACATCCTAGGCCAGGCTCGACCAGGAGCAACCTGGTCTAGTGGAAGGTGCCCCTGCCCATGGCAGCAGGGTGGAACAAGATGAGCTTTAAGGTCCCTCCCAACCTCCTCCATTCTGAGAGTCTGATCATGCTGCAGCTCTGTTTTGGATCCCAACCCAGCTCCAGAGGCCATTTGGCTTCAGGGGAGCAGCAGTGTGGCCCCTAGGGCAGCCTGACCCCGCAGGAACCCGCTGCCATTCCCAAGAGTACCTTCCTCATGGCTGTCTCCACGGTGAGCCGGAGATGGGCACTCTGACTTCGCTGGCCTCCTACGCTTGCGCTTTACCCTGAGGCTGTTGTGATCCGTGATGGCACCCAGGCCGCTGCGGCCCTCCCAGCCTTCCTGCTTGCCAAGCTCATGTGGATTGTCGTGGTGTTTTTGCCACTGTGGAGGGAGGACACAGGCTGAAGCTGGAGCTTCCGACTGAGCTGGAGCAGCACAGAAAGGACAAAACTCCATCCCCACTGATTACGCTGGTGCCCCTCCAGCTTTTTTGACACTCCAGATACATTTTTGCCCTGGACAACCTGCAGCACAGGTACATTCCCGTACAGGCAGGCAATGCCCAGGAGCACAGGTAGAAAGCCCTGTGCCCTCAGCTGCCCCCCATGAGAGCTCCCTCCTCTCCCCTAGCCCCACCTCTGCCCTGACCCAGCGGTCCCAGCCCATCCCACGCACCTTCCGGCCGTGCACACTCCGGCTTCCTGACTTGCTTGGGGACTCCTCGCTGTCCTGGCCCTGGCACTTCAGTCTCTTGTGGCTCTGCCTGGTGTCGCCATCATGCTGCCGCTTGGCCTTGCAGCGTGTGCCACCCTCCTGCTTGATTTGCCCCGTTCCTTTGAGCTTGGCCTCGAAGGCCTGGGGAGCCGCCCCAGCCCGCAGGCAGGTCACCGACGGAAAGGACACGTCACACTCCACCCGCTCCTTCTTGACCCTGCACAGATCCACCTGCTGCACACACGGGAGGGGCTCCGTGGCCGGCGGCTCCTGGGAGCCCTCACAGCCCGGCTCCTTGCGCTGGCCATCCGTGGGCACCTCCGGCACCATCCGCAGGCCCTGCTGCCCAGCCGCTGGCAGGTCATGAGACAAATACGCCGCTAACACTTGGTTTTTGGGTTTTGCATCCGACTGTTTGAGGCTACAGCTCCCCTGGGGAGCCTCAGTCTGTGCGTTGCCCTCCTGACTGGAGTCAGCCCCTGGCTGAGTGCACTCCTGACTCTTTGGAGCGTTGTCCAGCTTCCCCTTCCCCCCCTTCCCATCTAAAGCGCTGGTCTGGAGAGCTGGACCTGCCTCCAGCGGGGCTGGGTTGGCCGGCTCCTCGTAGGGCTTGGGCAAGACCCGGCAGCTCTTGCTCTTGGTCGCAGCATCCTGTTCCTGAGGCGGGAGCCGGGGCAGCCCCTCCGGCAGGCTCTGGGCGGCCGCGCTGGGCTCGGTGGGCTGCACACTCGGGAACGCCGGCAGCTCACCCGCCCCGGCTGGCTTGCAGGGGCTGCTCTGGTTCGGGGGCAGCTGTCCTGCCGTGGAGATGCCGATGGAAAGCAGCGGGGTTTGATGGTAAGGAGACCAGCCCAGGGGCAGAAGCTGAGGATTGGAAGGTTTTCCATTGACGGGGCATCGCGGGTACACACTTCCCTGGACGGGATTCCAGGTGGCGATGTCCTTGGACTGACACAAAGGAGCTCCTGGAGCAACTCTGCCGTGAACAAGTCTCCTGGCAGGATCCTGCTGTCCTTCTGTGCTGACCTGGTTGGCTTTCTTCCCACAGGGAACGCCGGCACTGCGGGGCTCGCCCTGGTCGATGATGGAGATGGGCTCCTGCTTGGGCAGGTGGCGCGGGTCCCTGCTGAGGCTCACGCCGGCGTCCTTGCTGAGCAGCAGCGAGGCCGGCACCGGGTTGGCGACGCCGACGTAAGTGCCGGGAATGGTGCTGATGAGCGCGGTGTTCTTCACCCAGGAGCCCTGCTCGCCGTTGCGCAGGAACTCGGGAAAGATGACCAAGGGCGGGGTGGTGCCGAGGCACGAGGTGACGCTGCTGCCCGTGGCCTGTGCCGCACGCTGGGACTTGGAGAGGACGGTGGTGAGCAGCGCTTTGCCGCTGGTGTGCACGGGGGTGAGGATGGGCATGGGGGGGGTCTTGCGCTGGCTGGGCGGAGGCAGTTTCTGGCGGTTGGACTTGGAGGAGAGATCAAGAGGCATCTCACTGCACTCCGGGGATGAGACCATCTCACGCTCCAGCTGGGGAGGGGACTTCAGAGGAGACAGGGAAGTGGCAGCCCCCGGTGCATGTGGCTCGGGAGCTGCCGGGGCTCTGGCCTGCACGGCGGTGCCAGAGGAGGGAGCAGCGCTCCCGCCCGATGCTGCCGGAGGAGCCTGGCTGGAGGGCAGGGCCAGGCCAGTGCTGGACAGGGGAGCGCTCTCGGCCGCAGCCTGGGCACTGCTTCTGCCCGAGGGTGGGGGGCAGCTGAGCTGATTCACCTCCACAGACACCACTTTGGCATCCGAAGCCAAGGGCCTGGTGACAGAGAAGGTGTAGGGGTAGGAACGCAGCTCTGGGGAAGCGATAATGCCCGGCAGGCAACGCTCGTGCAGGTAGGAAGGCAGGACGGGGAGGGTGAGTGTGGAGGAGACCCCCAGCGTGGCCGGGAGCGTGGCCACGCTGAGCGGCTGCCCGCAGCTGGGTGGGGGGATGTACACCAGTGACTGGCTCGGGCTCAGCACAGCCCCAGCCTGGAAGGACAGGGGCAGCTTTTGCATAGCAGGGGCCTGAGAGGGGGGAAAGCAAACCCTGTTCAGTGTGAAGGTGGCGGGAGTGGAGGCAGAGGTGTTGCAGCTGGAGACAACCACAGACAACGTCCCTTCTGCCAGCACGCCTGGCCCTTGTGCTGCAGTGCTCGGGGGGGCTTTCTCGTTCCCAGCAGGCTCAGTCTCTGGAGCCACGGAGCAGGCTGGGGCAGCATCAGCCTGCTTGTTGCTGGGAGGATCTGCCGGTGTCCAGGCAGCATCAGCACCGCTGCTCTCCTGCTCCACAGCTCTGGGGGTTTCTGGCTCCTGCCCTCTGCCATCCCCCTGACCTGCCAGAGGGCCCAGGGCATCATCTGTCACAGTCTTTCCCGCACACTCCAGGTTTGGGTTCGGATCAGGCGGCTGCTCCTCCAGTTTGGGTCCAAGCTTTTCCTCCACCTTGCCATCAGCATCCAGCCCCTGGGCACTGCTGCCACCACCGCTGACTGCTGTGAGCTCCACCTGCGACAAGAAGGGAGAAGGTGTTCCTGGGAGCTGTGCAGGTGGCGCCCAGGGAAGCAGGAAGGATCTGCCCACCCAGGACATGGAGGCAGAAGCAGCAGACAGCTCTGCCCAAAGGAGAGCACCGCTTTGCCTCACTGCATCCCTCTCAACGAGCCCATGGCATCCACTAGGGAAAATGCTCCTGTCGGGCCTATTCCATCAGGGAATGGCCTCCTTGGACCCAGCCATGCAGGCAAAGAACTCACCTCGGAAAGGCTGCTGCTGACACAAAACTCTTGAGACCCCAAGTGCTGGGAGCTGCTCGTTTTAGACTCCTCATCAGAAATTGGGGCTCTCCTAGGTGAGGAAGAAGACACAGGATTATGAAACCCCAAAATACCCTCCCAGCATCCCACCCCTCCCTGTTTCTGCATGGGACAGTGGAGCAGCTGTACACCTTCCTTACACACAGCTACCCACCCTCATCATGGGCCAGCCCAGCCTTCCCCAGTGTCACAGCCTGGTGC
>VXBT01001064.1:0-28694 GCA_013400235.1 Oriolus oriolus | reverse complement strand
ACCTGTCTTTCAATCCAAGACAACCTTATATAATAAAACTGCAACAACTTCAATAGAGAAACTGTCTCTTTATTATGTTTGCACAGCTCTGAGGAAAACAGAGCCTTGACCTTCATGGGCCATCAGAATCATCCTGTAATACAAATGCTCAAAAATGAAAGTTAGTGTGAGCAATACCACTCAGGCAAGATGCTGCAAATGGACTCATAATTGCCTGATACTTAATTTCTGATGTGAATATCTGAAGCAGATTTCAGTCCCTTGCCAAAACGTTGCTTAAAAGTCCAGACCAAAAAAAAAAGCAAAAAAAAAGCAGGCAACCAGGCTTTATCTGCACTGGTAAATTAAGCCATGATTGGAAATGTTCCAAGTATCATAATTGCATGTATTTTTCAGTTGGTAGAATGCTAGCAGGTATTCAGCCTGGGTCAACCATCAGTCTCTCAAGCAATCCCTCAACACCATTATGGTGTTTGAGACCCATCTTGGCTAAGTCAGACCCTCTGTTGCAGTTCTAGCAGGGTTTGATGACTCAGGGACGGTTCAGATTCCAGCCTTTTTGCACCAGTTGGGCTCAATACGAGCAAGCACTCCCTAGCACTGTTTTACTTGGTGTTAAGAGATGTCACCACAGGGCCACATATCATCGTATTCTTGCTTACAGTATTACCAACAATAGAGTCATCTGTCACAGCTCAGGAATGTGCTCATCATTTTGTTTAACTGATTTATATTTCAGTGTAAACTGTTTGGTGTCTTCAACTGCGTCTGTTCCTGTACATGGCCAGATTGCAAACAGCAGGGAAAAAACCCTATCATCCATAAGCAGGCACTTAATTTCTTGGCTGAAAATTTCACACAGGAGAGACGTCTCTAGTTTGTATGCTAGTAAATGCATTTACAGCTGAGACACCATCACAAAACGGACTGCCAGTTATGAGAATAACTTTGCACATGACTGAACAAGTCCAACCCATTTGCATTCAAATTATCTAAAATGAATGGTCCCAGTTCTGCTATTCTTCATTCTACACTTGTTATTCTGTGCATAGAGGCTCAGACCACCATAAATTCATATTGGTTGTTTTACTATCTAGACAGATTTTTTCAAGATTTTCTCTCTTATCACAGATATCTTTCAGAAAAAAAACCCCTGTTTCCTGAATGCTGTTTTGAGCAAAAATTAACAAGAAATAGTGGTGGATGCATCTCCAAAATGATATGATTTGGCTCAGAAGACTCTCTCCTCTATCCAAACAATAATTTGGAAGTGGCTGGCTAGAAGTCTGGAATATCTATTTGGAGCTTCTCTGAAGTATCTTATTGAGTGGAGGAGGGTAGAGTATTTTTCTTCAGCATACAAAGACAGTGAAGATAGAGAGTCTTGAGTGTCTCTGAAAGAAGCCCAAGAGAAAGTAAACTCCAAGGTCTATTTTGTGCTTATCATATTGAATGAGTTTTATGGGGAATACTCTCTTTATACCAGACTGCTTCCAGCACAGCAAAGACAATTCTTACTCTTTGTGTGTTTCACACACGCGAACTGGAATTTCTTTCCCACTCTATCTGTACAAGTCTTCTGAATACTAAAATGGAAAATCCCTCCAGGCAAAAGCTGAGCCTTGATGCAGTATGTACATCTCCTAGTACAGCTGACTCTGACCTACACTAACAGTACATATAGAGCAAAGGAACTCAGATATTATGTGATCTGACGTTGAGGTTAAAGGCCAGGTATTACTTATTTAAACTGAATAACTCATGCATGACAAAAGAAAATATTTTATTAACAAAAAAATTTCAATCATAATTAAAAGCGTTAGGTCATTTTTTGTGTTTGTCCTTAATTCTTTTCTGACCAAATTTTTAAGACATCTTTTTTCAAGAATGTTTAGCATAGCATCATTAGTACAATTGGCACAATAACACTAACTGTGGCCTTTAGCCATTTACACAATGTGGACAGAAAGAGTAAGTGAAAGTAACTCCTTTCTCTTGGATGGATTATTAAATGAATGGCAAATGAAATCTCTTGCCAGTCACCAGATGGTGCAATTATCAACAATCCTACAAATTTTGTTTAACCGTATGTATGGTTTAATCTTAAGGAAAATGTTCTTTGTTGTTCATGGAGATTTCATCCCATAAGACACTGCATTTTGGAAGGCATTACTCTAATTGGAACAGTTTCCTAAGTGCATGTGTTATTGTGATAACAATAAGAAAATACATTGCTTGATATCAGAGTTTCTGAGATGCAACCTAAGAAACTGACTGTTATTTTGAAGAGGGGATTTGTATCTGGAGCTTCAAAATTCATGTATTTCGTGTTCATCTGGTAATGCCATTCATACATAGTAATATTGCACAGTTTAATACATTCAGCAGGAAGACTTTATTCAATATCTGTAAGTACAAAGAAAGAAAGCTCAGCAAGAATGCAGCATTACTTTACATTCATGTTTTGTTACTGAAAATAAAGTTATTACAGTACTTGTATATACACTAATAAATTTAGGAATAAATATTAAATGTTACCAAATGTGGTAAAATATTTGGGAAAGAGGTTAGCGCAACTACAGACATTGCTGTATTTTTTTAATGTGCAAAAGGTTATGGCACTTGGGACAGAATTTACTTTGAAACAATTAGGAAAATTCAATCAGAATTTAAAATTCGAATTCAGAATATTTAGACCTTTTAGTAATAGGTCCATATATAACAAAACCAGTGAGGTTTCAGTGCAAAAGTATGTGCTAAAACCTAATTTTCCCATAAGCCAAGTTCAAACAATTCTTTTGCATCTATTGAGCTTGATCACAAATAATACTTCCATAGTATGCACATGTAAAGCAAAAAATAATTTGTCTTATTGTGTCCGTCTTGTACATTGATCAGACAAAAAGTATATCCCAAAGTATGCTTATATTTGAGATAGTATTTCCTCATTAGTACATATTTGTGCATGCACACTCAGATATATTTTGAACGTAGATTCTTAGCTACAGAAATTACAGCTCTTACTGAAGTAAACCAGAAAGAATCTATAAAGATACAAGGCCAGAACCTCAACTGCAGTCAATAAAATAACTTACGTCCTAGTTTGAAATGAATGCATACTTCTGATTTAATTAATCAAGGATCCATAACTTAGAGCAGTTCCAATATTCTCATCAAAACGAAAAGGTAAGCTCACAAGTGTGTCTGAAGTACCTTTGTACTGCTGTGGGAAAAAAAAGCCAAAAAAAAATTTAAAAGAAACAGGCAAAAATCTTTGATTTTTCTGGCCTTGAAATACTGCTAAGTTTGTTCCTCTCCCTTCTCTGTGAAGGCCAACAGTCAGAGACTGCTCAAACAAATGTATTTCTATGGGTCAGGAAATTTCCAAATTTGTGATTGCATAAGTCAGTGGAGGAAGAGAAACAAAGGAGCTGTGATGCATTTAGGTCACTCGAGGAGCTTGCCATTCTGTATCTGGCCTACTTTATTTTAAGATTGCTTCACAGTCTTGAAGACTGCACAGCAGTCAGTTGTGGGCAGGAACTAATTTAAGTCAGTAAATACATTACCCTATTGTAACAGTGGAAGGATAATGAGGGGAAAAGAAATAAAATGGCAGATTTATTATTTGTCTCAAAGTTGATCAATTAAAAAATTTTCTGTACTGTTTTTATCTTCAGAAATATTTGTCAATGATGCAGTCAGAATTTTAAATGAAATGCGCCAATTATACAGTTCAGGATATAAATTTCTAACTGCACACTCTTTCCCCGACAAAAAAAAAAAAAAAACAAAAACAAAGAAAAAATATTTTATTGATACTTACTGCCTGATATAGTTATCCAAAATAGTTCTGTGACATGACCTGAAATTGTAGCATGACATTATGAGTTATTTTGGACTGAAAAGTACAAGCTTAAAGTAAAAATAGCTATAGCCAGAGGGGAAAAAAGCAACTAAAGAGAAAAAATAAATGTACTAGACTAGGAGGAAAAAAATTCATACCAGTTTGATATTTTCTTTCTTTCTTTCTCCTTGCAATTTTTACAGTATCCTATGTACACAGCTGCCTTAAATAAGTATGTGCTTAAACTTCTGAATATGTCACAATTGTACGAGAAGAAAACCCATCCAAAAAACTTTCAGCCTCATCTGAGATCATGAATGCTGATGAAGTATAAAAGTTGAATTGCACCATTAAAAGCAGTGTAGTTTTCCAGTATTAATATTACTTCTTCTAGTAATCCCAAACTTCCCTGAGCGTATCCATTTCAAGTAAACTGAAGAAACCCAAGTGACTGGCCAAAAGTGTCCTATTTTACCTCTGTTTTCCTTTAGAATTTTTTGTATAAAAATATCACCACTTATTGCCTAACTATTTTGGTAATAGTTTTTGGCTCTCAGGCTGCTGATTAGCTCTCTGTAGGGCTGTAGAGAGAGCATTTACAGCTGAGACACCATCACATTCTGACCCTGCAAAGGCTTATGCACCTGATGTCTCTACACACTGCAAGGAAGCCTTGCTGACATCAGCTGAGCTGTTCTCAACATGCTGAGTTACATGTGGTTTCAAATACTTGCAGTCTCAGGAGCAATGAGGACAAGAAATCGCTGGTACTTTATGTCTCTAAAACCCTAAATGCAACCTAAAACAATCACTTTCTGTTTTAGAAGTTATCTCCAGGGCACTGGATCCAATTTGGCTTTCAAGGCTTGCTTTTTAGTTGTCCATTTCATGTAAGGAATATTTTCAGTTGAATCCCTCTTGAATAACAAGGGCAGTTAAATGTTTTCCTCAGCCCATGCTGGGCTGCCCTGACCTTTACAGTGCAGCAGGATGACACAGTTAAAACCTCCAGAACCTGGACCTGCCTATCCATTTATGCTCAGGTGTTATCCCTTGCAATGTTATTTGGATTGCTGTAATTTCACCTGGCATGTCTTACTAAAGCAAGAGTGAATGAGTACCTACTTTTTAGATTGTGGTTTCTGGAGTGATGAGTGAAAATCTCCAGAAAAACTGTGAAACACATGGTCTCTTCTGTAAGCTACTATCATCCTTTATCCTATTAGCAGGAACTCGGGTCTCCACTTCTGTAAAAAAATTACTTCAGCACAGCAGTCACTGAGTCTGTGGGCTGTCTATGGTGGATTTGCTGTCCATTTTTCAAAATGCAGTGTGGAGTGT
The DNA here is from genome assembly GCA_013400235.1 of Oriolus oriolus. Lineage (NCBI taxonomy): Eukaryota > Metazoa > Chordata > Aves > Passeriformes > Corvidae > Oriolus > Oriolus oriolus. The sequence goes on along the minus strand of VXBT01001064.1, from coordinate 23,506 downwards.
TGTGCTTCAAACCTCTAAAATGTCTGTTGTTTAAAGCTGTCCTTTGAAATATACAAGGTTTGAGCCTGCAAATTATCTGTATTAGTTAAAAAAAAAGGTTGTGGGGTATCTTCTAGGTCACCAGATTCTGGACACATGAGCAAAGAGAAAATGTTTAGCAATAGATAAAGGCAGGGATACTGCTTAGTGGTCATGCTTTGAGGTGTATGATACTGGAAGTTAATACTTTAATATGATGAGATTGCTTCTCTTCGTCAGTGCTTACTTTGCACACACATGAACTGGTGCCAAATTCTGTGATGATTTGATCAAGTGGGCCTGCACACTGGTGTTTTTAAACCTACATTCCCTCTGTTACACAGTAGAAGTAATGAGAATTTATTCAATTAGCAGTCCAGTAAGTTTAAGGTTTCAAGCATCACAAGGACCTTTATTTCTGTTCTTCTGGTTTTATTGTTTTTACTGAAAGTTTTTTAAGACTTGTTGCTACAGTAGCAGTAGGGCAATAATAATTTCCTGTAAAAGCTTAGTGTGCGATGTTACTGTGTCATGCAATTGCACAGTCTAACAAATATCTCTTTGGTTTTCTAATCCTAAACTTTCTGAGGACTCCACCTTCTGTTAAGTTGTGAGTATCTTAAGGTGTTTTGGTAAACAAGAACATATAGATGTTACTAACTTTTCACATAACACAGAGTCAGACTGAAGAATGAATTCATTCTTCCAGATTAACCAAAATACTCAGATTGGAGAACCTCCCAAAGTTTGAAGTGAATGTACAAGGTCAGAGACCACGCAAGTCCACATTGCACTGCAATGAGGAAGAAAAGCAGGAAGCTTCTAAAAATCTGCCTGCAGCAGAGAGCAAACTCAATGAAGTCCCAGAGATGCACGTCAAAAGGAAACTTTTCTGCTGTCCACAGGGCGATGATTCAGGAGCTATAGAGAGCTGTGAAGGCAGAATGGAGAAAGGTCAATCTCTTTTCTTTCTCTTTTTCCTCTATGTAGAGAGAGTGAAGGCAAAAGGTGGTTTTATTCTCAGGCATAGATTTGCTTTGACTCACTCTGAAGACTTAAATTCTGTGTAACGATTTTCCTCATCCAATGCAATATTACTTTGTTACTCTAATGAAATACAGTCTGGAGACTGAAAACTTTCTTATGTGTTTATGTTCTTGCTTCAAAAAAAATTGAAGTAGCTCCATCTCAAGGTTTTGGGGTCTTGTCACAAAAATCTTTTATACAATGTCTTGGCAAAAGATGCTTGTTTTCACCAATAAGTAACATTGGTATGAGCAAATATATTAAACTGATAAACACATACCAAAGAGATGACATTGTTGTTAATTGTGGTTCAACACTTATAAAAATAATTTCTGCACTTGTACAATTACAGAAGGCCAAAAAAATGTAAGGAGAAGGATTTCTTTATGTTTATGAATTACAAATAGGAGATTTGCAATCAAGAATCAGGTATCAGGAAACAACAGATATTGCTGCATTACTGATACAATTACCTTCTATCTGGAGGAAAAATGTAAGAGAACATTAACAATAATGAAAAACAAATAATTATGTCCTTTGAAAAGCTGTTCTCAAGGCTGACACCAGTTTGACCAGCTGTAGCTGGTGTTCATGTTTATAGAGTGTCCGTGTAAGCCAATATATGCTTGCATGGAGAAGTGAAGATACTTCTGAATCCTGTCCTTCATGTTTCATCTGGAAAAAAAAAACATCTGGATGTGGTGCTCAGGAATATAAGCTAGTGAAATAGATTCTTGCTTTCCAGAACTTTCTAGTCAGCAATGAAAATGTTACCATGATGTTTAATTTCAATTGGATAAATACATTCTTAGATTTACTTGGTTCGTGCTTTGGATAGTAACACTCAGGGGAGATACATGTTTTGGTATAGGAGATATCAATAGAAAAAGAATAGACTAATAATAAGCTGTAGATAGTTTAAGCCATAAGGGACTTTTGAAAGCTGCTAGGATTATTAAACTGGAATCTGTACCACAAAAACCTGGTCTGAATCCAAGGGGAAATACTTTTATTGACTTTTATAAATGCTAGAGCAGACTGGTTTTGAACAAATGATTTTTCCACAGCACTTGTTTTTGTTTGTGAAAATAGGAGAAAAATTAAATAACTTATTTTCACCATTACTTTCAAAATAAAAAGCTTGGATTGTTATGTCTGAATCAAAAAAAGAAAAAAAACAGCCAAGAGCTAGTTGAGATTCATAAAAATAATGAAAAAAGTTCTTCAAATAATAATTAAAAAATAACTCAATGGAAGGTTTCTTTTCTACAGAGAAATAAAACCAAAAGAAAATAAACCCTTAGAAAGCCTCTCAGGTTGACTTGAAAGACTTCATCTTTTCCTTGGTATTTTTTTCAATAAGATCAAATAATGGCTTCCAAACACATGTCTAAGCTGTCACCATGTCAAGTTCCAGAGTTATGGGAGACTATAAGCTATACAGCTTGGAGCTGGGACAGTACAGTTCCTTATACACATATGTGTAATTAAGATAGTATGTTCAAGCGTTTCAGTATTTTTTGCTGGCAAAGCTGCTGCACCCAAGTGTAAGAAGACTCTGGTAGCTCCAGGCATCAGTGTTTATAATATTATGACTATTCAAAAACATCCTCAAAAATGCAGCCGTCTATACTCTTTTCTTGTCAGAAAAGCTGCTGAAAAACACAAAACCTCAATAAATCAGATTTGTTAATCATATAATGTAATTTAGAGAATTTTTGCAGCTTCTGGGAATACCAACGTATACTAGTAATCTTTGATTATGAATTTAAATATTTCTACACTATTAATCTGTTATGTAAACTTAGAGAAGATACACTAAGCTATCACATTTGTAAAATTTGTTTACAGGCATCCTCTTTACCAGTCTCCTTTTATCTTTTTGGACCATCAAAATGACACAAATCTAGAAAAAACGTTGGGATTATTTGAGGATTAATTCAAATTTAGTTACCTGTCCCTTACACATTCTTAGAAACACTGAATCAAAGTTTGAGTTCTATGTAGAAAGTCCCATTAAGTGCACTGAAATTCTGAGCTGTATATATCCTGAAGCATTTTTCCCTTTCAAGTCCTAAAAGCTATGCAATTCCTACATATATAACTGTTTGGACTCATAATTGCAAGAATTCTGAAGCAAAATTCTCTAACATTACACATCACCATCCTATACTGGTGTTAATGTAATCTACAACCCAAAATTTCTTCGGGTAGCCATTTGGTAATTTTCAGTTTGTTTGTTCAATTAGCAGAGACTGAAAATTTGGAAACTAACAGTTTCTAAAAAATAGAAAAAACAACCTCAAACCCATCAATGGAAAAAACAAACCCCACAGTGTATTAATTGTGCTGAAATTCTCAAAATTAAAAAGACAATTTTGTAGCTTACCTGGGAATTTAATTATTTGCTTTATAGAATAGAGATGAGATTAAACTGAATTGCATGAAATACTGTTGTTAGGCTGTAATTCCAGAAGTCACACAGGTGGAAGATTTTCATTTGCATGAAGTACTTACTTTACTATATTAGTCTCATTTTTCCAAAATTTTATTTCAGTGGTGATCTCAGAGTCAGGATTCGCAGTTAGAATTATTACAGCAATACTACATCATACCATAGGAAAAAATACTTATTAGCAGTCCTCATGTGTTCTGCCAAAATATCCTGTTCAGTCATAAAGGTTTCTGTAGCTAAGGGTCTCTTTTTGTCTCTATCACACTATTATCCTTAGTCTGGATAATGACTTGCATTCATAAGTTTAGTCTTAGTAATGACATAAGAAGTCAATGTAGATAAGTAGTCCTTATACTTGATCAATACAAGACCTTTTTATGTCTGACTTGTCCAAACTGCTACATTTCCAATAATAAGACAGTGTAAAAGGTATCTCAGGCTGGAGGCTCGGAAGTGGTGATGTCCAACGTTAGTTGTCCAGGTGTCCACAAATAAAGATAAAATTTTTTATAATTCTAAGAAGTCAGTGGGGAGAAATACTTTTTTTGTGGTTCAAGACTGATTAGAATCACATAGAAAAAATACCAGTACTTACTTCAAGTTACCTGAACAAAGAAGAAAATGTAATCTCCTATGCTTAAATGAGAAATCCTAATTTATATTCTACAATTAATTTTCTCACACTCTGTCACCCCACTACAATAATAAACTCCAAAGAATTTCCATACATGTCTTTTTCTATTACCACCAAAGCTAAAAGTTATATATTTCCTAATTCCTGCTTTTTCCATTTCATTCCTGACCCATGGCAAAAGATCTTAAACAAGATAAACTATAACAAAATGGTGTATATCCTTCTGCTTTCCTGAGTAGGTCAAAACACTTTGTGTGCTCCTCCATGCCCCTCAAAGTGAAAGAAAAATAAAGGACATCCATCTTTACCACACAACAGCTTTATTACAATTTTATTTGAAGATGAGAGATGTCATAGCATTTGCATCTTAAGCTGGAAAAATCTTTGAACTTATTCTCTCCAGTTGGCAGGTTTTCAAATTTGCAATCACCTGAAACATAGAAATAATCTGTCAACAAAAGGCATCTGAAAGGTTGGAGAGTGCTCTGAGCTATAATCCCAGAAAGGTGAGAGGCCAGATATTGTCCTCACTGATATTATCTGACGCAATGTGTCAGACAACTGAGGCCAGAGGGCACCAAGGCAGATGTCACCCCATACAGCTGGGAGAAGTATGCGGAGGGCACTCTGAAAAGTAGGTGGGAAAGGATGCTATCTAAAGGTGAAGCCCTGCACCTCTTGCAGCTGCCCCAAGCACAGAGATTTGTGTTGTTTATGGTTGACTTCTGACCTCCACCCATTATGGGGCTGATTATAAAGATCCTTCACATTTAAGCAGGAAGTACAAGAGAGATTTTATTCAGATTGTACACCAAAGACTTTTAACAAATAACTATGTATGCAGACGTATATATATAAATACATATATATTTATAAATAAACAGAGCTGTGACATAATAAATTATTGTAGAAGTGTGTGTCAAAGGATGTGCAAATAAAGGTAGTTTGGTAAATGAACTATGTCTGTGAACTTTGCCAAACATACACATTTTCCAGTCTGTACTGTGGTACTTTTTCTGTGAGAGACAAAATATGGATTTCAATTAAATGTGCTGCTATTATTCTTCCCATTATATTTTTACCATTGACAAAAGTGGAGTGCTTTAATTAGAAACTTTAATTGTTTCATTCAGCTCTGCTTTGTAGCTTCAGTCCTGCTTTATAGATTTTCTTTTTAGAGAAAATAAAGAAACTTGTAATAAGAAATGCATTGGAATTATCCCTTCTCTGTTTCACATATTTTATTAAAATAATCACAGAAAATGGCTATTTGTGCTGAAGTTACAGTATCATACAAATAAAGAAGTAGGTGGCATTGTTTCATAGAATATCTTCTCTAAAGAACATAAAGAAGAATCTAAAAAATGTAAAAAATCTTCATGTCTGCCAGATCCTAAAGAAATACATAACTATGCAGAGCAAAAACACAACATCTGGAAAGCAGAGTCTGAGCATCAGAATATAGTGTTTACTTATTACCCTAAAGATTAAAAAAATTGCAATGAAAGGACATGTCAGAATGATAACACTGTTCTAAGCAAATTGTTTGTTTTAATGAGGAATTGAAGTGCTTCTTCTTTGGAAAACTTTTGAGATCTGAAGTGTACTGTGTAGGTATAAATTTAGTAACAGCACTATTTAGCCATTGCATAGCATTAAGCCATAAAAATATTTTTGTGAAAATAATTTGCATTTTCCCATGTGATTATCCTAAACATGTTTGGGTTTGGGATAATTTTTTTGTTTTCAAAAACTCAACCCCAAAAAATTATGAAGAAACAAATACACCAAAAGATTGTTGTTCTTATGCTAGTGGCATAGCTGCTGTAAGCAAGTAATACTGTGTAGAGAGATCTGCATGCAGTTCATGTGTCCAGTTCTGGGCTCCTTAGTACAAGAGAGACATGGAGCAAGTCCATCAGGGCTATGGTGATGATGATTAAGGGACTGGAGCACCTCACTTGTGAGGAAAGCCTGATGGCACTGACCCTGTTTAGGCTGGAGAAGAGATAGCTGAGAGGTGACCTTCTTACTCTACACAGGTCACTGAAGGGAGGATGTCAAGAGGATGGATCAGGCTTTTCTCAGTGGTGCCAAGTGATAAGACAAGAGGCAATGGGCAGAAACTGATGCACAGAAAGTACCACCCAAGTGTGAGGAAGAACTTCTTTACAGTGTTGGTGACTGAGCACTGGAACAAGTTACCCAGAGAGGCCATGGAGTGTCCCTCACTGGAGATACTCAAGAACCATCTGGACACAGTCTTGAGTCACGCTCTCCAGAGGAGTCTGATTGAGCAGGGAGGTTGAACTAAATGGCTTCCAGTAGTCTCTTCTAACCCTTACCATTCTTTAATTCTGTGATTTTAAAAACTTGATAGTGCAGTTTTACAGGCATATATGAGTTTTTAGTGTGTGTTACTGCTGGTATATAAATTCATTTCATATCAGTGTAACTCAGAATTCTGGAAAGCTGTCCCTTTAATTCTTCACATCTAATTCAGTAGCAAAAAGTAAGAATACTTATGTTTTCAGATTTCCTGATTTGGAAAGAGAAATTCCTCAGACAACTTGTATCAGGAAATAATATGTAAATTAAGCTGGGATATTCAATTTCACTCACAAGTGGACTCGTAAACCTTTTATGAATGATATATAGCTGGATATTCTACCAAAATTTGATCCCTCTTACTTTCAGTTTGTTATTAAACAAAGCCCTTAGAAACACCTTAGGAAAATAATATTTTATAATTTTACTTTATATCTGTGAAGTTATATATAAAATGCATATTTTATACTGTAATACTGACCCTGGCTAAATGCCAGGCACCCACCAAAGCCTCGCTCTCACTGCCCTCCCCAGCTGGACAGGGGAGAGAAAATATAACAAAGGTTTCATGAGTTGAGATAAGGATGGGGAACAATCACTCACCAAATATCACTACAGGGAAAATAGGCTAGAATTAGAGATATTAATTGAATTTATTACTACCAAAATCAGAGCAGGATAATGAGAAGTAAAAACAGACCTTAAAAACAGTTTCCCCCCACCTCTCCCTCCTTCCCAGCTCTATGTCCTCCCCCAGCAGTGCAGGGAGAGAAGGAATGGGGGTTATGGTCAGTTCTTCACATGTTATTTCTGCTGCTCCTTAGGGGGACTGGCTCTTCCAGACATGGAAGAAGCTTCCAGCAGCTTCTCAAAAAGACCGCTTCTGTTTGCTTTTGACCGCAGCAGTAGAATTAGGGTGGGGGTTAGGTGTGAAGTTCTGAGAATAAATAAAACTCAAGCTATATCCCTTCATTTCTTCTTTGATTTATGCATCACATACAGTTTACGGTTAATCTTAACTCATCCTAAGTACCTACCTCATCAGTGGAGAGTTCAATTCTTCTTTATTCTCGTATAATTCAAAATGTTTGGTGCTTATTTTCCATCCTGACATAGAAATTCAATCTCTAGCTTTTGCAACCAGGATCTCAGTAAATGTGACACAGAGAGGATTGTTGTATCGCAGGCAGCTACTACAAACATACTAAGCAGGTGGTAAACAAGTCTTTTTGAACATTTTCAATAATTCTATGAAGAGCAGCTAAGTACCTGAGTGTAGCATTTGTCTTCTGCTTACACATGGACATCATCTTGCTCAGGCTTCTAGGAGCTATCAAAGTTTTGGAGCTTAATCTCTCTTGAGGGCACTGAGGATTTACTACTCTTAGAATTTCTAAGTATAAAAATTGCTCAGTACTAAGTGTAACTCAGGTTCAGAAATATTGCAACCAAAGCAGAGACTCGTGACACCTAGAAACTATAGAAGTATATCTTGCATATATGCCTATAACTAATATTACTTTGCCTTGAAAATGAATACAAGTCTGTTAAAATAGGGTAGCTAAAAAAATAAGTATTTTGTAACACTATGACACCAGTAGTCATTTAGTCAGACACCATGCATAAGCATTTAATGTAAACTTGTGTGTAATGGGATCACCAAAGGGGCGAATGAGGATTGGTATAGTTGCACTTAAAATGCAACCAAGTGAAAAATTTGCCAGGTGAGGGTTAAGATATGCAGAGGGGACTTCAAACAGCTGGAACATCCTGCTGAATGCGCCAGAAGGGTGACTGGCAAGACCAAAGATAACAAAATAAGTATTAGCCAAGGACACCCTCTTTCTGGGAGAGGCAATGGCATAAGCCCATCAGATGTCAGTGGAGGAAGATAGAGAAAGTGAGGGCAGATGTGCTCTGGCTCTGACTCTATTCAACAGCTCTTACTGTGTAAGACAGTATAAACTGCTTTGTGAATGAATTAGTTTTAAAGTTTAGAACTGGGCAGATTTGTAAGTCTCCTAAACACTCCCATCACATTATGCTCTGATCCTCTGATATATTATGAACAAACATATCAGTTTTCACATTTATCTATACATATACACATAAATTGTATTTATACACTCATTCAGTAGCAACATTAGCACAATGGTGATTATTTCAATGTTTCTATGAATGAGTGATATAATCCATGTATTGAAGTCTCTATTGATATGTTAGTCTGTATAATACAGAGGTAAAATATCTTGAGCGGCATAATTGAGATTGCAGAAATAATTTATTAAACATACTCATAATAACTTTTTTCTAAAAGTTTATGGAAAGATGAATTGTTATGACAATCATCAGTCTCAGGGTGTCAAAACATTAGACTATCAGCCTTAAAAAAAATTTCAAATAGCAAATACGGTGTTTCTCAGGAATTTCACTAGAGAATAAAAGTCAATTTTCTATTACAGCTCCTTTCCCAAGATTCATTTATTAAAGAAAATAAAATATAAAAAATAATATCCCATAGAAGGCAAAATCTGGCTTCTTTGAAATAACGGATCAAATTTTCATCAGCGTTTATACTCTGTCTTCTAATCAAAAAAGATATGTGGAACCAAAAGACAATACATCTAGTGGAGAATAAAAATAGCTTTAGTCTTGGAAATATGAACAATATTTTATGAGAGAAGGTTTTAATGGGAAACAGGTTGGAGAAACATCAAGCTTTAAAATATTATTCATATTTTCCAAGAGAAAAACAAAAATGTAAGTGTCATAGATTGCTAATTATTTATTTTCATTTATTTTCATTTAATGTCACATATGTGTCAAACTATGAAAAATTCAAAGAAGTGAAATATTTTTCCCCTCTTCACTTTTACATTTTGACTTCCTCCAGTTTCAATACAAAATAGTATTCTTTTCCATTCTTTTTTTGCCAGCTGGTAGGAAGATCAAAATATTTAAAGATAGTCATACAGTGGAAAAGATATTATCAAAAAAAATTTAAGCTAGAAGTCAAAACTTCAAGGATCAATGCTGAAAGTTTTAGATTCAGCTGAATTGAATAAAAAGAAGGCAATGCTTTTAGTATTGAGAATGGCTAGTTATTGAGACAATACACCATGAAAAATAGTGGGCTTTTTTATTATAGAACTCTTCAAATCAAATTCATTTCTGCACATGACTCAGCTGACAAATATCCATGTACAACTTTATGCAAGTCATGCAGAGGATCTGATTGTATAATCTGACATTGCATGTGATTCAACGCTTCAGGCACCTTCAGAGAGTTAATGTCCATGTGGGCTTGGGGCTTTATTTCCTGAAGAGGAGAGAGTCTGCGCATAGCTTTGCTTTACATAATTGTGTTCTTTCCACTGTGTGGCTTTGTTGTTATCAGTGGATGCCAAGAAGAACCATTTTGGCTCTACCAGCCGTGTCCAATTCCATGAAGTGACCAACATATGATGCGAATTGAGACTTGAAGTCAGGCACTAACCTTTGGTTGCTGGAGCCTGGCCAAAGCATTTCCCTTTGGAAATCACTTCTTGTAAAGAAAGCATCTCAGTGGAGCAGTGTGCTAATGGGAAAATGCCACCCGGGGCTCTAGAGGCTCCCTCCCTGTTTATCTGAGACCTGCGAGAGAGGCGTGTTGCCCCAAAACCCAGATGTATCTTCTGCTCACTTAACAACTTTAGGCTGTGACATTTCCCTGCCTGTCAGCAGCCTGTTCCAAAGAAAGCATGAAATGGGAGGTTTCCTTACTTCCTTCCCACCATTCTCCAAATGTCTGAGTGGACAGCACAATTAGAAAATGCATTTTAAAGGTTGTTCAGATGTGACCTGGTCAGATAATGGAACTCTTCTTGTTATAGAGGAACACAATATTTTTATCTCTTATTATCTTAAATATTTTAATCTTTCTTTTCTCCTAAAAAGGAAAAAAAAAGATTAAAAAATCTGTAGAACTGTTTCCAGGCAATTTGCATCTTACCTTCTACCCTTAAGTACCTTCTTATTCTGAGGAAAAGCACACTGGAGAGAAATCATATATAACTACAGAATAGTTGATATCCTGCTGCTCATGAAAAAAAAGCAGTTCATATGAATGATAAGCCTCAGTAAAAAAGTAAAAGAAATAACAAGAAGCAATGAGTGGAATTATCGGAATGATTTTTTTTTTTCCAGTTAGTCATTTGAACACTGAATGTTGCTTGAAAACTGCCTGTAAAAGCAGAATAGGATTGCAATTGTGACTTCTTCTGCCAAGTATTTGTAAACAGATTTCATAGACTAGGATCCATTCTGACAACCATCTCTCAGTACCTAAGCTTGTAAAAAGATAATACTAGGTTATGGTACATTTTGGGGGCTGTGAGAATTCAGATAGTTCTATTAAGACCCCACAGATGGCATGAGGTTGTGATTTTGCTTGCAGATTTATAGCCTCCATTATAAAGTTTCCAGACAAGAGACATAAATACACTTGTAATGTAATTATTTTGTTCAAATTAATTAACATAGAAATAGTTGTTGTCAAATAGGAAGCCAAAAGAGAAATAGGAACATAAAATTTCCTCTTTTAATATTTTTTAATATTTGTAAAAAATAAACACTCTTTTAGAAATAAGAATGGGCTTGACTATTTAGACAATATTTCATTAAATCGTGTGTGAATTATTTTATGAACATCTTGAATATAAATTTCTCTCCCCATGAAAAAAACAAAATTCCCTAAACTGACAAAAACTACTGGAGAAACATAAAAATAAGCTTTTGGGAGAGAACTTGGCGTCAAGATAATCTTTTTGATGCTATCATTTTCATTTTAGTGCTGATGTTGATACGGTTTTAAAGAGTTGCAAATATTTATGCATTTGTACCATATGAAAAATGAGCTGTCACCTGGAGAGAGAGAGAACCCAGAATAATTTAAGATGTGCTTAAGTAAAGTTTAATTCAATATTTAAAATATTTCCACATTATCTTCCAATAACCTTATTGAAAATATAAAAGGAATTTTCAAACATTCTCATATTTTGATTAAGGTTGATTTACTTATTTCCATAATGACACTTAGTTTGTTTTAATAATCCCAAGACTGGTTATGAAGGAAGGTAGGTGTGTGTATAAATCAAAATTCCCAGTAAGATGGTATAGTGCAGAAAATTCTTAGCATACTTAGCAGAATTAGCAGTAACACCAGCTACATAAGTAGCATGTGTCCTTCCATATAATGACTCTGCTTTTGTCCTTGAAGAGGAAAGCATGTAGATAACTTCTAAGAATTACATCAAGTCAGGAAAGGGGAAGGTAGGTGTGGTTTTATTTCCTGGAATGCCATGCTGCCATGTTGACAAGGGTGCTGTTGATGTCATATTGCAGTGACTATTAAGCAACTTCTAAATAAAAGGACAAAAAAATACAATTCCCCACTTTTTTCTTTTTTTCTTTTTTTTTTAATGATGCATATTTTTTATTTTGCATGCCCTTTATAGGATATATGCATATTCTTTTTTTTTTATCCTTTCAGGAGAAAAATTGGCAGTATCTCTTCTGCTAAAATCTTAATATTTTGGAAAAAGGTATTCTATTATAATTTTTTGTTTTCAAAACATAACTAAAACTTTTTATCAGAACGTAGGAGTTGCACTGAAAAATACTCAGGTTCTGATTTTAATACAAATCTGTGAGACTTGATTGAATATAACAAATTTCTTTCAGACTTGACAGTTTTCGTAAAGAGTAATTGCTTCTGCTACTAATTTTTCAGTGGAAACATCTCTGCAGTTCCCCAATGTAAATTCACACCAAAGTTTCCTTGATCACCAGGACTGTAATAGTGAATGTTGGGACAATACTGACAAGAAGACTGAGACTATCATTTTCCAAATTCAAAGTATGAAACTATCAACCCCAGCTGATATGGGAAATCATCCCATCCTGTTGTTTGTCTAATTTTTAGTGCTAGTCAGTATACAAGCATTTTCTGTCTGATCTGCTTATCTTTTCATATCATAACATTCTGACATAAAAAACCAGCAAAACAATCAAAACCAACATATCCCTCACCCCCAACCAAGACCAAAAGATAAAATTAAGGAAGTGTTTTACAAATTTCAGGTTACAGGAAGTAATATGCCATAATGAGAGACCACTTTTATTTGTCTCTTGATAGGTAGTTTACAGTTTCTCAGCTAGAACTGTGGTGAAGCATATGTGCTGCAAACCTGGCAGTGTTGCAACCCATGCTTGTAATATACTCTAAAAGAAGGCACTCTGGCCTTGCCACATAATGATGAAGTCGGGTTGTTTGACCACATTTAAATACTGTAACAGCTCTACTAGAAGTGGATTCATTGTTATAACACTATCAAGGTGTTAATGCAAACTGTCATGGAACATAACAATCAGTTATGATATTTACAATATAGGGAGCAACCAGTCTGTCTTCTATTTATTCCCTCCAGAGTATCTACACAGACAGCTCAGAAAGAGCAGAAGTTGCTCTGGCAATTTGTGGCATTGACATCCAGAGTATGGGGAGGGGAGAATGTGGGATCAGAGCACATGCACACACAGAACTGGAGCAGGGTATTTTTTAAGATGAGGACTGTGACAGAGTGTTTGCCAGCTGGGAAATCAAGGCAACTTTTATTTCATATAAAAGAAGACAGGTGAAGAGAAGGGGCAAACAGTCCTGTTCAAATGGTGCTTCCCAGTTATGGGTCCTTATCCTTTACATCAGACTGATAATGGAGCATCAGACTGCTAATGACGGCAAAACTTTAATATCAAAGCAAGGGTATAAAGTCTGGGCCAGCAGAATTTTGTGGTGATGTATGCAGAAGGAAATCACCCTTGAAAGCTTCTCTTACTGAACACTCCATGAACATGGCAGTTTTAGAAGCCTCATAAGGGAAACCAAACAGCTGTCGCTAACTTCATGTTTTTCAGGATTTCATTGTTTTTGTGATTTTAACAATGTGACTGTAGCTCTGAAATGCCTCTAGTGACTAATAGTACCTATAGTTTCTCACTGAAGACAGACACATTGTTAACTGAATACATACGGTAAACACATTTATGTTGAAAAGACTGAACAAGGCAGAAAAAATTATTTTTATGTATTCTTACTATATCTTCTTAGGGTGATGTGTTGTTTAATTTTTCCAAAGCAGAATTTAGCCATTTTTTTCCAAGGACTTTGTCACTTTGGCATAATGTACAGAACTAATATTAATCAAAGCATAATATGAAGTACACATAATTGGCATTTATGAAATACAACTCTCATTCAATAATTTTTGCATGAATTGTTCAACTTGTTAACTGGTCTTTCAACATCACCAGAGAACCACAGGGTTGTGTAATTTAGTGTGTAAGGGACTGCTAAACATCTTCTCTGCTCAAAGCAAGTATAATTAGACCAGAGTGCTCGGTGCTGCGTCCACCTCAAACCACAGAGTCACCACAGTTTCTCTACTGATCCACTCCTGTACTCGCCCACTCTTTTGCTGAAAAGAAAAAGGAAACAAATCCAAACTCTACCTCCTCACAATTTCTTAAGTTCCAATGTATGCATATTATCACTTGTTCTACTGCTCTGTATCACCAAAAAGAGTTTTGTTTCATTTCCTCTGTACCCTATCCCTGTATCCACATGTGTACCACTGTACCCACAAGTAGTGAAGCCTCCCCAGCCCTCATCTTCCCGAGATTGAACCAGTCCAGTGCCCTCCACATCCCCCTGCATGTCCTTTACACTGCCATGGGAATCCTCCACTCGACTCACTATTGTATGTCACAGTCTATCCAGGTGCTCAAGCCTGGACTATCAGGACAGTTGTACCAATGCCTAAAAATGGGTCAGGATCCTTCTCCTTGATGGTGAAGGCTGTTTAACTACCTAGGTTCACTGCTGTGTCCTGATAAGATGCTGCTCCCAGGTTCCTCAGGCCTTTTCTAGAGAACTACGCTGAATCATCAGCCTCATCTTCTCCTGTTCCAGGGTGAGCTCACTTCTCTTCAGTGCCTTTGTCTCTAAGGCAAAGTTTCCTCTAAGGGCAGTTTCCAAGCAAGTATTTGAGCAGGTCAAAGACTGTCCTTCTTCTGCCTTTGTGAAATTCTACTGTTTGTCTTGGTCCCTTCTCTCAGGTCATATTGCTGCAGAGACTTACAGTCAGCACAGCCAAGCTGCCTTCAACCTTCATGTGTTCAACTGCCTTCCTTGTGAATACCAGCATCAACAGAACATCTTCCCTGGCTGATCTGTCAGTCATCTGGGTCAAGAATTTGCCCTCGAGTTGCTTGCATTTGTCTGCCCCTGCATTACCAGTGCAGTTCTATCCCCTGGCCCTTACCCACAGGCTTACCTCTCCCGGGTGGGAAGTTCCATGCTTCTGAGCTGCCCCTTTGCATAGATCACACTTTCTCTGTCCTTGACAACCCTGCTATTACTGCAGCACCAGTACCTCTGCACTGTATCTCTGCAGGTGTGAGTGCTACCATCGCGTCACTCTCATCCCTCTGAAGTCACAGCTCACTTGCTCTGCAAGCACTGCTGATGCCTTCCTCTCATCCCCAGAGCCCCCTCTATTTGTGTGTGAACTTTTGAGATGGGTCCCAGCTTGGACAGCCTTTGCAGGTGATGCGTGACAGCCCCTCTGATCACGCTCTCTCCTGGACACATTAACACCCTTGCATCCTCGCTTCTCCTTTGTTGGAACTCCTCTCTCACATTTCCATCCCTCTTGACAAGACCAGTAAGTCTGATTGCAGATACATCCTTGCACAACATTGTCAGACATACCCCATCCTTTTTCAGTAGCCATTTCAATGAGAAAAACTCTGCATATTAGTAAGACAGGAGACGTAAATCGCAATGCTGGCCTTTTAAGCCATCATCTCTGGCCTAAGAGAATGTTTGTGTTTCCACATACATATTTTTACCAAAAAATGAATACTTCCTGCAAATAACCAAATGCCTTAAGTGTTGAGGATAAAACCTACTTATGCCTGGATTATTTTCAGAGCCTAAAATCCCTTTATAAATCTAATCCATGACATCCAGAGTTCCCTTTTCTGTAATCTTTCAGTTGGAAAACTGGCAGTAAGAGGACCTCTATTTCTCATAAAGCATTGCATTATTTGGTTCTCTGATAAAATCACAATGAGAGAAGGATAATGAAAGCAAACCTAAGTTTTAATTTTGGAACCCATTTCAAATGCATTAATTCAAACTACCATACTAAATTTAATCACTAGTAAATAAATTGTTTTTAAAGAAAACTATATTGCTGCCTTTCTAGAATCCTGGATGTTCCTCACAGGTGATGACCTAAGATGCAGATAACAACAATTCATTTTTTAGATCCCAGGTTAAACTTGATGGGCTACTGATTGGAGATGTTACTCATTGGTCAGTACTGTGAGTACATTTCCTAGATGTCATTAAGGAAAAAAAAAAGGTAATACACAGGGCCCTGCCTATGCTAAGCTAATCTTTAGGGAAAAGTTTCTGACAGCAACTGCACTTTAAAATATGTTACCATCACTAATAAGAAAAACACACTTACACTGTTTTTCCTAAAGATAGGAAATTTGCATCTAAAGAGCTTCAGTAGTTTTCTTAGATGCTCAGAACTTTTACATGAGACAAAATATCTGCCTCTGTTACATGAAGGTTAGAAAAAAACAAATATTACTAGTTTGTATGGAGTGGAAAGCCTCTGGCATATTTAACATGAGGTTGTTGTTGATGTGTCATGTCTGTAGGAATACAAAAGCTCAGCTCGATGAACCACTGTAAAATCTTACCTTTGAGATTGTTACATTGAGTTACATATAATAAACAAGAAAGATATTGGGGTTTTTTTAAATAAAACAGGCAAGTTATATTTCAGTAACTCTTAAGATATAACTGAAATAAGAACAGATGAAGTTTAGTTATGGTTTAACCCTAGCCAACAATTAAGCACCCCACTGTCTCAGTGTCCTCCAGTGACATGGGGAAGATAAATGGAAGAGTAAAAGTAACAAAATTCATGAGTTGAGATAAGGACAGTTTAATAGGTAAAACCAAACTTACATACTCAAGCAAAGCAAAATGTGGGCAGACATCAGGTGTTCAGTCATCCTCAGGAAAGCAGGACGCCTTCATGCCTAGTGGTGATATGGGCAGACAAGCACCATGTCTCTGTCCCTCCCTTCCTTCTTCCCTACCAGCCTTCTATGCTGAGCATGATGCCATAAAGTGTGTGAAATCTGTTGGGTCAGTTGGGGTCAGCTGTCCCAGCTGTGTCCCTTCCCAGCTCCTTGTGTACCCCCAGCCCCCTTGCTGGTGGGGTGGGTGAGGAGCAGCAAAGGCCTTGGCTCTGTGTAAGCCCTGCTCAGCAGTAACAAAAACATCCCTGTGTTATCAACCCTGTTTCCAGGAAAAATTCAAAACACAGACCCATAATAACTACTATTAACTCAAGAGAAATTAACTCAAAACTAGCACCGCTGTGCAAGATAACACAAGATGCTTCTTGTGATAAGACTGGATTTTAAGGTCATACACATTTTGGCTTCAGTGAATCTAGGGCACAAAGCTATGGTTTATCAGAGATTTGTTTGCATTCTCATGGCCCCTTTGGGCCAATATAAAACCAGTATGAGAACTATGATGAAAATGCAACTGAAAACTTCAGAATGTGGTTAAAGTATACCTTGTAATCAATTTTTTACCTCAAGCTAGACTTGCTTTTTTTCTCATCTTGTTGCACATATCTGATTTTTGCTGGAATGAAATGTCTAAATTACATGCCAGATCCTTCATCAGAAGCAAATATTTCAAGCTATTATCTGTTCTCCTGTTCTGGATTAATGATCTAGATGAAGTACAAGTCAAAGAGAAGTTTGGTAACTTCTGAGTTTAAAAAAAGCTAAATGAGCATTTCATAACAACAGAAGATCTGGAGAAAAGAGCCTCACAGAACTTTTAGTTAAGAGTGAAATTTTCTGTTTGTACACTGACTCAGAGTAAGCAACACTGGCAGAGAAACAACTGTTTTCAGCCAATAACGGTGTTTGTTTACTTACTTCATGAGTATCCCAGAATGGAAACAAAGATTGTTTTTTCCTCATCTAGTTCAAAGATTAGCAATATAATTTCCTTTTGTAAATTCCTACCTGGAAAAAAATGAAGGAAAACAGTGCCTAGCAATCCAGGACTATTTAATTTAGGAAGACAAACCAAAGACTTTTAAGAAAGCCAACTGAATGGATTACTGAGGACATTTATTACTCTTAATAAAGAATGATTAACATTTTCTTCCAAACCAAAATGCTACCAAGAAATCTTTTGAAAAGAAAGAAAACGTATATAATTCTGTATAAATAGATTTATTTAATTTAATTTTCTTACAAAAATAATTTGTGGCTAGGAAAATCCATTGACTGAACAGGATTGCCTAAACTTGAGCTTTATTTCATCTCAATCGAGAACCTCCACATATTTCAATGAAAAGAAACATTCTTCTCCCTATTCTTCTGATAATTTGTGTATGACAAACCCATTGACAGAGTTTATGGCTTCCCAAATATTGTTTCCATAGCCTCTGTTTTTTTCTTATCAAGACCGTATGTAGGTCTTACAAACTCCCTAGAAGGAAGAAATTGCTCTGTGCATCCGCCTACAGATCTCATGTCTTTGAAAAATGTCAGAAATGCAAAATCCCCTTTGTCTAGTCAGAAGGGACAGAGAAATATGGTGTCCTTAACAAATGTAGTTCTTTAATGAATAAAACAAATTATGTTGCTGACAAGAGCATATTAATCAATTACTACCTAATAATGATAACTAACATCATGAGGAACATAAATACACCTATTAGATTATTCCAATAATACTAAAGATGAAGAAAATAATTTTTCATAATAACTGCTTGTGTGCAACATTTTAAACACCTATTACTCTCTTCGGGGATTTTTAATAAGCCTATGAAAGGTAAGAGATTTGTGTTTGACTTTTCATAGTCTAAAACATAAAATAAATAGTTTTTAAAAAACAATTATAATTAATTAATTTTTAAATGATGTAGCTTAATGTACTAAAATCTGTTTTATCTCAATTTATTACTCGTGCCCATTAATCCTGTAATCACCACTATACTCTTACAGAGGTCTCATTAAAACAGCAATTGATTTAAATCCTCATTTTTTATACAAGAAAGTTACAAAAATACAGCATGTGTGAATTTGTATTTACAAGATAAGCTCATCTTACAAGTAACAGTTATGCTAAGTTTTGAGCTTTTTTGTTTGGAATTACTTAACACTGGCCTACAGCTATGTTGTATATATATGTTACTTTAACTGTAAAGCTCTACAAGGAAGAACTATGGTTCTTAATCCCATAGCAGAATGGAGAAAATCCTTTATTCATAGCAGAACTGAATTTGTGTTACAAAAAAAATTTGCCTACTCCTCAACTTTACTGCACTTTTAGGCCCATGATGTGATTCTTGGGTTTGTCCTACTCAGGACCAAGAATTAGACTTGACAATTCTTGCAGGTCCCTTCCAACCCAGGATATTCTACAATTCCATCCCTCTTTCTGCTTTATCTCTCTGTCCTCAAATGATTACGGAAAAGTTTGAAAAGAGTGGTTAATACTGTGGCAACTGGTACACTGTTTCGTGTACACTCCTTTAGCCAGTTTCATGTTACTATTGGTTTGGTTTTGGGGGTTTTTTGGGTTTTGGGGGGCTTTTTTCTGTGTTTTGCTTGTTTGGTTGGTTGGTTGGTTTGTTTTGTTTTGAATAGTTTTTATGCTACATTACCGCATGTATGTGAACTGGTAAATAAACTGTAAATTCCCACTTTTTCAAGAATTTCAGCAATGCACACAACCAAACTGAAATTTGTAAAGCTTGAAAACACTGCAAATCTTCAAATACTAAAAGTGGTCTTTTCCCACAGTTGTCTTAATGATAGTGTCCTGTTGGGCCTCTCACAGCTGAGGCACGTGAGATTTGTGTCAGCATGTCTGTGTCTAGAGAATGCACACATGAAATAGATTCTAATAACGTTAAAATTTTATGAAAAAACATTTTGTATTAACTGGGATAGTGTTTGTAGCTTTCTGAATGCCCTACTTTGGCTTTAGAGTGAATCATCCTACTGAAACACATGTTGTACTTTTTCTATTTAGAGTTTCTCTCTGAAACATATTTACCCAAGAAAAAACTGTGACCTCAAAAAACAGAGACAGAGACCAGTTTCAAGAAGCATCAATGCTGCTATGACAGAAAAATCTACTTGCAAAGTGTGGAAATGCAGTGCAATTATGGTCAATATATACAAAAAATCAAGATATATATATATTCCATAATGAAAGTAAATTTCTATTTTATACTCTCAAACAAGAAAGGCTAGCTCCCTACATCATCATCAGAAGATGATATATATATATATAAATTATCCAGTCTATAAAACGTGAAAGGAGTAATAGTATCAATGTAGATAACATAGAAATTGATAATATTTTATTAAACTATTGTAAGAACGTTTACATATTAAGATTTTCATGGAGGAAACAAATTTATTTTCAGTGAGGCAAAATTCGTCATACCTGACTAAAGACAAAGGTACAGTATCTACGAAAAAGAAAAATGTGCAGCCATTAAGTACTTAAAGCACAAACAGTGTTCCAGCATATGACAGGCTGCTGAGAAAGATTTATAAAACCTTGTATCATTTTGCCTAATTATGTATTTTATTAATTTCAGAATCTTATAGATGTTAATTAAATAAACTAGGAGATTCCCATGTGCCACAAATTGTGTCCAGGATGACTCAAAAGCTGACACAGTTTTCTCAAGCGTCACATGCATTATGAACGATCCTACACCATTTGTGCACCACTGAAGTCTTAACATCAGGTGTTGTCTTCTGGTTCTGCTCTTTTTTAAAATATTAAATATACAAGTAGCATGCTGAAACAAGACCCAGTTTGGTATGCATAATTCTTTATCCAAATTTCTCTCCTAAGTTTCAACAGATGTATCATTCTCCTTGCATCTTCCTGGCTTCTTATTCCACTCTTGAAGCTTGTGCCTACACGAACACATGCCATTTTCCAGTAGAGCAGAAACCTGTGCAAAAATCAATACTTTCAAACCAGTCAGGATTCCTAAAAGTCAAAGACATCTGAAATTGTCCCCAAACATTATTTGTCTGAGTTTGTAACACATTCTGAAGTTAAGATTTATGTGAATGTATAAGTTGTATGCTGTAGCAAAAGTCCATGACAGAACAGCTTGTCTGCCTGCTCAAGGACTCTTATCCTGCCTAGATATAAGGAGTTCATACAGCACACAAAAAAACCCCAGCCCCCAAAAACCAGAAGATATTTGTTTCACAGTTCCAGGCTGCTTTACAGACATAACTAACTGCACAGATGTGAGCTGTATGTCCAGATCCAGACAAATAAATGAACATATACTAATTACGTTTGCATTAGGGATAGCAGTGAGAAATATGAAGTGATATGAGGTAAAATTTTATTTTTCATATGTTTCAGATAGTTTTGTCTATGCTCCTGCAACTAATACAATTGCCTTCAGTTTGAGACTGCAAATTCATTGCTTTTTGATGCTTTCTTTTGTACTACTGTATATCAGGTCATTTTATTTGACACCCAGTCCCACACTAGGATTTGAATATATCTTTCAGTGGGAACTGGCTTCATCCCCTCCCTCCCTGAGCTACTGTGCCTTTCATTACTTTCTTTTTGTAATATACTAGCACATGCTAGGGTGCTTTCTTCTTGTTTTTATTTCTTTCCACAGTTTCACAGACTGAGGTGTTTTAGAGAATTCTGTGTAAAGGGTAGAAAAATTTACTTATCTAGTGTTACTGTTGCTCCTGAGGATATGTTGGGATGAACTCATCACCACAAGATGATAGGAAAGATGTTTGGAGACATAGCAAAATTTCTTCAATTAAAATTTCCCACTGGCGAATGGGAGAATGGAAGTGAAATGGCAATAAAATCTATTCTGCGCACAAACATCTGTCTCAATAATGGACAAAGACAGAAAAAAAGTCATGATTTAGGCAGGTAATGATGCATTTCTATTAAATGTTTTCCCATAGAGGCTTCTAAGAACAGCCAAAAGAGTTTAAAATTTACCTCTCCCATCAGAGACTCTCTAAGTTTCTGTAGTTTCTGTTGTGGGCCTCTTTTTGCAGCAAAAGAAGTGAAGACTTCCTGAGAATCTTTCATGCAAAATGTCTCAGCTTCTTGCTATTTGAAGAAGCATGTGTTACAATACTAGAAAAAAAAATTATATCATAATAGTAAGATGTATAGAGGATTATATTTTTACCTGTTCTCATATCTCTGAAGTATGTGGGTGAATGTGAAAGATGTGTTCTCTTCATAATCCCCTGTTTTTGTCTTCCCTTTAACTAGTCCAAGCTTATATAATAAATTCTGTTGCAGAATGTCTGTTGCAGGTCACTGACTCCAAATTCAGAATTGGGGAAACTTCTGAAAAACAGTTAATGGAATAATCACTCTAATCTGTCAGTTAAAGAATTGATATGGAGAGGTCTAGGAAACAGCTGAAGATTTGTGCCATATGGGCAACTTGTTTTCAGAATTTCTCTCCCTGGTTTTATAATCCATGTACCTATAGGGACCTTCTCTGAATCTCAGAAAAGTAAGCGTGGATTTGAAGATAATCTTTTCATTAATAAACCTTTTTAATGAACGTTGCCATTAAGGAAAAAAAGTGAGTTCAGGAAGCAATGATATATTACGAATCAAATTAATTAGCACAATGAAACCATAATCCTTTAATCACTAACACTCTTCTGAGTTTTATTTACTTATTAGAACATACAGACTGATTTAAACCCTGATATGAAATCCAAAAAAAAAAGCAGACATGCACAGTTTTAAACAAATCTATCTGAAGTTGGCAGAATTGAGTCTGGATCATAAAATAATAGAATTATTAAGGATGGAAAAATACTCCAAAATCATGGAGTCTACATTTGAGTGATCACCAGCATATCAGCTAAATCATAGCACTAAGTGCCGTGTCCAGTCTCTTCTCAAACACTTCCAGGGATGGTGACTCCATCATTTCCATGGGCAGTTCATTCCAAGGCTTAACCACTCTTTCAGTGAAGAAATTCCTCCTGATGTTTAACCTGAGCCTCTTATGGCACAACTTGAGGCCATGTTCTCTTTTTCTGTCAGTAGCAACTTAGGAGAAGAGCCTGTTCCTCACCTGGCTAGAACTTCCTTTCAGGGAGTTGCAAAGAGTGATAAAGTCTTCTCTGAGACTCTTTCTCTCCAGAATAAACATCCCAGCTCCTTCAGTTGTTCCTCATATGACTTATTCTCTGTACCCTTCACCAGCTCTATTACCCTTCTCCATGAATATGCTCCATGGATGTGCTCCAGCTCCTCAATGTCCTTCTTGCAGTGAGGGACCCAAAATGATCACAGGACTAAAGGTGAGGACTCACCAGTGCAGAGGACAGAACAATCAGTGCCCTGGTCCTGCTGGCCACACTGTTGCTGATACAGGCCAGGATGCCATTGGCCTTCTTGGACACCTGGGCACACTTCTGGCTCATGTTCAGCCCTTGTTGACCAGCACACTCAGGTCCTTTTCTGCCTGGCCACTTTCCAGCCACTCTTTCTCCAGCCTGTAGCATTGCAGGGGGTTGTTGTGACCCAAGGGCAGGACCTGACACTTGGCCTTGTTGAACCTCATACCTCTGGCCTTGGGCCACTGATCCAGCCTGTCCAGATCCTTCTGCAGAGCCTTCCTGCCCTCCAGCAGGTCACCACTTCCACCCAGTTTAGTGTCATCTGTGAACCTGCTGAGGGTGCACTTGATCCAGCTGTACACATCACCAATAAATACATTGAACAGAAACAACCCCAGCACTGATCCCTGGGTGACACCACTAGTGACCAGCCTCACCATTCACTTCCACTCTCTGGGTCTGTCTGTGCAGCCAGTTCTTAACCCAGCAAA
>VXBT01001062.1:2352-13997 GCA_013400235.1 Oriolus oriolus | reverse complement strand
GGTGAGGCCGCGGCGCTCCCGGTGCCCCTGGAACCCCCGAACCCCCCCGGTACCTCCGGAGTCCGCGGGATCCCCCGGAACCACCCGGCCCCGCCGTCGCCATGTTCCTCACACGCTCCGAGTACGACCGGTGAGTGCCCGCCCGCACCCGCGGCTGAGTCACGGTCCTGCGCCCGGTGCGGCCCGACCGGTCCGGAGCGCCCCGACCGGCGCCTCCCCCACTGGGATCGCACCGGGAGCTGCCCGGAGCTCGCAGCGTTGCTGGGCCCTGCCACGGGACCGGGGGCTGCCAGGATGGGACGGACCCGAGGGCGGCGGGAGCTCGTGAGCCCTTGGTTGGTGTGTGGGGATGGGATGGGATTGGATGGGGTGGGGTATCCAGGGAAAGGAGCGTGTCCAGTGAGGAGCAACGGAGCTGCGGAATCGTGGGTCTGGATCACCAGAACCGGCTGAGGGAGCTGGGGGGGCTCAGCCTGGAGAAAAGGAGGCTCAGGAGGGACCTTGCGGCTTTGCACAGCTCCCTGACAGGAGGGGGCAGCCGGGGGGTGGGTCGGGTTTTGTTCCAAGGGAACAGGGACAGGCGGAGAGGAAGCAGCCTCAAGTTGGGCCACGGATGTTTAGTTTGGATATTGGATTTTTGTTTTTTCATGGAAAGGGCTATCCAGCCCTGACACAGGCTGCCCGGGGCAGAGGTGGAGTCCTCATCCCTGGAAGGGCTCAAAAACCACGTGCATGTGGCACTTGGGGACATGGGTTAGCGGTGGCCTTGGCAGTGCTGGGGGAGTGGGTGGACTCCGTGGTCTCAGAGGACTTTCCCAACCTCAAGGATTCCATGGTAAAACAAAACCTTTCTGGCTCCTGGTGCACCCTTTGGATTCCTAAGGCTTCCAGCACCCAGAGCGTGCCGTGACGTCCCTCCTGCTTCTCCCCATTCCCTTCACCTGCCGGCTTTCCTCGTGTTCCTTCCCATGACATCCTGAATCCAGCCCCCCTTGGTTTCCTGCCCCTCTCACTGAGCCTGTGTTGTCCTTGCAGGGGTGTGAACACGTTCTCTCCGGAGGGGAGGCTCTTCCAGGTGGAATATGCCATCGAGGCCATAAAGGTACTTCTAAAAAGTTTCCAAACTGTGACATTTGGGGCTTCCTCAAATGCCAGGTATGGGTTGGTCAGGACTGATCCAGGCTGTGTCTGTTTCCTCCAGCCCAACCTCTCACAGCTCTGCTCTTTCATGGGTCATTAAGAACCAAAACCCATCGATTTTTCCCTGAAATTCAACAGAATGTTCCCTCCCCTGTCCTACCAAGTGATTTATCCCCAAACCAAACCCAATCCGAACCTGTTTATCCCCAAATCAAACCTAAAAGGCTTATTGGGTGGATTTAAAATGTGAAGGTGAAGGTTGTTATGAGCAAACCCACCTTTGCACGGCCAAATGGGGTTTAAATGTCCTTAATTGATAAATGTCCTTAATTGAAAAATATTCCTGTTTGTTGTATTTATAGAATGTGGGTGTTGATTGGTAATAAGTTTAAATTTGGAAGAAGCAAGTCAAGTTATGAAGGGGAAAAAGCTTTGAGGTGTTTGGATTGGGGAGAAGGGTCCTGGCTTCATCTTCCATGTGTTGCTTTAGCTCCTTGGAGCACTGAAAAGAGGAATGAAGTAATAATGTGACCGAAAAGGTAATAAAATTATCAAGGACTTGGGAATTCAAGCTCCCAGGAGGATGTTGGTGACGATGCTGACTTCATAAATTAAAACAGATCTCCTGCCATACCTGTGGCTGCAGGTGCAGCTTTCCAGGGAATCTTGGGGTTAAAATTAAACCCCGTGTCTTGAAGTGGACGTTGGGAGTTCGCATTCCACGCTGAGACAGTTAGGCCGGGAAATTCCGTGGTGTGGAAAAGCTGCGAGTGCTGGGAGCAAGGCAGGATCAAGGCAGGGGCTGGTGGGATCAGAGAGGGATGAAGGTAATTGTTGGTGGCATCAAGGCTGGATTGAGTTTAGGAGCTGGTGGGATTAAGGTGGGGTTAAGGTAGGACCACACACAACCTGGTGGGGGTTGGTGGGATTAAATAGGATCAAGGTTAAGGGTTGGTGGGATCAAGGTTAGGGGCTGGTAAGATCCAGATAAGCATTGGTAGGATCATAGTGGGATCAAGGCAGGGGCTTGAAAGTGGGATCAAAGTAGGGGCTCTTGGGATCGAGGCAGGGATTTGGGGGATCAAGGTAGAATCAAGATGAGAGTTAGTGTGATTGAGGTGGGATCAAGGCAGGGGCTGATGGGATCAAGGTGGGATCCCAGTGGGATCCAGACAAGGGCTGCCAGGAGCCCCTGAGATCTGTCCCTGTGCTTGTGGCCGTGGTGACACTGAGGTGTTCTGCAATCCCAGGGTGGAGCTGGCTGCCTGGGACTCTGGGGAGAACAGGAGCTCATGGAAAGCCAAGTGCCCAAGCACGAGGTGCAGCTGCAGTGGGATTTGTACTGATGTGGGAAATCCTCTCGCCCTTTAAACTCTTTTTTCCCTCTGGCAGAGGAGAATTCCCAGGGCCTTTTACACTCGCCAGGCTCCACAAACTGCTGTTGCTTGAAAGATGAAGGATGTGCAGCAGCCCCACTGGGTTCTCACGGGAATCACATGCATTTCACCTTCCCCATTTCCTCCTTCAGGGAATAAGCTTTAAAATCCACCATGCAAAGCCAGAGTGGGTTTGTGTGTGGGCCGTGCAATTGAATCCAAGCCAACACACCTGCAGAGAAGGCAGAATTAGCACTGAGCTGGAGCCTGTGTTGGTGTTTTCCAGCTTGGCTCCACAGCCATCGGGATCCAGACCTCAGAGGGAGTTTGCCTGGCCGTGGAGAAGAGGATCACATCTCCCCTCATGGAGCCCAGCAGCATCGAGAAGATCGTGGAGATCGACTCCCACATCGGTACGGAGATGGGATTCGGCCTTGGGGGTCCCTCTGGATCAGCTCTGGGAGCACCCCTAAAACTGTGAATTATTTATGATAAGAGTCCATCCCCTGGGAGTTTGGGAAGTTGTGTTTTGGGATGAGCCCTCCCTGCAGGCAGTTCCACCTGGAGCAGGAACGCTCATCCCAGTGCACACCAGCTCCTGGTCACCGGTTTTCCAGGCTCCAAGCCAGCAGAACGTAGCTCCAGGAACCAGAAAGAGGCAGCTGAAGCACTGCCCCCTGCCTCAGTGACCTCCCTCATGAAAGCTCATCCCAAATTTAGCTCTGGGAAGGTGGGGAATTATGGTGGGCTTGACTTGGGACCAGTTTCTCCAGGATCACCGGTGTCAACCTGGAGCCACCCATGCCCGGAGGGGCCCACGATGGGCTCGTGACCAAATACATTGCCATGAAAGGCAGGAAACCTCCAAAATTCCTGTGTTGCTGCTCCATGGGCATGGGAAGAGCTCCAAGAGTCTGATTTCCTCCTCCTGGGGGCTTGTGATGCAGCCCCCTCTTCCCAGAGCGGAGTCTGTGCTGGGGGCTCCTGCTGTGTCTGCTGGCTGTGGGGCAGCCAGGGCCCCTTCCCAGCAGGGTGTTCTGGAGCAAATCTGTTTCAGTCCCATGGAATCCTTGAGGTTGGAAAAGTCCTCTAAGGTCATCGAGTCCAACCATACCAAGGCCACCACTAATCTATGTCCCAAAGTGCCACATCCAGACACTTTTTGAACGCTTCCAGGGATGAGGACTCCACCGCTGCTCACAGGGGCAGCCTGTGCCAGGGCCTGACCATGCTTTCCATGAAAAAAAATTTACCTGATGTCTGACCTGAGCCTCCCCTGGCCCAGTTCCCTCTCCTCCTGTCCCTGTTCCCTGGGAGCAGAGCCCGGCCCCCCTGCCTGCCCCCTCCTGTCAGGGAGTTGTGCAGAGCCACAAGGTCCCCCCTGAGCCTCCTTTGCTCCAGGCTGAGCCCCTTCCCAGCTCCCTCAGCTGCTCCTGGGGCTCCAGCCCCTTCCCCAGCTCCGTTCCCTTCCCTGGACACGCTCCAGCCCCTCATTGTCCTTCTTGTGAGAAACCCAAAACTATTCCCAGGGCTCCAGGTGTGGCCTCGCCAGTGCCCAGCACAGGGGGCCAAATCCCTTTCCCACATTCCCACTCAGGGAGCAGCTTCTCCCTGCAGCCCTTTGTGTTTTACATGGGCTTTGGGCAGTCTGGGGGAAAACACATCCCAAATAATGGGTGGAATGACTCCTGTTTCCCCTTTCCCATTCCAGGGTGTGCCATGAGTGGCCTTATAGCTGATGCAAAGACTTTAATTGACAAGGCCAGAGTGGAGACTCAGGTAAGATCCGACATCTCTGTCCTTAAATTAGCAGCACAAATCCCAGGAACTCCTTGGAAGTCCTGGGAAAGGGAAGATCATTGCATCAGAGAAGCTGGTGGGAAGCTGGAGGCTTGCTGGGAGTGTAGGGGCTGTCTGACTGTTTTGGCAAAATATTGGATGTATGGGTTTAATTTTTATCCCCTTAAATTTCCTGGATGCCTTGGGTGCTTGGAGGTCCCAGGTACAAATCTGTGCTGCAGCAAAGGATTTTCCTGGGGTTTTCTCCTGCATATCAGCACTTTTCCACCTTCTGGAGAGCTGGATAACACATTACTTCCAAAACAGATATTGGGATGAAGCCCTTCATCCTTGTATTTCCCTATTGGCATCCCAAGGCCTTGGTATCCCAAAATTTTCTGTGGATTTTTGTACATCCCACTCTCCCTTCCATAGGGAAGTTATCCTTGTGTCCACACAGGGCATCACTCCACCTCAGCCACGCAGGAGCATCCTATTTTGGGACCATGGGGACAATGGGGATCTTTATTTGGGTTTTCCTGCAGAATCACTGGTTCACCTACAACGAGACGATGACGGTGGAGAGTGTGACACAGGCTGTGTCTAACCTGGCCCTGCAGTTCGGGGAGGAAGATGCCGATCCAGGAGCCATGGTAGGACCTGGAGGGGATCTGGGGGTGCTGGGGAGCCCCCCTCCCTTGTCCTTGTCTGACCCATTCCCTCCTCTCTCCCGCAGTCCCGCCCGTTCGGCGTCGCTCTGCTCTTCGGAGGAGTGGATGAGAAGGGACCCCAGCTGTGAGTTCCACTCTCTTAATCCAGGGAAAAGACCAAACCTCCACTGCAAAATTCCCAGGCTGTTTTAACCATTCCATTCTGGGATTTTCCTCAAGCCAAACCCTCAGGGTTTATCCCATTATGTCCCTGATAGGTTTGTTAATCCTGTTAAACCCTTTCCAGAGCCCTGCCTGCCCGTTTGCCACGGAAAAAACATCATATCTTCCCCAAACCCTTGCTTTTCTTTATTAAAAATGTGGTTTCCTGGGGAGGAGGGAAGCGTTAAAAGCTCTCCTCATGCTGAGTGTGTTCTTACCTTTCCCTAAAGGACCAGCAGAGCCACCAGTAACATAATCCATGTGACATTCCTTGGAGAGGTGTTGGAGCAGCTGTAACCTGAACTCAGGGCTTCAGATGGCCCCACTGGGAGTGGGAGAGGCTTGGCAGAGCCAGCCCAGTCAGGTCTGCCTTCCAGCAGGGAAAACTTGCTGGATTTATTAAAAAAAAATTAGGATAAACTGGGAAATCCAAAGGAAAATGGTTCTCTGAGGAAAGAGGGCAGTGTCAGAGTGTGTAAGCTGCCAGCCCAGGAGCTCTTGGGGATGAATCCCAGCTCCAGCTGTGCAGGGAGCTCTGGGAGACTGGTGAGAGAGTCCTTGGGGTGCCCTGGGGTGGGATGGGGTGCAGGTAGTCACCCCCTGTCCCCGCAGGTTCCACATGGATCCCTCGGGAACGTTCGTGCAGTGCGATGCCAGAGCCATAGGCTCCGCCTCAGAGGGAGCCCAGAGCTCCCTGCAGGAGGTTTACCACAAGGTAAGGGCTGGGTTTGGGATTGGGGGGTCACATCTCATGGGTCTGGGGTACTTCACCACCTACCAGGATCCCCTAATTCCCTTCCCAGCGAGGATTTAGGACCGGGCTGGAGAGGAGGTGCCTGGGCTGCTCAGGGCAGGATCACTCCTTAACAGTGGATCCTGTGAGTGGGTGCTGAGGATCTCTACAACGAGTAGAGCTACTCCCAGCGGCTGCTTTCTGCCTGTGGGATAATTAAGGCCATGTCAGGAAGTTCTCTATAAATACAAACTGAGCTCCAAGTGCTGCTGTCAGCATCAGGCTCTGTGTGGATGCAGCTGGAAGCATCTTGAGCTCACACCAGCATCTTCACCTCACCAGGCAAGGGAGCAGCTTTGGTGCTGGAAGTTCTGGTCATGTTTGATATTAAGTAGGAATTATTTTCCTGTGAGGAGGGAGTTGCCTGTTTGGAGTGGTAAGAAACCAAACCCTAATGAAAAGCACAATTAGTGGTGGTGGCTAGGAAGACTCATTTGTTCACCAGAACTCTCCAAATTACCCAAATTCTGGACTCCCTGGATTGTCAACCCTGTTTCAAGTGCAAAGTTAGTGAAACACAGCTGTGCTGCACATCCCTCTGGCTCTAGGGATGCATAGGATTTATCACATTAAATGCAGCTTGGAGGCTGCTGCCGAGAGGGAACCTGGCTTTTTGGGAGGAAATTGGGGAAGAGAAATAGCCCCTGCTGTCCCAATCCCATCAGATTTATGTGCCCAAATTAACCATTTTTCAATCTGAGAAAGGCAGGATTTCACTGTCCCTGGGGATATCCCAGCCCTGCCTGCTCCAGCCTCCCAGGGATGCTGCAGATCCCTTGATGAGCTGCTCCGTTCGCTGCCTGGCTCAAGGGATTTGGGAGAGGGGAGGGAGAGGGGCCACATCCTGAGCCTGCACCCTGTAATCCACGAGCCATTTGTTTTCCAGTCCATGACGCTAAAGGAAGCCATCAAATCTTCCCTGGTCATCCTGAAACAGGTCATGGAGGAGAAACTAAATGCCACCAACATCGAGGTAAGTCCCCCTGGAGTCAGGATTGCCCCTGGAGCAAGGAATGGAGCAGCTCAGGGCTTCCTGAGCCAGCTGCTGCAGGTGCTCCTGCCCATTTCATCATCTCCTATGGGGCATTTTGGGAAAGTTGAAGCTTTTCCCTTCCAGAGGTCCAGAGCCTGGTCTGTTTTTGTGGCTAACCCATGATGAGCAGAAGGGATTCTCTGACCTTCTCCAGTCAGCAGAACCCACCACACCACCCAGACTGCTTGTTCTTCCCCTGGATCCAGCCATTCTTTTTTGCCCTGCTGCTTGTAATATTAGAAGGAATGAAAATTACCCAGCTCCTGGGCTGCTATATCAGTCCTGGGGCAGTGCCAAAAATCCCTTGGACAGTGGGAGCAACAAGGATCCTCCAGGAATGGCTGTGCCCCTGGAACCCCGGGGGCAGGCAGTACCCACAGACTTGGAGATGCTGGGCCCCCCAAACCTGCTCCATAGGCTCCTTTTTGGGTGGGAAAGGTACAAACCCTCTGGACTGGGTGGGGTAACTGGGGGATGACAAGCCAGGCTGGTGTATAGAGTTTGCTTCTATTTCGGGTGGGTTATGAGACACCAGACCTTTCCAAAGTGTGGCATTCCAGCTCCTGAGCTGCTCTCTCCTCCCATTCCGCCCCTCTGAGTGCTGGGAAACCTTTTCCCAAACAGCCTCGAGGTATTCACCCCAGTTTTGTATTAAATGTTGCTGCTGGGGGGTGCCATTCCCAATGGGATTAACCAACTTCCTTTGGAAGGGAAGGCCAACAGCACATGAAAACTTGGACACTCTGTCCCAAAATCATTCCATGCAGCTGGAATCTCCTTCCCAGGTGCTCTTCCAGCCCTCAGCCATACATTTTTCCTGGTACAGTGCAGGCAGAGGAATGTGTACAGTATCCTGATGTCATGTCCCTGTTTAACAGGGCTTAACTGTGCTTGGCACGGCCCTGGAGTGGGGCGGAATCATGCTGGGGGCAAGGACAGCAGGAATGTGCTGAGGATTAAAAGGTTTCTGTTGACTCAAGTCACCCCGTGGCTGAAAATCTGCCACCTGAAGAGCTCTTTGCTTCCTCAAAGTGTGTGCCTCTCCTATTTCTTGGCTCCGGCCACTCTCCTGTGGCATTTTCCATCTAGGAACAAAGAAGAGGGAAGGTGTGGTTGTGGAAGAGTTAAATCCATGGATGGCAAAGGTCAGGAACCTGAAAGGACTTCACGCTTTTGGATTAATGACTTCCCTGAGAAGCCTGTCAGGGAATGGTGGAGGGAAGCTTTTGTAGGGAGAAGGTGAGGGACAGGTTTGAGGAGGTATGGAAAAGCAAAGGAATTGGTGTCTCTGAGTGCTGGTTTTGGGTGTTCATAAAGGTTTTTTTGGTATCAGAGTTTTGGTGCATAAATCTGGGTCTTGTTGAGTCTGGTTGGGTCCAGGATCAGTCCAGTCCCTGCACAGGTGGTTTGGTGCCCAGAGAAGCTGTGGCTGCCCCATCCCTGGCCATGTCCAAGGCCAGGCTGGACGGGGCTTGGAGCACCCTGGGACAGTGGAAGGTGTCCCTGCCCATGGCAGGGGTGGGACTGGATGAGCTTTAAGGTCTCTTCCCACCCAAACCATTCTGGGATTTGAAGGGCCTAGAGTGGCATCTCCAAGTGTCTCTGCCTTGTGTGAGAGTTCTGGGTAAGGCCTGGGCTGGCAGGAGCTGTCAGGCTGAGCGCTGGGACGTTCCTGCTTGGAAACACCTCCTGGAACCTTCCTGCCCCCGGGTCTGGTCCTTCCCCTTGTGCTGGTGAAGGGGGCGTTTGTGAGCAGTCACCTCAGAAGAGCTCTGGGATCTGCTGGGATGCTCCAGAGCTTTCCTTCAGCTTATTGGTTGCATCCATACGCTTTGATCCCTCAAGAGTCAAACCATGTGCCCAGTGCCTGTGAATTCAGGAGCATCCCAGCCTGGCTCCTGGGGCATCCCAGCCTGGCTCCTGGGGCATCCTGGCCAGCTCCTGGGCCTTCCCATTTGGCTCCTGCCCCATCCCAGCCGGCTCCTGCCCCATCCCAGCCGGCTCCTGCCCCATCCCAGCCGGCTCCTGCCCCATCCCAGCCCACTCCTGCCCCATCCCAGCCCACTCCTGCCCNCCCCTCCTCCGCCCCCAGCCCACCCGGCTCCTGCCCCATCCCAGCCCCCTCCTGCCCCATCCCAGCCCACTCCTGCCCCATCCCAGCCCACTCCTGCCCCATCCCAGCTGGTTACGTGATACCCCAGCTCATTCCGGGGCATCCCAGCTCCCTCTGGAGCCTTGGCATTTCCCCTGACACAGCTGTCCCTGTGTTGGGCTCTCATCCCTGGGCCAGGTGTGAATATTTCCGCTCACGTTTCTCTTCCAGGCTTTTCATTCAAGTATCCCTCATCCTTGGTGCTGCCTCTGGAATGTTTTGGCTGTCTGCCCTGACACTGTGTTGTCCCTGTCCCTGCTTTCCTTAGAGATCTCTGTCTCAGTTTCCCTGAGCCAACCCTGAGTCCCCTCGGCTCCCAGACAGGCCAGGATTTGTCCCCTTGGTTGGTTCCTGGGGGAGAAGGAGCCTTTGGAGAAGCAGGAATTCTCTCCTGGGAGGTTTTGATGGCTTTTCCCCCATCAAGTGGGAGCAGTGCCTGCCTGTTCCCACTAAAATTCCCTGCTGCTGTTCCTCTGAGGAGACTGAGTCAATTCAAAGCTATTTGTGCAGCAGGCAGCTATTTTAGGGAATCACGGAGCGTGTTCCGGGCTGGAATGATCCTGCTGGTCTGGCAGATCAGAAGAAGGAACAGCTGCTCCCTGCTCTCCTCAGCCACACTTAACCCCTTGTTCCTTCTCTTCCAGCTTGCCACGGTGGAGCCTGGGATGAAATTCCACATGTACACAAAAGAGGAGCTCGAGGAGGTCATCAAGGATATTTGAAAAAGAGGGGGAGACCCCCAAAAGCTGAAACCCCTCCCTGACCAAAGGAACTGGTCCAGTTCACCCAGCTCCTGGGACTTCCCTTCCCACAGCTCCTGTGTCTGCTGCTCCTGCCAACTCCAGAGGTTTTTTACCGTTTCTCGACAGAAGTGAGGTTTGCCTGAGGAGGGAATGAAATAAATAATTTTGTTACTCTCTTTGGACTCCTCGGCACCGGGGGGAGAAGGTGGGAGGGCGGGGATTTGGAGCTGGACCTGGGGGTGGATCGGGACAGCGGCTGTGCCAAGGGCGCTGCTGGAGCGGCGAGTCTCCCTCTCGTGGTGCTGTCCCTGGGGAAATCCAGGTGTCATTCCACACTTCTTCTTAAAAAAATGAGAGTTTTTAATCTGTTCAGTGCATTCCTCCCTCCTTCTCCAGTGTTTTTTTATCTGTAAAAGTGTCCCTGGAGCTCCATCTTCTTCCCGGCGAAGAAATCTATGGTTGGGGTTTGTGTTTCCTTCCAGTAGGGCTTGGAAAAAGTCCATAAAAAGTGAGAGATCAGAGCCCACCAAGCAGAAACAGCAGGGATAATGGGCTGGGACAGCCCCTCACCTCCAAAATCTTGCGGATACCACTGAGTTTTGACAGTTAATCCTATTTTTCACCAGAAAATTCCTGCTTATCCCACTTAGTTTTTTGCTCTCCAGCAAAAATCTCTCTCTGTGTCCTCAAAACAGTGTCTGGGAATCGAAGATGGATCTGATAAGGGAATAAATTAAGATTAAAAGAGTATTTTCCTATAAAATCATGGTTGTGGGGAAAGGCAGCTCTGCCTCAATCCTGGCAGCTGGCTCTGTGCTGCCCTCGGAAGTGCAGAGGCCTGGAAATAAAATTCCAGGATAAATTACAATTTTCAGTCACAATTTCAGGATAAATTACGATTTCATCCTGAACCAAACAGCGCTGGCTGGTGTGGAAGAGCTGGATATAGCTGGGACGGGGGTTATCCTGGGAAATAGGGACATTTTCCCCAACATAATGCTGGAAATGAGGAATTCTCCTCACGTTTCATCAGTTGGCAAAGCCAAATCTCCCCCCGCCTCCAGCCTCTGCCTTTTCCAGACGGCCAATCCTGTTAGCTTTCCCCTCTCTTGCCGTTACCAGATGGATTCAGGAAGGGAAGCAAGGTCTGGAAAATCAGTCCTTGGATAACCTCAGTTTCAGCATAGCCCAGCGCCCTCCTCCTGGAGTTCCTGTGAGCGCCTCCTCTTCCAGAGCAGTTTAAAGGGAACAAATTGGATCATCAGACGCTGCCTGAGGCCGTGCTGGGAGCTGGATCCGACACCTGCCCCTGCAGGTAGCGTCACATTATTGCTCGATGGACTTTTCTCCTTTGGGAAGACCTTCCTGGCGCCGGGGTGCGGGGAGCCAGCCGGGCTCTGGCGCAGTGCTGGGGGCTGCGCCACCGCTCACCTGGGGGGGTCCGGGAGGGGACCCGGCCCCTCCTGAACGGCCAGGAATGAGCGCCAGGACACGGCCCCGAGCGGAACCGGGGCTCGGGCCTCCCAGCACCCCGCTTTATCCCCGTTCCTCACCCCCGAGCTCAGCCCTGTTCCTCCTCCCCACGCTGGGAAGCTCCGCGTGCCTTTGTGGGTGTCCCAGGGAACACAGAACCTGCTTCTCCCCACGCTGGCACCGCGCAGGAACTGCCCCTTGTGCCCTGTCCTGTCCCGGGGCCGGGCCCGGCAGGACACAGCGCTGTCCGCTCCCGGGACCCCCGAGCCCCCCGGGACCCCCCC
>VXBT01001053.1:72862-89014 GCA_013400235.1 Oriolus oriolus | reverse complement strand
ATTATTATTATTATTATCCTAATTTATTTCTTTAGAAACTTTAAGTACAAAAACAAACAAGGCATTTTTTTCTTTCCATTTAGCAAATGTTACCTGCATGAACAAGGTTGCAGTGCTCTCCTGGCTGGGATAGCCTAAGTTTTCAAATTTGAAATTTATATCCAAGCATTTTGGAGGATGGATGCCTGGGTATATGTGCTTAGACAATGAGTTTACAGGAACAGGTGAAACAGCTTCTCAGAGCTGTTTTGGGGATTGCTGCTTTTGTGTTTACACTGGAATTGTTGCTTTATTGTGGTATCTGTGTAGTTGTTTTGGGCATTAAATCGTAAAGGCAGAAATATTCAGGCAAAGAAGGCACTTTCCAATGCAGTGTTTGTGTTGTAGCTCACAGCTCAAAGAGATTTTGCAGTAATTTACTGTTTCTGTTTCCCTATTTTTCCTCCTGTCTGGAACCTGTGGCCCAGAGAGGTACAGGGATTGTCCCAAATACACAAAGCTTTGGGGAGAGAGTTCCTGTCACGGGAATCTTCAGTGCTTTGCTCTCCCAGGCTCTGCTCCATGAGGAAACAGGCCCAGAGTTTGCATTTTAATGGAATAAGTGACCTTTTCTGTGTACAATCAATTTATCTTAAAACCAGGAACTTGAAGCATTACATTGATTTTTAGAGGAAGGCATTGTGGTAAGAATAGGGAAAATAGGGGCAGGAAAACAAACATTGTAAAAATGCCACTTATTTTTGTTGTGGAGACGGGTCAGTCACTGCTGTGGGATCTGCATGTATTTAATGTGCTTTGTGTCTTCAGAGGCAGCTTCAGAAATGTTGAATTTTCATTTTTACGTTGGGACAAGAACCAAACCAAGATTATTTTCCATGCAAAAGAGCAACAGCCGAGGTCAGAGAGGAGAGAAAGGTGTGTCCAGGCCATGCCCTGCAGCACTGAGGCATTGCAGCAGCCCTGGAACACCCTGAACAACCTCCGAAAGCAAATGTGTCACCAGCAGGACCCCAAATGTGAGATGGGCCCTGACAAACTCATTTAAAGCCTGGTTCTTAGCAAGTCCAGGCCAAGTCACGTGCTACTGCCATGGGGTTAATCTGGGAGTGTAATCCAATCTCCAGTTCTTGATTATTTCTTGTTGACTTTAGAGTTGATTTCCTTTTACCAATGGCCCTGTTAATACTTCCCTCGACGTGCTGATTGCCAAGGTCATGATTTTTATCAGAAGTCCAGCAGTAATGGGAATTTCATAGCAATTTTAATCACTTTTTTTGCCATGGAGTGATTTTTTTTAATTATTATTTCTTTATTGCTGTCATCAAGACAAGGTATCTCTTGCCATCCACTTTAGACCAAGTAAATGACGTCGTTATAATCATCAAAGGGAGTAATGGGCACATAAATTTTTCAGTGAGCAGGCAGTGGAGATGAAATGACATCCTGCCACTGTGCCAGATTTCTCCTGGTATCCAAGTGTTTGGAATGGTATTCACAATCCAGCCTTGGGACAGGTGGCATTCCCAAACATTCCTAAATGTTCTCTAATATATAATGAAAATCACTGTGTTGCTTTGAGAATTGGCTTTCCCCTTTCTCCCAAGAGAAACTTCCTGCCAAAATCCAATTTTTCTAGGGAATGCTGTATTTGTAGCCTTCAAATCCTTGGCTGTTTTCATGTCTTGCCTTTAGATTTGGGAGGGGATTTTTGGTTGCTCTGTTAATTTCATTATTATTATTATTTACCTGATTGGTTTCTTTAGAAAGTTTCAATGCAAAAGCCAACAAGGCAATTTTTTCTTTCCATTTAACCAATGTGATCTGCACGAGCCAAGTTGCAGTGCTCGGGGATAGCCTAAGTTTTCAAATTTGAAATTTATATCCAAGCATTTTGGAGGATGGATGCCTGGAGATAATTAGTTTTGGTTGAACTGAATTATGATTAATGTAAACAAAGACACAAACTTCAGAGTCCAGCAAGAACACCACTTTTTTAAACAAAAAAAAGTGTTTTGTATGGATGCATTTGAGATCTTGGAGTTGGGGGTGTTGTTCTGGGGAGTGAACTGGCATGACTATGGGAAAACAAGGAGCAGACTGGGATTTCCAAGGGGGGAAGGAAGCCATGGATTCTTTAACAGCATGGCATGACACCAGGGCATTATAAGGTACTGGAAATCTGCTGGGTTATGGTAATTAGGGCTCTATTACATCTTAATGTGCAGGGTTAACACCATACACGTGGTTTTTTCCTAAATACCTCTTCAAAACATTCAGTTCACTTCTTGACAGGCCATTTTTCAAGGGGTGTGCCTGTTATTGTTTATTCCTAGCCGCTTGTCTTCTGTGACTTGGTTATTATTTTAATGGCAGGGCATTAATTGAGCAGCTCTGTAATAGCTGTGTCATGCTGGGTTTTCGTTTTCTCCAAACTGTGACTTCTCCTACAACAGATGGACCTTTGCACCTGAATTTTCTTGTTGGTGACTCTGCTGTGAGGCACCCCTGCCATTTTCCTGCTGAGATTCTTGGAACCAGAAAATCCCAAGATGAAAGGGACGCATAGGGATCATCAAGTGCAACTCCCCGCTCCTCTCAGGAGGACCTAAAGCTCAGTGCTGTGTCTGAGGGTGTCATCCTGGAGCTCTGGCAGCCTTGGGGCCGTGCCTGTTCCCTGGGGAGCCTCTTCAGTGCCCGACCACCTGCGGGGGAAGAGCCTTTCCCTAAAATCCAGCCCGAATCTTCCCAGGAAGGGAAGGGAGCTGCTAAGTTGAAGATTACTGAGCTTGGCCTCAGCAGAACAGAGTGGGAGAAGCTTTCTCTTTTATGTAGTCCTTCAGTGACCCTGCAACACAGATCAATATATTTTGGGGTACGATGTAGGATTCACATTGACATTACCGAGTTGTCCTTGGGAAGGGGTGAAAGCGGGAGATCCACACCTCCGAACACAGCGCTCCTGCTCATCCCTGTTCCACAGTCTATGGCACAGCAGCGTGGTGACACTCAGATGTGTTAAATGCTGCCTGCTGCCAGCGTGACTTCAGTGCAAAACTGTAGCTGGAAGCTTTTTTGGATGTTTCTCCCCTTTCTGCGTGAGACATTCTAATAATAAACACCCCAATGAGCAAACGGTTCTGGGATTCTGTTAGGCAGAAGGAGAAGGGAACAGATTTCAAGCCCGTGGAAATTGGATTTCCTGATCATTCAAATGAGATAAAATAATATTGCAAAGATGCACTGGGCAGGCCAGAAATACATGTTGATAATCAGGTTTATTTTTCAGTTACAAAGAATTAAATTTGAGGTGGGGGGGGGAATAATAGAAGGAGCATGTTCCCAGGAGGGAGAGAGAGTTCTTTAGTAACCACCTACTGGAGAAGCTGGAAGTCTCCTTGTGCTCCATGAGTGATGACCTGGAATGGATAGCTCTAATTCCCTCTTTTAAAAATGCATTGGGAACTTAACCAGTCCTCCCTGTGCCTGGTGAGGCATCTGCAATTCCATGAAATGCCTGTCAAAAGCTCTGCTCTGTAACCCTGTGAGCTGCTGTTGCTCATGGAGCTTCAATTATTGAATGCCCAAAGTTTCTGCCCTTCCCTCAAGACCTGAGCTGCAAAAAATGCTTTCACAGGATTTAAATTTTGATTTATTTTTTTTTTTCAGCTTCACAGAGCTTTTAGTACTTGAATCAAAATAGCCATGAAAAAGGTGGAGTAATGTGTCAGGGAGGATTCCTGGTAGCCAATGGAACATTAGCACCACACATTTCTTAGGAACAAGCGGAGCTGAGAACCTTCCAGAGGACTCAGAATTGCTGCATTTTCCCTCCTTTGCAAGCATGAACCCTTTGTGAAGCACTGAAGAAGTGTCAGCCATCAGGGCTGGATGTGGAGGTGTGTCTGGGAAGAAGCTGGGATAATTTTTCCTCTCAAAACCCCACTCCCGGTCCCCTGTTCTGTAACCTGGGGTCCAACCCCCTTCCTTCCCCCATTAAGGAATTGCTTCCCAAAATTCCAGCCAGTGACCCTGGGTCCACGGAGCTGCCAGTGTGTGTCCCCAGGGCCATAATCAGGTTGGGTGAACCAATTACAGCAATGTGTGGTAATTAAAAATCCAGTAGGACTTTGCTGCCTTTCCCCTAAATAGGGCAGGTTTTACACCTTGGGGATTGTTTTAATTAATATTAATTGGTGGTTCTAATTTAACATTCAGACTGAGCACTTTTGACCAGGTAACTGCTGAACGCTGCAAATTTGAGCCTCCCCAGTGCCATTTTCTGTGACTAAGTTTTAAATAAATCAGTGGAGTTTAGAAAGCAAATTGGACATAAACTACTGTTGGAAGCAAATACATTTTAGAAGCTTAAACCTCAAACTTGGGAACGGGTTTTTTCGAGCTTTCCCAGAGATCTTTGTGTCAAACACACTGGGAAGAGAATTCATGTGTTTCCCATAGCACGAAAAAATTCCTACAGAATTTTAAATTTAAATCATTTAATTTAGTTTTTATTTTCAAATGTGTGAGAGGTTTTCAAAGAATCCCAGAATGGTCTGGGTTGGGAGGGACCTCAAAGCCCACCCAGTGCCACCCCTGCCATGGGCAGGGACACCTCCCACTGTCCCAGGCTGCTCCAAGCCCCAGTGTCCAGCCTGGCCTTGGGCACTGCCAGGGATCCAAGGGCAGCCACAGCTGCTCTGGGCACCCTGTGCCAGGGCCCCACCACCCTCACAGCCAAGAATTTCTTCCCAATATCTCACCTAAATTTCCCCTCTGGCACTCTGAACCCATTCCCTGTGTCCTGTCCCTCCAGTTCCTGCTGCAGGGTCCCTCTCCAGTTTCCCTGTATCCCTTCAGACCCTGGAAGGAGCTGTGAGGTCTCCACACAACCTTCTCCTGTCCCGGCTGAGCATTCCCAGCTCTCCCAGCCTGGCTCCAGAGGGTTTTCTCTGGACGGTTTCTCCCCATCCTCTGGCCCATTTGGATCAGGTTGTGGATCATGCCTTGTTCCCTGTATGCTGCTCAAATACCACCTGTGGATTGAATTCATTACTGACAGACTTCCCCTCGTTGATTATCTCTGTGTTAGTTTGCGTTTCCGACAGACTGACAGATTTGGGGGTTTGTTGGTTGTAAATCCCCTGATAAATACACATTCTCAGTTTACAGCCCCATCTGAGCCTCCTAAGCTTTGGTCCTTGTGAGCAATCTGTGCCATCTCCTTCTCAGGCCCTTTCTGCCTTTTGTCCCCTCCTGTCACTGCCACGTGCATCAGCATTCCAGAATGATGATACTATATTTGGAGATTTTAGCTGAGCTTTGTGATGACTTTCCTGAGCACCTCTTCACTTCCCAGCTGCTGGGTTGGTGTTCTGGGTTTGGGGTTTTTTTGAGATGTGGGGCTTGTCACAATCAAGTTTTCATGAGGTTGGGAAACTTACCCAAGTTTCCGTTTTTCTTCAGAGTCTGTGCTTTGAGAGAGGGAATAGAGGAACCCCTCAATGGAACAACGTCTCTTGAAATTCTGAGTGTAAAACATGGGCCCCACACAACCGCTGGGGATTTGAAACAACACCAGGCGAGGAATTTGATCGGTTTGAAGTTTTATTAGCCTATTTTTAGTGCCCAGGAACCATAAGTGCTCTTTCTCCAGAGTATAATGGTAGGGGGAGAACAAAAATTACGCTTATACAAAACATTTTGTCTTTTGTCTGCAAAAGGGGTCAATCTCCATTCCCAAAATTGTTCCAGTTGCTTGAACATCCGCTGAAGTGGACGTTCAGGTCGTGGTGAGAGCTGCTGGGTGCTGCCTGGTTTTGAAGATTTGATCCCCAGCTGCCTATTGATTAATTTTAATAAATTCTCTTTGGGAAAAGAGGCCATTTCAACTTAAATGCCCAGTGCACAGCAGGAGCTCGGAGGTGATGGCCGGAGCTTTCCTCTTCCTGCCTGTGGTTTTCTGTTGTCCCCTCTGTTGCACGGCAGCAAAGACACATTGTTCTATAGAAAACATAAAAATCAGCTTTGCAAATTGCTGAAATCTTTTCATTTAAACTATTAAGCCCCATAGAGCATTCTCTCCAATGTCTCCCTGAATAGTGCTGACCCCCATTAAAATGGTTATTGAGTTCTTCTGAGTTGCGTAACCTACGTATTCATGGTAAAACCGCTATAATTAACTCCATTTTTATTGGCTCTGTGCCTTCAGAGGGATTTGTGCCGAACGTGGGGACACAGAGCTCCAGGTTGGTGCCTTCTATTCAGCTCCTGCAAATCTCAGTGTGGCTCAAAATTGGGCTCTCAGAGCCAAAGTTTAAAGGCAATAGTGAAGGTGGGCTGAGAGATTAAATGAAGGGCAGCACGGAGCAGGACTGCCTTGGGTTTGGAACAGGTTTTCAAAAGCAACAGGAGATTTTGGGGCTGTCAGAAATGTGGAGTTTTGCTAATTTCCATTTCTCCTCAGATCAGGGGGATTTCCATAATTTCCTCAGGAAAATATCTTTCAAAGTCATCCTTAGGGCTTTTTTATCACTCTTTTACCTCCTAACCTAACAGATGTTTTCTAGCAGTTAACTTATTATGAGCACATGACAAGAGTTCTTAAGGTCTAGAGGGGAAAAAATATCTGTGCCTCAGTCTTGTGGTAAAATTTTTATGGTAATTGAGTGAGATCAGAGGAAACCTTTCTGGGATATGGAGAGTGGTTCTTTCCCTGACGGACACTGCACAAAGGGAACTGAATTTCACAGTGGCCATGTTTTCACAATATTTCTCAAATTCAGCTTTTGGTGAGCAACTCTCCCAAGGGACCAGTGCTCCCTTTTCCCTTCCTGTGGCCACCAGCGAATAATCCCCCAGAGGAAGGATGATGTTCAGTGACTCCAGTTCCTTCAGGTGTGTGTCAGCAGGGGCTGCCCTTGGAGAGCCCAGGGGAGTTCCCCATCAGCAAATAAGCATCTGAGCTGGGATAAGCCAGGTTTTCTGCCACCTGAACTGTTGGGTTTGTAGGGCTGATCTTCTCAGAGAACACTGCGGGCTGCCAGTGTCTTGGGCAGTTGCTGCCTAACTCACCTGAGTTCTGAGAGTGAATTTTGGAGGAGCTGAAAAAGTATTTCTGAACTGGCCCTTTGTCAGGAACTGTGGCTCCGTGCTGGTGGAACTCTGCCTGGGAGCAGAGCCCTTCACCCACCAGAGCAAAGCTGTCTCAGGGAGTCTATTTGGGAAAACTGATGATAAACTGAATTTATTCCACCTAAGGTAACGTGCATCTGTCTGCAATCACATTGGCTCATTGATCTCCACTGGAAAAAGCCCGATTTCACTTATTTCTCCTCATTCCCAATGTTCTTCCAGTCACTCTGCTTCCTGTTTGATTAGAGCTTGACTGGGGTTCTTGCTGTAGTTTGGCCAAGCAGTTGCTAATATGTAATTCTTTTATTTCTGTTGTTGTTTTCCGTGGTGAGATATAAAGTCCTGTGAAGGAAATTCTGAGTAAACAGAGCTCTTTATGCTCCTTTACCTCTGAATTTGTCTTTCTCAGGTCAGGCACCCTAATTCCTAGGGTGCTGTTCAGCGTAGAAATGGTTTGAAACACACCGTATGAAACAAAATGCTGACCTGAGAGCACAAAAAGTATTTTTCATTCCTCTCTGTACAAGATTTGACTGAAAAGAAAATACCCTCATGTTTATTTTCATTGTCATCGTGAAATTGTCATTTCTTTTGCCACGAAGTGGCTCATTTCTATTACAGTGAAGCTGTCACTAAGTGGTAGTTGTTCTCCTGAGGGCTTTTCCTGTCAGCATGGGCAAGGTTTTAGTCCTAGAGGACGTTCCTGGGAGAGATTTTTGATTGCACAGATTTCTCCGTGGAAGGGAGTTTTGTACATGAAGTAGGAGCTTGCTTTGCCCTTCAGGAATCCTCCAGACATTCCTGAATGTCCTCTGGATCCACAGGAGAGACCTGGCTTAAAGCAAGTCAGCCCTGGAACTATGGGTTGAGTTCTAGGAAAGAGTTTGCTCATCCTCTACGTGAAACATGCTCACACAGGAGGAGTAAAAGGAGAGATTGGGAGGGGTTCAAGGCAAATGAAAGGAAAAAAGGAGAAAAATGTTTTTTTTAAATGGCTCCCACCCCCTCACTGAAGTCAGATATGGAAATTGTGGTGGGATTTTGTTTGAATTTCTTCTGTTCTGATTCAGTAACAGGTTGGTGTAAAGTAAAAATGTCTGTCAGCTTCTCCATGGGCCATTACAACGCACAATTCTGTAACTTTCCATGCAGTCCTACAGAAATGGGACAGGAGGAAGTCAGTTCCCATCTCCTGTATCCTCCATCGAGGTGAGGAAGGCACGCAGAGATGTGCATTTACTTTGGTAAATTCAGCATAACCACAGATCTTTTCCTCTGCATTCCTGATTTGCTTGCATGCCTGCTGAAGCATGTTCTCAGATACCATCATTTTCTGGATGAAAAAGTCACTTGTAAGATGTTGGCAATCGTGATATTACCAAAAATGTGGTTTGGAAGAACAACTTGGGGACAGTTGTAGATGGCCATGGGCACCAATCCTGTGGCCAGTGCCAGGGGTAATTACCAGGGGTAATTCTGGATTTCTCCAC
This sequence comes from Oriolus oriolus, assembly GCA_013400235.1. NCBI lineage: Eukaryota > Metazoa > Chordata > Aves > Passeriformes > Corvidae > Oriolus > Oriolus oriolus. Next base: position 80,393 of record VXBT01001053.1, on the reverse strand, counting down.
TCGTGGCTGTTCCTGCCTGTTGGCATTCCAAGGTGAAGCTGCTGGAGCAGCAGCTGCTTGCGCTGCTGTCTGACACTGCTGTCCTGTCAAACGGAGTCTGAGTCCTCAGCCAGCCCAGCACGGTGCCACAGGCGACATCTCTCGGACATTCCTGTGCCCATGGAGAAGACAGAGGATAATCATCAATTCCTTGATTGGGTTCCCTAAAACTTTCCAGAAGAGGACTCTCACGCCAGTGACCTTCAAGTTTGTTGCTCTGTAAAGTCCCTTTATCTTCCCACGTCATTTACACATAGAACTATCAAGAAGTGCTTTCGATATCACAAAGCACCAGCACAGGGTGCCCAGAGCAGCTGTGGCTGCCCCTGGATCCCTGGAAGTGTCCAAGGCCAGGCTGGCCGGGGCTTGGAGCACCCTGGGACAGTGGAAGGTGTCCCTGCCCTTGGAACTGAATGGATTTTAAGGTCCCTTCCTACCCAAACCACTCTGGAATTCTATGATTCCTAATGAGCGGGGACTTCTTGAACCAGTGTTCCAGTAGAAGCAAGGGGGGGGATGGGGGGAGTGTGGGGAGGGGGAGAAAAAGTAAATCCAAGAGATTTCAGAGAATACTGGATCTCTAAAGTAAGATTTGATTTAATGAACTACAAGCAAAGCTCTTCCAATCATATCCTGTGTACCCACATCCCCTCCTTAGACCTCCCCACATGCGACCTTGTTCAGGCGATTCTGTGAAATATTGAAGCATAAAGGAAGTTTTACCCTGTTTTATGACAGAGATCAGAGCCAGGGTAAAGACCTGCCAGGATAAATAACACAAGTATTGTTCTATTGATTGTGACTGCCTTTGCTCCAGCCTGCTGTCCCCTGTCCTTTAGCAATTTTCCAGGACAGATAACTAATTCTGCCGAGATCCCCTCACTGAAATGACAATTCCACAGCTTCCTCTGGGGACAGCCAGCAGCGTGATCGGATTTGCAATCTGTAAACACTTATTGATTTGCTTTCTAAAAACTTCCTGAGAAATCCCACCTGGGCGAAGAATTCCTCCGAACTCCATCAGCCTCTCTAAAAAGTTCTTCAAAAGAATTATTATCTTTTAAATAGGACTGCAGTAGTGTGTTCTTGAAAGAATATGAAATTAAATTACCTGAGCTGGAGTGCAGTTATTACAGGAGGTTTAGGATGAGGCATAAAAATGGATTATCTGTCTATATTTAGGATATATACATGTATTAGATAATTAAAAATCATGTACATCTTCCTGGGTTGTTTGGGGGGCTTTGTTTAATGATTGGAAAGTCAATGGGATTTTAGGGCTTTTATTCCCGTATCAGTTAATACAGATACAGGTTGAATTGGAAAGCCATTTAACAACGAGGAAATGGGTATCGCTCCAAAAGTGCCATCATTTTTTAGGTATTGAGTTCATACGTACGAAATTTTATCTACCCCTTGAGAAACGTGGTTGCTCCTTAGTTCTGGCTGTTGGAGTTGGATGTTGCACTCCACAAGCCCAAAGGGGCCTCGCTTCCCTGCAGAGCACAGGAAAGTGTTTTTTACTCACTCTCTCTTATTCCTCCTGTACGCCAGAACACCCTGCATTAAACCCTGCACACGTGGTGGCATTAATCCTGATCCCATTCAGCAGGCACGGGAATGAAAATGGGATTTCAGATTGGAACTGGGCTTTGTGCGTTCTCAGTGTATGAAGTACAGTTTTTCTAAGCCCTGAGCACCATCTGTGCCCAAACCAGAGCATCAGCCCCTGGCTCAAAGGATGATCTTGGAGGTCTTTACCTGGAGCTCCCACCCTGGAGCTGTGTCCATGTGCAGGGATATCCTGCAGTCCCCAGGGGATAAACCCAGCCCTACGTGGCGCAGTGGGGCTTCACCAACACCCTGGGAGAAGGCTTTGGGATGGGAGTCGCAAGAGGGAGTGAAGGGGAGCCAGGCTTGGAATATTTTGCCTTGGTTTTGGTGTGTTTGTTTGAGGAAGAAGGCTAAATTTGTCTGCAAGTCTAAGCAGGAGGGACCTGGCAGCAAACCTGAGCACATTGAGTGTAAAATTCAGCTCTCAGTTGACTGAGAGAGGTTTAGATTAGGGTGAAGAACACTGATTGGGATGTGTCAATGCATAACACAGGGGCAATTTGTGACTCTGAGAGGGGTGGGACGGTTGTGTGGCCACAGGTTTGCTTCAGTGTCAGCCCTGTCCACCAGCATGTGTCAGACAAGGCTGGTTTGAAACAGAGAGAGGAAGCAAAACTCTCTCATAATTCAAATTTCCATCAGTTATCTTCACTGGCTGATTCCTCAACTGGTTCCATCAATATCCTTTGTGTCCTAGGGGATACCAAGAGATGAGGCAGAAGAGCTCTTAACAACTGAGGGGAAACAAATGTAGAGTTTGAAAAACACCCAGCCTTGAGTGCTGTACGATGTGAAGTTTTGTGAGACTCTTTCCAGCATGAAAGAATTTGGTAATTAAAGAAAAATGTCTTTCTGTCAAAAAAAAAAACCAAAAAAAAAACCAACCCAAACTTTTCTAGTTTGGAAGTGATGGGAAGATGCAATTCCAGAAATGCTGTGAGGAAAGTACCTTTCCCTGCTTTGCTGAGGTATGGCCCAGAAGGCCACAGGTGACTGAAATACAAAGGCAGAGGATGCCTTTGCAGGGGCAGTGAGTATCAGACAAAGGGCAGAGAGCAGGGGGTTATTTATTCTGCCCAGAACAGTGTGTAACACTCAGAAATGCAACCAACTCTCTCTGAACTGACGTGAGGAAACAGATCATGGGTGGAAGTGATACAAATGGAAGGGGTTTTGATCATTGCAACCCCATGTTTGAGTCTTAGACAATACCATTGTTGGAGTTAAAAGCTGAAATTCCTGCCTTGTTACCAGCACGAGGGCAGGGAGTGTGGAAAGGCAGCAGATCCCCAAAGTGGGCTGAACAGCAGAAATGGGGGAAGTCGGAGACCTGTGTGAAATGTGCTTTATTCTGATGTCAAGCAGCAGCCACAGGTGGTACCTCTCATGTAAATGTGTGTGACATTCATGGTTTCTGACAAGGAGAGCCCATAAATCCACTCACTCCCCCTCAGAAGTTATTAATGGTCGTGGCAAATGTAATTATTACAGGATCTTTATCTTACTCCAAGTCGGAGAGCACAGTGGACCTGTTTGGGATCTATTTACCTTGATTGTCTGGGTCAAGTCATCTTTCCTTGTCCTTTGAAACAGAAATTCTGTCAGCAGAGCTGAGAGCACCGCTGCAGTTTGTCCTCACTCCTGCGGGTAACCGGGGCAATCTGTTCAACACAAGCGCTTCAAATGGGAGCCTGGAATAGTTAAAATCCATCTGAGCCTTACTCATCCACGGCCACGTGAGGGTCACACGGGTTGGGGAGGTCACGTGGATCTTGGGAAGGTCCCAGTTTCTCTTTGCCCTCCAGCAAACCAGAAGCAGGTGGTGTGGGGAGTTCTCTCCCAACAGCCGTGGAGCTGTGCCGATCTTTGGTGCCACGTGGGGCTCACAGGATGATTCAGAGCCAGCTCTTGCCTGCCTGCTGCGTATTCCACATTCCCTCTCCGCTGGAGCCACAGGATGAGCATTAACCACCCCATTTATATTCCCACCTGCCAAGCAGGCAGGTCCTGGTAGCATTTAAAATGTGGGAAATGTTCTTGAATTCTCAGCTGAGGAAGAAAGAGGACAATACCCAGGCTTGGGGCTTTATGGCTTTCCAGTGACTGGTCTGAGGGCTGCATTGAGCCTTCAGAGGAACATTTCTCTGCCTCCTTTCCCTGGGATTGCTCAGCCAAATGGTATTTCCAGCCTTAAGAGGGAATTTGAGTGCCAAGCTGGATATGTTTCTTTAGTAACAAGTACAGAGTGGTTGAAAGAGGATGAAAAGGATGAAGCTTAAGGGCACCAAAAAATCAGAGAGATTCTGGTGTTGTCAGTGGTGTTGCTCGTTTTCTGTTTGAGGCAATTTTGCATTTTTCACCCCTTTTGCTCCTTCCTGCCCTACCTTAGAGCTTCTTTCCTTCCAGGGCAGTGTGCACGTGATGGATGTTCACCATAAAGGAGAGACTGTGGCTTTCAGTTCTCCGTTTTTTCCTTTTCTGTCTAAATACCTTTTGGATTTAATCTGATTTTTTATGAGAGTTGTAAATTCAGTGCTGTTTAACAAAGGTTAAATGGCTATACCAGAGATTCTGATGGTATCACAGCTGAAGGAAGATTTTAGCAGTTTGAGCATTACTCGTATCCGCTATTAAATTTAGGATTCTTCTGAACTGAGCAAGGTTTTTTCATTCATCTTGTCCGGTACTTGAAAGCTTGTGCCGAACAGCAGCCCCCAGCGATGTTATTTCATGTAAAGACTGCTCATAAATAGCGAGTTCCTGTTAGACTTTTGTATTTCTTGACTGTTAAACAACAGCTGATCCTCTCTGCACGACCAGGGGTGTGAAGCAAACCTGTGTGAGAAGCACTTGGTTAAAATTCCCTTTTAACACTTCAACAAATTCCTGATGCTGCAGCTTTTCATCAGTGACTGCATCTTCCCTTGCCTCCCTTCAACCCTGGACTTCCCTGGGGGTGTTTCACACACTGAAATTCCTGCTCTGCATCCTGTGCTGGTATTTTGCCCCTGGCTTTACAGGACAGACTTTATTGTTCAGTCCTTACACGTGAGGAGTTTTATTTAATGTGCTTTTGCTAAGCTACACCTGGGGAGACTCAGTGGGTGTGTCTGGGTTTAACCACAGTTGGTCCTGCTTTAAGGATTTGTTTACCTATAAATACATAATTCAATATTCCTTTAATATTTTATGAAATTAGCTCAGTTTCAAACAAAAAGAAGTAAGTAATGTCAGTAAGATGGGTATTTTTGAAAGAAGCAAATGCAATTCTGATACAATAAATAGGAGTAAATCCCCATTTTCTAACAAAAGTGTTTTATTACAGTGCATTGTTGCAAATAAAATGAAATTATACTCAGGATATAAAAAAACCTCCTAAAGATTCTCTAAACCAAAAATGTTGGTGTCTAAATAGAGGTTTGATAGATAATGCCCAGATATTCTCATCTCTGTCACTTATTCCTTGCTGCAGAGAAATGTGGCCAAAAAATTCACATATGAGCTTTCTTTGCATATTTTTTCCCAAAAAGAGCTATAAATAAATGGTGGCCACGTAGCCCTGTTGTGTCTTTAATATATTCATTTTTACAGTTGAAGATGCCTTTTAAAAACGCTGATCTCAGTTCTTCCAAATGCAATAGGCAAGCCTGGCAACTCTGTGCTCGTTTCGGTGTTCCTAAATCTAAGAGCAGCAAGCGTGATATGAAAAGGGATTTCAAATCTTTAAATAACAGCCATGCCAACCCCCCAAGGTTTTGTGACAACGGCTGGAGATCAGAGAATTAAAAAATAGAATTGTTCATTAAGAATTCTCCAGGTGCTGTGATAAAACGTGTGGTTTGTGCTTGTTGCAAGCGTCTGAGAATATTTTTTTAGTAAGAGATTTATCAAATGGAAGTTCTTAATTATGGAATCTGTACTTTCAATGGCGCTGTAATGTTGTGACAATAAGGACATGGTCGTCACTTTGCCTCACAGCCCCGGCTCCACTCCGGGACGCTGGGATTTATCTTCGTTTGCTATGATAATAAAGTGCTATGATGTGCTCACGCTGGTAAACAAGATCCAATTTCATTGCTGCTGACAAAGCCATGTGTCTTCAGCGCAAAGGAAAATTGGCCACAGGCACTGCACAAGCCACGGCTGCATATTCTCCTCTCCTGCTTTGTAAATATTGTCAGCATTGCTTCAATCATCATTTGGGGCTTTCGTTTGCTCTTCCCGCACAACAAACGCTCCTCGGCCCCCGCTGTTAGGGCTGCACCTTGCAGGGACTCTGCAGAGAGCAGTTTTAAGGGAGACCTTCACAGCACAGGATTTGTCACCTTTGCAGCTTGTAGGATGAGTGTTGGAGTGGTAACAGACTCGGGGGGACCTGAGGAGGGCTCTGCTCCCCCTCCTGCCTGAGGCAGGGCCAGCTCTGGGGACAGACTGGGCTCTCCAGGGCTCCACCTGGAAAAAGCTGAGTGTGGAGACTGCAGGGACTCCCTGGCAGCCTCCTGCCCCCTCACCTCCCCTCCATGGGATCCTTTCCCAGCAGCGCTGCCTGGATTCCAGCCTGGAGGGAACTCTCCAGTAGCATTAAAAACAAAGTCTGACTCCAGCCACAGGTTACTCCTGGGGCTCAGAGAGTGAAGAAGTGACATTCGCTTTTTAAAAATACTCTTCAAAAGCCAGCACTGAATCTTTTGTTTCCCGAGGTGTTTCAGATCAGGAAATGGTTATCTGCATTGAGGGTGTATAAATATTTCTGGATGTGTCACGCTTACTTCGCTGCAAACCTTTGGAAGTGTTCGGTGTCTGGAAGGTTGGGACAGTGTTTCAAGGCAGGGGTTACTCGGTGGAGATCAGGAAGGAGGTGAGAACCCTGTGCAAGTGTCTTTAATGCCATGCACATCATCTCTGTGCTTGCTGCAGGAGGAATGTCTATATTAAGCCTCGGTGCGTGTGTGAGGTTGTTTTAATATGGCTTTTCTGAAAGCCTTGTTTGCCATTTGAGATGCACAGTGATCGGGGTAACTTGGAAACAGCTCAGAGCTGTAACACGTCCTCGGGAAAGCAGTGGAATAAAGGAAACAGAAAAACCTTGCACCTCTTTTCTCCTTCAAACTTTCCAGCCTGATCTTAATTCGATGGTGTCCTCTGAGGGACTGAGAGCAGCGCTTCAGCTGCTGAGCTCCAGCTCAGGTCATTCCCTTCCCACCTGGCTTTCTGAGTCCCAAGGAACTGCAAGACAAGAACTGAATGGGATTCAAGGGAAAAGGTTTCAGGACAAGAGAGCAACCAGCTCTCTTCAGAGTAATCCATAAAAAGCTGTTGTTGTCTATTTATTATTAACCATCCCTTGGTCCAATGGAAGTTTGGAAAGACTTGGATAATGGAAGAACCCTGCATGAGCTGCTTTTCTTGAATTATTTCAGCTCAGTTTCTGATCTACCCATGACCAGCCCCCAGATCTGTCGTGGATTTCCTTTTGGAATCACCTGTAGTGAGGTGGGGGTCGTTCTCTTCTGCTGTGTCTCAAGCCAAAGGATGAGAGGAAATGGCTTTAAGTTGTGCCAGGGGAGCTTCTGATCAGCTACTAGGAAAAAATTCCCTGATGGCATGGTCAGGCTCTGGAACAAGTTTCCCAGTTCAGTGGTGGGGTCACTGATTCTGGAAGGGATCAAGAGGCATGAAGAGGTGGCCCCTGGGGACATGGTTTAGGGGTTGGTGGTGCTGGGGGAATGGCTGGACTCGATGATCCTGGAGGTCTCTTCCAACCTTGGGAATCTGTGACTTGCTGTGACTTGGAGCTGCTTTTGCCTTGCCATGGAAAGCGATTCATTGCTGCCAGAGTTCACCTGTGTGAGTGGGGAACGTCCCCTTCCCTTCCCTT
>VXBT01001053.1:22852-69479 GCA_013400235.1 Oriolus oriolus | reverse complement strand
TATAATATAATATAATATAATATAATTAATATAATATAATATAGTACATAACATAACATAACATAACATAATAATATTATCTATAATATAATAATTAAGACACTACTCCTTGGGGGGCTCTGCGTGACACAAATTGGGCTTTGCTGTGCTTGGGTTGTCACTTTATCTTTTTAGCATTAATTTATCAATGCTGATTTAAAGGTGTTTGGAAAATTCTGGGGTTCTGCTGCAAAGAGGCTGCTTGAAGTTGGCAAATAGTTATGAAACAGAGCCATCCAAGATGTTCATGACTATTTTAAAGTCTGTGGCATCACGGAAATGTATTTTTACTTTATTTCCACTTTTTGGAGGCATGAAGTAAAAGGGAGGATAAGCTCCAATAGTAAAATTTCCTTTTATCTGCGACCACAGTGATTTTTTTTCTTGACTTGATGACACTTTGATTTTCTGAGGAAAGTCCTGGTCACTTGGTTAAAATGAATTCTGGTTAAAAAAATTGCTGCACAGCAACTGTGGCTCGGAATGAAGGTGTTGTGCCCCGCCTTTGCTGTTCTTCTGAAAGTTATAGGGAAGCTGTAAAGTTCTGTATGGGATATAAAAACATGGGCAAGGATTTCTGTACCCCCTGTATCCATTTTCTGCCCTCAGATTTCAGTGGGTTTAAGGAATGGATCTCTGATGTTACGGGAACATCCATGGCGGTGTGGTGGCTTGTGACTCCCGGGAATGGTTGGGAATTTCCTTGGGCTGTGTGGTTGTATTGGTACAAAAAATAATCTCCCTTTTTTGCACTTTTGGATTAAAATACTCATTTTTCTTTCAAGCTGCTAATTTGCCTTTTCTTTGAAAAATACATCACGTCTTTTTGGGCTTCTGCTGTTCTTTTCATCTTCTAGAAAAGTTTTACCTAGTGTTGTTTTCATCCTCCAATCATGTTTTTATGGGTTTCCATGATTATGGGCAAAGAAAATTTTAAATTTTAATCCCTTAGCCAATTAGCAGAACTGTTTAAACCCAGCACAGAAGAAAACAGAAACTTGTTAGACAAAGGCTGTCCCTGCTGTTGAATTCCAAGGAGATGGATGGAATGTCAGTTATTATGGACATGCAGTAAGATCAGTTCATGATTTCATTACCTTGACTTCAGGCTCCTTTGGTGATCCTTTATGGGCCATCCCATATTTAGCTGAAAATTAAAGGTGTTGGGAAATGGAGCATCCCCTGTGTTCAGTGAGGAATTTTGTGGCAGGCAGGGTAGATCCTTCCTGTGGGATTTTTGGATGTGAATCTCCGAGGCCTGAAGGGGCCAGGCTCTGTCTGAGCTCTGGTCTGTGGTGACAGTGATGAGCAGAGAGATTTTAAGCAGAGTTGTCTCATCAAAGGAGGATGCAGCGATAGCTCATTCTCCACGAGCAGCCTCAACCTTCACATTGTCTTTGTCTGCTGGTCCTGAAAATTGCTTTCGTGTGCTGGATCTGAGAAGTGCTCTTTGCAGGAGTCCTGGATTGCTTTGGACAGGATGGATGAGGCCAGGGAATTTACACTTTGATTTGCCAGCTCCTCTCTACCCCACTCATCCATACCCAGTGTGGGCCTGCCCCTCTGGCTGTGCTGCCTGGCCTGGTTGGCCGGGGCACAGCAAGGATCAGCACTTGAGCAGCAAAGCCTCGAGGCCACGGCCATGAACAGCCCAGTCCCTTTCATGCTTAAATCACGTCAGACTTAACCTTCCAGACAGGCTGGAAAATATCCCTTGCCTTCCCTTTTGACTGTGGCAGTCATTGACATGAGGTATAAATGGATTATTGTGAGGCTGGAGCAGCAGGAGATCCATGACTTTTGGTCATAGTGGTTATTTAGACCAACAGTATTTGTCTGGGAATATTTTTAACTGTAAAATGAGGCAGATATGAAAGAAAATGGAGCTGAACTTCTGATACAGGGGCTGTGTTCCGAGAGCCTTTTAGGAATTGTAATCCTTAATTTGGATTCTGTGGTCCCCAGGTGAATAAAGTCCTACCATGCAAACTTCGTGGCATTTCAGTAAATGAATTGTTTACCTGTTGATTGATTTTTATAATCCTTCTTGCATTTTATTTGATGTTTTCCCCTCGTTTTGTCAATGTGGAAGCCACTTTAAATAAATGATTCTCAGGCCTTTCTTCAGTGCCAAACAGCAACACTGCTCCTGAAAGAAAAAACTGGGAAAATCAGGAGATGGTGCTGGAATATGAGGGGCACTTAGACAACCTCACTGTTATATTTCAGTGCCATTCTGGTCTGGATTTTGTGGCCGCCAAGGAAGTGTAATTTACCTCTTCAAGCAAGTTGGGAAAATGGAATAAAAAGTCTTTAACCACCTGGAGGAGGGGTAGAGAGGGGATGGCCAAGGCTCTTCCCACCTGAGAGCAGACACAGTTTAGATAAAAATTCCATGTAAGGATTTTTTTTTTTTTTTTCCATAAGAAGAGTGATGAAACAGCGGAAAAAGGACCAAGACAAGCTGAAGCAACTCCATCCTTGGAGATCTTCAAGCCAAAACAGGCAAGGCTCTGAGCAACCTCTTGAGGCTGAACTGTGTGGAGCAGCAGGTTGGGTTATAGGTGATCGTTAAGACACGAAGAAAAGGATTAATTCAGTTTGAGGTGCCTGAGAAGAACGCTGGTGTTCTGTGCACAGATGCACAGGTGCATGTTGTGTGTCTGCTGGGCGTTTCCTTCTAAACACTGGTGCCAGATTGAAAAGGCTTCTCTCAATGTGGAGAATCACAGGAAATGAGGGATTGCAGACTATCTGTTGTGTGTGTTACACTGATAGCAAGGCCTGGAGATAATGCTCCACCTATCACCAGGACCTGAGGGACCCCTGAAAAAACCATTTATAACAGTTCAACGTTCTAAGATCAAGTAACAGTAAAAAATTCTGTACCCTTCATCAATATTTTAAACTTCCACTTTGAGGATGACACGAGAAGCTGCATCCAAGTCCTCATTTGGGCTGGAGTGCCATAACATGTGTTTGTCACAGCTGAGGACCTGGCCCTGGATGGTCCCATACGGCCTGACAGGAGCAGCAGGCGTTGGAGCAGGAAAGTAAAGCCACGGTGTCATTCTCAGCCAGCAATGGAGAACATGGTCAACACGGATCTTGAATTCCCAAGTTTCTCTTGAGAGTGCATTACAGAGCGTTAGAGAAGCACACAGGCTTTTTACACATCCCTTTCTGGAGGGAAAACATTTCTGATAGATAAAAATACTGCTTTTGCTTACCCTTAAGTGGGAGTGAGATAAGGTTTATATAAGAGAGAAAACTGAAAGAGTGCTTTCAACCAGCACAAAAACTTCTGGAACTTCTGAGATTACTGAGGAATAAAATGAGTTTTATGTTTCCCTTTTCTGGAGAGCTGAAAAAGCCTCCCCACTGCTGGGTCCAGTAACGTAAATAAAGTTATTTACTGTACAGCCAAGCACTGAACTTAAATATTGTGTGTGGCATAAGTAATTAAAGAGGTGCTGTTGCTGGTGTTTGCTCCAGGTTGTTGGTAATCATGGATCACTGAGGCTGGAAAAGCCCTCCCAGCCCATGGAGTCCCAGCTGTGCCCGATGCCCACCTTGTCCCCAGCCCAGAGCACTGAGTGCCACCTCCAGCCCTTCCTTGGACACCTCCAGGGATGGGCACTCCAAACCTCCCTGGGCAGCCCCTGCCAAGGCCTGAGCACCCTTTCCATGCAGAAATTCCTGCTGCTGTCCAACCTGAGCCTCCCCTGGCCCAGCCTGAGGCCGTTTCCCCTTGTCCTGTCCCTTGTAACCTCGAAGCTTTACAGGAGGTGTTTGTGCTGGAGCTGCAGTGAAACAAAAATGGGGGGTTTTGATCTCTGCAGTGAATTTTCCATTTCAATTCGGAATCCATTTTTGTCGGGTGATCTGCTTCCAAGTGTTTCTAATGGAAAGATAATTGGAATGGAAGAACTGTTTCAAGATGAAATGAATTCCTTTATCCTGTGTGTGTGAATAGTATTCGGTCTACTGCTGGATGTCAGATTTGGGGGGGTAAATTTTGCTAAAAAGGTGCAAATGCATTTTTAGTGTGCATTTTATAGCTGAGGTAAATTTTGTCACTTGGCATAGATTTACTCCCGTACAACAGAATACAGATAGGCAGGCTGGACAAATGTTGACAAAGTTTAAGTGGAGATCTTTCAATTTATTTTTCTATTTTCTTTTGTGTTTATGTTGGCATTTCACTCATCTGTAAATAGAAAATCTTTCATTCTGAAAGTTGTTTCCAACTTAGATTAATTGCCCATGAAATTTATAAATTAGAGTTCTGTGAATAACCCTTTTTTTTAACCATGTTCCACATACTCCTCGTATTTTTCACTTTTTGTTCATTAAATTGAAAGATGACTGTAGGGACAAATACAAATAAGTTGGGAACAGTTACTCATTAGCTTGCATTAGTTCTGCTGCACATTGCTTTTCTTCCCTACTCGAGTCTTCCCTAAAACCTTCCAGGGCGGGAGGAACGTGCACTTTTTAAGGGATTCTTAAGGCAAAAGTTCACCTTTTGTGTTTCAGAGTCTTTTTCTTGCCTGTATTTCTTTCAGCTTTTTACAAGCACGGTTACCTTCAGACCGCCTCACAAATCGAAAATTCCTGGGGTAAAGAAGCTGGGAAGTCTTCTCTTTCTCTGTCCCTAAGGACAGTACTTTTCACTGAGTTACTGGAATATGAAAATATGAAGTGTGGAGAACTGTCTGAGGACCTCACAGAAGTTGCTGCTTCCGAGGCTCAGAATTGTTACACCTCGGACAATTTTATTTTCATTTTACTTTTACTTTGATTCAAAAGTGCTTTGTGGGAGGGATTCAGCCATTGCAGGAAGTACTTTTTATAAAGAGGTGTGGTGATAGTAAAAACATTTGTCTGTGGATATAAAGTCAGCATTTTATATATTTTCTTCTAAAATTAATTTCTAGCAAACTCTCCATTCCTCACTCTGCCAGGGTTCACCTTTGGTTATGAATTAATGAGACATATTTGCATTAATATCAGTATAAATACATACTCTCCACTTGGTTTTTGGAGTGATAGTAAAAGGATCTGGTTTTGAAATACCGGAATAAAATGAATCTGAGAACTCTCAGTTCAAATGCCTCAAACTCTGTCCTCGAGGCTCTTTGTGATGATAATTGGGACAGGGAGGGGCAGGGCTAAGGTGGGCTGGGCTTTTCTAACTCAGAAGTGGCTCAGTGCTGGGAGGTGGTGGGTGAGGACCCAAACCTTTGAGTTGCAGATTTCGTTTTCAAGGTCAGAACTGAAGAAATCATCTGTGGCAGAATAGGGATGGAATTTCCATAGCTTTTGGATCAGGTGGGCTGTTAAGTAACTGAAATATCCTGGAGGAAACATGCTCGGAATGTGCAGTTGTGGAATCACGGAATCGCTGAGGTTGGAAAAGACCTTCGGGACCAAGTCCAGCCATCAACCAGCACCACTCTGTTCCCCACTAACCTTGTGCTCAAGTGCCACATCCACACGTTTTTTGAACCCTTCCAGGGGTGAGGACACCAGCCCTGCCCTGGACAGCCCTTCCCAGTGCTTCACAGCCCTTTGAGTGGAGAGCACTTTCCTGATGTCCAACCTGAGCCTCCCCTGGCCCAGCCTTGTCCTGTCCCTGTTCCCTGGGAGCAGAGCCCGACCCCCCCCGGCTGCCCCCTCCTGTCAGGGAGTTGTGCAGAGCCACAAGGTCCCCCCTGAGCCTCCTTTCTCCTGGTACCACTGAGACTGAAATTTATAAGCTGCTGATTTGAATAAAAAGGGACCTTTTTTTTTGTGAACTTGTTTGCTTTTGCGATTTTCACGTGACATCACTAATTTTATATCCGTGTTTATTTTGCTGGCATCTGTTTACTCAAATACTGAGGCAGAGTAGAGATTGAACAGAGATCCAACCTATTTCTCCCTTAAAAAGTAAAACTTTCAAATCCAAGTGCCACAAAGAAAAGCGACGGGTGCTGACCCGGAGTACCTGGTACAAACTCTGCAGCGGGACCACCCAGTTGGATGGCGGGATAACGTCAGTGTGATTCCACTTCCCAAACCTGATCCCTGGGGCAGCTGCAGGTGCTGTGGAAGGAGCACTTAATGTATTCCAGAACGGGGAGTTCATGGCAGTCTGCTCTCTGCTTATTTTGTCTTTTTGCTAACTCGTAAAAGCACTGTGGAAGTACATTTCTTTGAAGTGTTTGCAAGGTTATTTTAACTGGAAAGTTAAAATATAGAGTATTACCTTTGAATGTGCAAGAGGTGTAAAACACCGGCCTTAGCGTCATAAATACACAGTGAAAAAATACCTGGGTTTTATGTTCCGTGACAGCACTTCCATAAAACACCCTCCTGTAATGAGTGAGGAACAAGTTGCACAGAGCTGAACTTTAAAACAAACTTTATGGCTGGAGCTGCTGCTGTTTTCCAGAGTGAACCACATTGTAAGAGCTTCAATCTCTTCCCCGCCTTTTGCTGTTTGTGAATTAATAACTGTGGGTCATTTTAATTCTTACATAATTTTTGTACTTGTGTCTGCTTAGAAGCCAAATGGGATGAAAGGATTCATTAGTGCTCTCAAGTATGAGAATCAGAAGCTGCTCAGAATTAAAATTGGAGCTCTCTAAATATTGTGCATAATTAATCTCCTGGGAATGCCGGAAACTGAGGATTTCGATGCGTTAATTGTACATCAAACATCTTTTGCTTCCCTCAGTAAATGTCAGGTGACCCAGATGGAGCCGCACTCTGAACAACCTGAGCACAGAAACACCAGGAATTTGGAGAGGGAATTTGCACTTTAGCTCTGTGAGAAGAGAGAGGATTTTTGCCACCACTTTTCCTAAAGAGCAGAAACATTCCATGTTTTCTGGAGTCCTGGAGCCACGTGCAGAGCCCTTTGCCTGTGTTGACGGCAGCTGTCCTCACTGCTGCTCCATAAGCTCCATTGGAATGGAGGGACTTTCTGCCTCACTGCCTGAGCCAAATGCTGGAGTCTCTCATTTTTGGGAGCTGCTGTCAGAAGCTGAGATTCTTCACCGTTTGTTTCAGGTGACAAGAGCTCAGGTGAACTTTTGCAAGCAATTCACTTAACTCCCTTGATTCCCAAGCCGCAGGAAAACAAATTACTTTGTTCTGGAGGCAATGCTGCAAATTCAGTGGAAGAAACTCTTCTTTGTGAGGGTGGGCAGGCCCTGGCACAGGGTGCCCAGAGCAGCTGTGGCTGCCCCTGGATCCCTGGCAGTGCCCAAGGCCAGGCTGGACACTGGGGCTTGGAGCAGCCTGGGACAGTGGAAGGTGTCCCTGCCCCTGGCAGGGGTGGCACTGGATGGGCTTTAAGGTTTCTTCCAACCCAAACCATTCCATGACTCTCTAAATGAGCTTTCTTCACCTTGGTGTAATTTTCCGTCACCTGTCAAGGGCACATCTGGAGAGAGCACTGGGGAACACCAGCCTGTTGTGTTCAAGAATTGGGGATTTACTGCAAAATGAGGGTTGGGGCCTTGCTTTGGGCAGCGTCGAACAGGGCAGTGCTGTGGGACTGAGGAGGCAGGAGAGGGGACAAAGAGAAGGAGGGTGTGTTCGGCAGGAAAGGGTCTGGGCGAAACCTGTGTGGGAGGTTTCAACCCTGAGCCTCTTTAAGTGGAGCCTGGAGGCCTTCTGGCATCTCAGAACAACGCTGCTGCCCGGGGTGTAAGAAACAAAATAGCTCCTTTCTTTCTATCCTTGAGGCAGTAAAATTCAATGTTGTCTCCGCTGCTGAGCAGGATTGTGCCCAAGCTGGAGAAAACTTTGTTCTAAACTAAAAAATCATCCAAATTTGCAGAGGTTATTTAATTAACTTCTTTAAGACTGTATATTTTACAACCCTCTGGAGGAAAAAGAACATCTGTGAAAGTAAAGGTGCGAGCAATGATCTGCTTGGAGTATATTCCCAATTCCAAGGTGAGAAATCTCGGGGAGTCAATTACAGTACTGAAATTCTAAAACATGCAATTCACACTTCAGAAACAGGGTTTAACTTGAATCTTTTCCTGCTGCAGGAGGCTGTAAATATCATGGGGAGCTGCTAACAAATGCGATATGGTGATAATGGGAGAATGGATTTTAATCCTCAATAAAACCACCAGAAGTTTGGGTATTTCATTTCCCGAGCTATTTTACATTGGTTGTTTAGTAACGTGTGTTTGCCTTAGAAGTTGTATGTATATATAAAGTAGAAGCTATTGGAGTTTTAATCTACATTTATATCATTATTATATGTCTCGCTGTGCTGGAGAAAATGTAGAAAAATATCGGTGTATTTTTGCTATACAGAAAAGCATTTCGTGATGGGAAGGAAGAATTCCAGAGGATAAAACGGGTTCTCCATCAGGCTCCTGCACTGACCCCTGACACTGCCAAGACAGGGAGCAGGAAAGCTGCCCCACAGGGTCACTGGTGAGACCAGGAAAGTGCCAGAAACATCTGCCAGGAAATCGAATTCCAGGTTTCTGCCTACTGCCCTTGCCAAGCCGTGCCGTGGGAAGGCCGGAAATCGGCTTTAGGAGTTAGACTGGTTTCATGTTTTTATTAAAAAAGTTGAACTCTTTTATTTATTTATTTATTTTTAGAAAAGAAATTGCACCGTTGCATAAAGAATCAATCTTGAGCTAATCCTTAAATTCTATAGGTTCACAGTGCAGTTTACATTTAAATTCTCATGCTGTTTTGGGGAATAGTTTCTCCAGTTCTGGGCATAGTGGGATACTTTTGGAATGAGGCAGGGGAAAGAGGAATCGAGTGCCAGAGCTCGAATTAAGTTGAAGCTGAAGTAATTCTAGATTTAATATCCCTCAGAACCTCCATGGTGGCATTAAATATGATTTTGGGGAGGTTAGAAAGGAATAAGCAAGTTCTGCATGCAGAGGCTGTTTCCTGAAGCAGAAATTTTAAGGCTTTATGTTAAATTTCTCACACTCTACAGGAAGGATAATAAAAAAATCACTCTTTTGTTCCCTATCCTGAATTTTTTCTTGAGTTCCCCATTACTACCCGTGGCTGATGATACATCCCTTAGCAAGCTGGAGCTTCTCTGTGGTGCTCTACAGCTGCCCCTGCATGCAGCAAACCCCTTTTCATTGAGGTGTGTGGAGGACTGGGCCCCCCAGAGCTGTCTGGTCCCACGTGTCACTTTGATTTTAGGTAAAATACATGAGAAAGGATTTATCTCCTAATATGATTATCACAAAATCTCCAACCCTTCCTCACACAGTAATTCCTGGTACTGTTTCTTTTCTCAGTGCAGATGCTTCTTCCACCGTTATTTCTCCCAGCTTTTTCTGCCTCACATTCTATGTCACAATAGGAATTTTTTCAGTTCAGAGTTAAAAATAAAAGTTGTGAAATTTAAGGACTGCACTTGTTAGCAAGAAAATTAAAACAGCTTCCAGCAATGATATATCACATCGATCTTTGTGGTAATTAATTTAATACAGTAAAATTCATAAGTTAGATCTTATTAGGTTAAAAAACCAACAAAACATTCTTTACTTTTGTTACTGGATTCTGCTCGCAGAGTATTTGTACTTATTACAGCATTTTTCCCTAAATCGAAGTTAAATTTATTCCTTAGAAGCAAAATGTCAACCAAAAAGCCAAGAAACAAATTAGAAAAAAACAAACCCAAAAGACACACAGAAGGTTTATGCTTTTATTTGACTCTGTTCCATCATTTTCTCTGCTACAACATTCCCTGGGGACATCACACTCCTGTCCCTTGGAATGGCACCTGGATTTCGGGGCTGCAGCTGCCCTGAGTGAGCTTTGTTCCTTGCTTTTGCTCTGCTGAATATTCACAGGAGGTGTCAAGGTCTGTAGCCCGCATTTTTCACTCTGCACCGCTGGCATTTTGTGCTGCTGAGGGTCTGTCAGTGCAAGTTTGGAAGCTTTGGCACCATGGAAAGAGGTGTTACGTTAATTAACTGCTTCCACAGCTTCCTCAGAGGGTTGGGAACAAGTGCTGCCTCCAAAAACTGGCTGGAACAACTCTAAGTCAGGAGCTGAGTCAATACTTACTTCCTTTATTCTTTGAGCTCTACCCTCATGGAGCTCTTCACTTTGAATAAATCACCCAATAAAGCAGGAAAATTTCCATAACCCTGCTCCCGTGCCCTATACAGAAGGAAAAGGTAGGATTGCTCAGCATCTTGTCAACTAAAAGCCAAACAAACACGTTGGCACTGCTGCCTTGATGTAAATTAGGAGGTGTGGAAGGTTTCCTGGCTCTGTGTTTTACTAATCCTGACTAAGCTTTATCTCCACCAAAGCCTCGTTTAGACATGGCCGGGTTTTGCAGACTAAATGAGTCATTAGTAAATACCCTCAGCAGTTCCTGAAGGGCTACGTGAGCTTTAGAAGAGCCCAAGCAGCAAGTCAGTGGGAAAGGAATTTATATCTTATCCAATCTAATCAAATAAAAATAATCAGCGGTATGGAAAGAAGAAAGGACTGAAAATGAGGGGGTGAGAGGGGGACAGAGATGCTGCAAAAGGAAAGCACTGAAATTGCAACAGTACCTGGGCAAATCCTCTGTAAAAGTGCTTGTCCTAAAAGTGTGGGTGGTTTTTGTTTAGTTCTTAAAAATATTAATAGATCAGACATCTTTCTGTTCCCACCCTTATTTTTGCACTGCAGCATTTGGTTGGGATTTTCTGCTTTCCTCTCTGACCCCAGTCAGTGTCTCCAGGATTTGTCTTTATTCAGCTTTCCCAGTTCTCAGTTAACTGGGCCAGGGTCTGTGTTGGGTTTAGCTTGGCTGGGTGGTGTGGCTTGTGACCCACTCCGTGGCCATTCAGTACTGTGCAGTCATTTTGTGTCACTGACGTGGTTTTAAACTCACACTTTGTACAACGGGAGCTCTTTGTGATCTCTTCCTTTTGACACAGAGGTTTTCTTGGAGCCAGTAAATAGCTGAATATTACACTCAGCAAAAAAACCCTCTTCTTTTTCCTTCTCTATCCTTCCCTGCCAGGTTATGTGTGTGTTTTCCATGGATTTACAGCACTAACTCTTCTCTGTGTTTGTGCCTCTGGCTCGAGCTGTGGCACACAGGAAGCTCTCGAGCCCAACTCCCTGTGTTTTCTCCATCCTGAAATGCTTTGCATTTCCTCCCCTGTGTAAGTGCAGCTCAGAAATTCCTTCAGCTGCATTCCTTAGTGAAGGAGTGCAGGGAACAAGGCCTCTTTTTTCTGCCACTTGATGCCTCTCTCTTCTGGGAATATCCAGGTTTGAGAGTCTGACCATGGGTGTATAACTCAGCTGCTGGGAATAAGCCAGCACGGCTGCAGGAAGAGAGGAAATCCATACAGGTGGCCTTGCTGAGAGTGCAGGTAATCATCAAATCCAAGGCACTGAGTGGGAATTGAAAGTAAACTCTTCTCTGACTGATTAGAAGTCTTTAATATCACAGAACCCCAGAATGGTTTGGGTGCCATGGGCAGGGACACCTCCCACTGTCCCAGGCTGCTCCAAGCCCCAGTGTCCAGCCTGGCCTTGGGCACTGCCAGGGATCCAGGGGCAGCCACAGCTGCTCTGGACACCCTGTGCCAGGGCCTGCCCACCCTCCCAGGGAACAATTCCTTCCCAACATCCCATCCATCCCTGCCCTCATTCATCCTAAGGCCGTTCAGGTCATTTGCCATCCTGCAGGTTGTGTGTGGTGGTATCGCTGCACATCTGGCCAGCCCAGATGGGCTGTGCCAAGCCTTTAATGGCTTTTCACTGCAGATTCTCCTCTAACGCAAGGCATTGAGGCTGGAGAGGCCACCAGGCACCTGCCCTTCCAGCAATCTGTGCTGGATAATCCTGCTGCACATTAATCAGGACGCTCTGAGATGGAGCAGCTCATTTTGCTCCTGTGTCCCCTGCAGCGAGGCTGCTCTCAACATCCTGCCTCAAACTGCCCGTGGCTCTTTTATACATATTTATCCTGTGCCCACAGCCTTCACTTTGCTGAGCTTAGTTTGTGTTTGCCCTTGCACAGCTGGAGTGTGAAGAGAGCAACAATTTCATCTCTTGGCCTTCGTGTTGTCAGATTTAAGAAGTTAAGCTCATCCTGCCTTGTTTTGTTAAACTCTCTCGAGGCGTTTCTTCCCCCCCTAATTCCTTCTCTTCACCTCCTGTGCACTCCAAAAAGATTAATTTCAAGTACACAGCCCAGACAAGAGGTGGTGTTGGAGATAAGACCTCACGTTGCTCCCTGGGATCTCAGCAGGCCTCTGGCTCTACCTGAAACCAGGCAAATGGACTTGGCAAAAAGCAGCAGCAGAACTGAGGATTAAAAAAAGCACTTTGAAATGTGAGCAGCTTGGGGAAGCGAAGCATTAAACTGTAAAATCACACACTTGGCATGTCCCGCTCTATGTGTGGAGTCACCTGTAAGTATTTATGACATTGGAGGTTTGATTAAATATTTTTTATCATAAAAAGTAAAGCACCATATTTAACAGTTGTGCAAGATCCAGAACCAGCTGAAGCTGTTCTGCTTAGCTTTTACTTTATCAGCCATATAGTTTGATCACATAAATGGATTATTTTAGGTTCGGGGTTGTGTGATTTTTTTTTTTTTAATCAGTGGTAAATTTGGTGACTTTTGGTTAATCTCAGGTGTTAGTCTCGTTGTGGTCATTCAGAAGTATTTTCCTTTTCTCCCCTGGACTGATCCTGTGCTTTTCCACTGATAAGTAATGGATTTAAGGAATCTAGAATGCGAACAACTGGTCTGTGATGCACTTTATGATTTGATGTTTGAAGTTGCTGCACAATCTGTGAGATTGAGCCTCTGCTGACATGACTGGGAAAAGGTGCAGGGTTTTGTTCTGGAGTTACTGGTGTGTTTGTCCAGTGCCAGCTGGGAACAGAGCGCTCCAGAGCCCTAAGGAGACCTTTCCAGGCTGCTGGGTCACCTGCTTGTGAAACTCCGGATCAGGACAAAACCTTCCAGGTCCAGGTTTTCACTAGACAATCATCATCTCTCCAGGTTCCATCAGGTGTTTGAGACGTGGCAAGATGACACACTTCCATCATCTCCCAATGTGATGAAGTTTTCCACTTCCCTCTGGGACAGTGAGCATTCAAACACACGATGAGAACGTTCACACCTGACATCCTATGGGAATGTTCACCTCTGACACTCAGCAGGGATGCTCACCTCTGACACACAGCAGGGATGTTCACCTCTGACACACAGCAGGGTTGTTCACCTCTGACACACAGCAGGGATGTTCACCTCTGACACTCAGCAGGGATGTTCACCTCTGACACACAGCAGGGATGTTCACCTCTGACACACGGCAGGGATGTTCACCTCTGACACACAGCAGGGATGTTCACCTCTGACACTCAGCAGGGATGTTCACCGCTGACGTTTTTGGCTGCTTCTGCAGATGATGTTGTTCACTCTGTGGGGACTTGTCCGTCACTGGGAGCAGTTTGGACAGAAGGAGCTCCAAGCTCAGCTCAGCAGCTTTTCCTTGGCTGTGCCAGAAGAGCTGCTCCTGCTGCCCCACGGATCTGGCTCCAGCCGTGTGGGGAACCTCCGTGTTCCATGTGCATGTCCTGGGCTGGAATTACTGCCAGGCTCTCTCCAGGTGTGCTTTGAACTGGGGCGCTTCTGTCTTGGTGTAAATTATCATGGAATCATGGAATGGCTTGGGTTGGAAGGGACTGAAAGATCATTTCTTTTCACCCCCCACCATGGGCAGGGACACCTCCCACTGTCCCAGGCTGCTCCAAGCCCCAGTGTCCAGCCTGGCCTTGGGCACTGCCAGGGATCCAGGGGCAGCCACAGCTGCTCTGGGCACCCTGTGCCAGGGCCTGCCCACCCTCCCAGGGAACAATTCCTTCCCAATATCCCATCTAAACCCTTGGTGTCTGACCTTAATGCTGAACCATGGCTGCTCGAGCAGGTTTTATTGAGCCAGGCTTTAGAGGTGGTGCTGTTTTGTGCACTCTCAGCCCTGGGTAGGAACTAAAGTGTAGTCACAGGGCTGGGCTGGGTGACTTTTAAACCATCCTAAAAGAATCTGTCGGAATATGGAACTTCTATAGGATCTGGGCCCTGTTTTGCAGAACTCCTACATGGCCTTATTTCTTATTCTTATTCTTATCTGGCAGAGGTGAATTATTTGCTTCAATACATTTATTTTTAAATGCGTGGCTTCCATTTTAATGTGGGTTAAACCTTGGATTTTCATCTGGGTTGCAACCTAGTCCACAACAGAGTCCACAACAGAGTCTTGACAAAAGTTCAGTATCTTATATGGCTTATTGTTTTTACCTTGTTCTGCAGAAACTTTTCATATCTGTTGCTAATTATCACTAAAATCTCTACATTAATGAATTTTGCTTAAATACACTTTCACTTCGATAATTTTCATATTGTGTTAATTCCTGTTCCAAGCTAAGATATTTTTAACAGATGTGTTTCCCTCAAGCAAATGTCTTAAAGTGTTCTCAGCTGTTGTTTTTTCAGGTGGGGTTTTTCTGGGTTTTGTTTTTCATTTTCTTGCCCTTCAGCTCCTGAGTTGCCTCGATCTGCAGCTGTTCTTAACACCAACCCTTCCCCTCCTGTGAATGAGTAATAAACCCCTCCCGGAGCAAGGGTGTATATTTTGACTTTTATATGTTAAGAGAGCAGATTTGGGACAAGTCTTCCAGGATTTCAGACCTACAGTGGACTATAAATAGAAACAAGAAAGCTGCTATATTTTCCATACTTTCTCACATAGTTTCAGAATCATGTTTCAATTCACATGTATGTGAATGGCTTAAACCAAGTTACCCCAAGAGTTTTCTGATGTTAAAATCTGTTTTGGCCTCCCAGGTTTTACCCACCTGATAAAGAGTTTATTCCACCAAAACTGAAGGTGCCAAAACACTTGTTTTGAGAACTTGCTTTTATTGTTGCTGTCTCCTTGGCTGGAATGAGCTCTGTTATATATTTTCTATTCCTCTATTGAACTGTGCTGCAGATGACAAAGCACGGCCTGCTCCTACCTCTACAATTCCTGCCCAAGTGCCCAATTCAGTTTTCTTCCAGCTGGTATTTTAATACCATTCAGTAACTCATCATTTCCATAAATTCTCTGGGTTTGGTGCTGTGCTGGCACCAGCTGCTGCCAGAGGTGCACGAGTGCCCTGATGAGAGCAACAGGGATGGGTTGTGATGAGTCCTCTCCTCCTGACCTCAGCTGGGGAATTATTTTTAGCAGTGCTCTCCTCCAAGCCCTCTATTGTTTGCTGAGACAATGCAGCTGCACTAAAATACCTCCTGTGCACAGGGCATTTTGCATTTCTTCAGCTGCACTCCCAAGGTAAAAGGAAGAGAAGAAATTCTTCACAGCTGAATTCCAGAGAAAATTCCTATTTCATCTCCTCCAGCCTTGCTTCTGTCTATTAAAGGCACAGAGAACAGAGCAGCCTCTCTTAGCCCTTAAACAAAGAAGAAACTAGAAATTTTTAAAGTAGAATCTGCCCTGCAACTATTTGGATTTTTTGGTTTTTTTTGTTTTTTTTTTTCCTGCAGTAGCCAATAATTCCAGAAATTAATGTCCAGAAAAATGTGTAAAGAACCTAGAAACTGATTAAGAAACTCTGTTACTCTTTGTGCTGCTATCAGCCAGCGCTGTGTTTTAAAACATGTTGTCTAATTTGGCATATTAAACCCCAACACACTTCCTCTGTTTCTTGTAAGGCACAGAAAGGAAATGAAAGATCTCTTGAAAGATTTTTTGGCCCTACTTCTACCGAGAGTTAAAAACCAATAACAATATAAAGCTGCCAAAATGATACAGAGATCTTATCTCAGGCCTGACCGTTCTGTGGGTTTTGATCAGCAATATCGGGCACGGAGGGATTTTAGCTCCGTAATCGTTTGGATTATGCCTGCCTTTTGTGACAGCAAAATTGCTCAGTTTTAGTCCAGTTATGAATAACAAAAGACCGTGAAATCTCAGTCATGGTGTTTGGTTTTCTTTAATGTTTATGTTGAAAATTTAGGGAAATTGGTATCTAGAGCTTATAATTAAAAATCAGATACTAAATTGAGCCTGCATCCTGCTGCAGGATTGATTCCAGAGTCATCCCTAATGATGGGGGAATGCCTCTGCCATGATTAGACAGCTTCAGGCTCGGAGGAAAACCCCTTAATTAGCTGGGAGAAGAGAAGCTGCTGTGGCTGAGGCTTTGCAAGGTGCTTAATTTGCCTACTTGTCTTTGGCTGCAGGTGCCACTAATGCTGAAAGTACATGTTGTATAAAATTTTCAGGTTTGGGGGAAGAGATATTAGAGAAAGACTAAATTAGTTCCTCAATTCCCTTTTTTTTAGTATTTTCCCCTGTGGTATTAATGTAGAAATACATCGATTCATCTTTGAACATCATAATTGTGTCTCTTAGCAGTGATGGCTAAACCGAACTCCTTCATTTATCCTCAAAATAATTGTTCTGGTCATTCCCATTATTTGATTGCTCACAATGGAACACGCTGATTCCAGAGGTGCCGTTGGCCATGGGGAGCAGATTGTCCAATAAACTCTTTTATTTCAGGATACATTTCCCAGGAATTTTGTTGGCTTCCTAAAAAAATCTTTTATCACCCCACATCAGGGGTATTCCTCAGCCCTTGCCATCCTTTAAGACTCTGTTTTCAGAACTCAAGCAAATACTGCCCTTTTTAGGGTGATTTTTTCTTTTATATCAGCACAAGAGCAACACAGGAATATTCATCAGTTTAGAGCTTCCTGTCAGGTTTTATACACACTGCCTAAAGCATAAATCACTTAGAAATTCATCTTTCAGAAATCATTGCCACTTAAAGGAGTATTTATCCTTTCTATGGGCTGGACATGAAAAGCCCTGAAGGAAAGCAGATGCTTTTGGAGAGGCTTGATGAGATACCTGGGCTTGCAGCAGGATGTGTTTTTTAAAATCAGACCAAATACTTGATCTTTAGCATTTTTAAGGTGGTCTGATAAAGCAGGCTTGCAGCTGGACCCTCTTCTTATCTGTGCTACATTTTTTTGTCCACCAGAGTGACAGCTGTACTTACTTTTTGCGGCCATCCTGTACATCATGGTTTATGTTTTGCTTGTGCCATGTCTCAGCACAGGGAGATAAATGGAAGCTGTTCAGAAGAACAATGAGTGAAGGTGGCGGTGAGCAGTTTCACGGCATTGCTGGATCCAGCACTTACAGGGAATTACTGGAAATATGGGAGCTTTGGGACATTCCTTTCCTGGAATACACCACCAGCACACCTGGGGTCTGCCTTCCAGAACATTTTGGGTACCCATCCCTCTGTTCACTCCATCCTGAGGTGATTCTTGGGCTTTCCAGGTGGGCATCGCTCTCATTGACTAGGCCTCGTTCCTGATGACGGAATTCCCTTATCATATGGACAGGTAACAGTAGGAAAGAGAGCAGAAAATCAGTCCCTGGCACCTCACTCTATTCTGGCTCTGTTAGTACCGTAGTGAGGTGTAAAAGCGATGGAAAGATCAGAGGAAACATGGAATTTCAGGCCAGGGAATCTTGCTTGGTGTGGGGTTAGGTCCTGGCACGGGCAGTGCCAGCGATGGGAACTGCTGCTGGCACGGAACTGGGGGCACCGGTGGATCCACCTGGGGGCTGAGCTGACCTTCAGTGGGACCTTGAGAGGCTGGAGAGTTGGGTGGAGAGAAACTTGGTGAGGTTCAACAAGGGGAATGCAGGTCCTGCACCTGGGCAGGAGCAACCCCCAGTGCCAGCACAGGCTGGGGGGACCTGGAGCAGCTCTGCAGGGAAGGACCTGGGGGTGCTGGTGGGAGACAAGGTGACCATGAGCTGACAGAGTGCCCTTGTGGCCAGGAGGGACAGTGGGATCCTGAGGATCAGGAAGAGCATGGCCAGCAGGCCAGGGAGGGATCCTGCCCCTCTGCCCTGCCCAGGTGAGGCACACCTGGAGTGCTGTGTCCAGCTCTGGGCTCTGCAGCTCATGGAGGACAAGGAGCTACTGGAGAGGGCCCAGCAGAGGCCACAGAGACGATTTGGGGTCTGCAGCATCTCCCTGCTGAGGAGAGGCTGTGGGAGCTGGGCCTGACCAGGCTGGAGAAGGGAAGGCTGAGAGGGGATCCCACCAATCCACACAAATCTCTCCAGGGGGTGTCAGAGGAGGGTGCCAGGCTCTGTTCAGTGGCACCAGTGACAGGATGAGGAGCAAAGGCCATAAACTAAAACACAAGTTGCACCCCAGCATGAGGAAGACCTTTCTGTGGAGGGTGGCAGAGCCCTGGAACAGATGCCCAGGGAGAGTCTCCCTCTCTAAGCCATCCCAAACCCAACCAGACCTGTTCCTGTGCCACCTGCTCCAGGTGCCCCTGCCTGGGCAGGGGGATTGGACTGGCTGATCTCCAGAGGCCCCTTCCAGCCCCAGCTATTCTGGGATTCTGGGAATATTTCCTGTGCCAGCTTGTGGCCAGCAGTGGGCTGTGTACAATGCCGAGCTGGTGGTTCGGTCTGATACTGTCCTGCCTCATGCAGGGTGGGAATTCCAGGGGATTTTGACCTGCTAGGAGCAACAGCATTCATCCTTGCCTGAGCAGGGACTGGAACAATTTCCTCAGGTGGTTTCAGTATGCTCTTGCAAATTGTCTTGGCTCCCAAGCATTTCAGGCTGAGGACACTTGATATTCTTTATGAAGACCCCTCAGCAGGGCTGTGCATGGCAGCGCCTCTATTTAAGGCAGGGGCTCATTTTCCAGTTTGCAGCAGGGTCAGAGGGAACATCAGCACATCCTGGGGTCATCTCTGCATCCTCAGGGTTGGCAGTTCCTGCTGTCAGCATCCTGTAATTACTGTTTGGGAGCTGAATTATTTAGTGTTCTGTGTTTCACAGCTGCTGAAGAGATGAATTTTATTTACTGCCTCAGGAGCTGGTTATTCCATGCGTGAGTAGGTGGATATTCATGGAGAGAGCTCTTCACTCACTGCCCTTGCACTCCTCAGATTTGTATCTCCTATCCAAGGAACAGACTCTCCTTCTCGAGGAAGGGAGAGCCATGTAAACCACGTTTAAAGGATGTAAAAAGGGTTGGGTTTTTTAATTGTCTAATCTCATGGGGAATGAAAACATTTTTATTATAAAATGCCACACTGCCTTATCCCCTCTCACAATCCCACCTCTCCTGGGCCGTTCTGAACAACAGGTTCTTCACAAGTCTGAGAACAATGAGTCAGTGGGATTTTAGTCTTTCACTGAGTTAAAGTCTCTCGCAGTCACATTAGTTTAAGTAGACACTTCAAAAAAGTGAAAAGAACCTCTGTGTTAAACTCTGTAAAGTCACATTGCTCTGGATAAAGCGTGGGTTTTAATTCTGAATCTATTTTGTTTCCCACAAGGCCTTGATGTTATAATTTGGAGCGATAAGGCCATGGCTGACCTAGAATAGACTACATTTTTAATCTCATTAGGACTAAAAGTTTCAATATCTATGGTCTTGAATTAACTGGGTGATTAGTTTAGTTTTAAACATAACTTACGTGACTCTACAGTGACTTTACAAAGGAAAGGTGATCCTGAGGTCCCCTCACTACCTGCACTGTGAGGTCTCAGAAAGGTTTAGCAAAAAATGTTAATTCTATTATGCAGTTAGAAGTCACTACAACTGTGAAAACTTCACCAAACTTATTTAGATCTTGTTTGCTTTTAGTTTGGAACTGGGTTTTTTTAAAATGTAGCCCTAGTGTAGCACAGTTTTGGTGAGTTTCGGTTTTGTTTTGGTTGGTTTTTTGTGGTTTGGTTTTTGTCCCCATGGACAAAACCCCTTTCTTAAAACACAGTGAGGAGAAGCCATTTTAATAAGTGTATTTTTGTTGTGAATCTCATTGTGTGTATTCAGTAGGCTGACTTCTACATTTTTATTTGTTTTAGAAAAGAGCAGGGCAGATCTTTATTTTTTTTTTTTTAGTTTTTCAGAACACAGCCATGCCTGTTAAAATTAATTAGAGTTGAAGGTCAGAGTGTTGGTGCTGCTGGAGTTGTTATGACACGTTTTTAGCAGCTGAATCTCAGCAGCATTTAGAATCACAATCAACAAAATTCAGTTAGAGGAGCCGAGGGAGGATGCTGGTTAAACTTCTGCTTGTCCTGTTGCTTTTGTGCTGATTTAAAAGAGTCACCTTAAAAAGGGCGATATTGCGGGGTCACGAGTGGGACTGGATCCTCATGGGTCCCTGGCAACCCAGGATTCTGTGAGTCCAGACAGAAATTCTCTAACTCGCCAGAATGAACAACCAAACAACCCTTGAGATTGTTTGAAGGGACTGAGATTCACTTGAAGGGTTTTTTTAAACTTTAAATCAGAGTACACGGGAAATAAAATCTGCCAGGCAGGCCAAGAACGCAGCATTTCAGAGCCAGCGAATCGAGGAGCTCTGACCATTCCCTGGGCCTGCATCCCTGGCCATGCCAGTGGCACCTGCAAGCTTGGATGGCAGAGGGAAGAGCTGCTCTCTGCTGCACCAACCCCAGGCTTTCACTGGGTGTGGGAATCAACCTTCCCTCCCTGCTGCTGGCACAAACACAGCGGGCTCCTTGGCCCTCTGATGTTTAAAGGGAGTCATCAAAGGCAAATCCCTCAGCTGGAACTCGGGGAATGCTGTTCTGTCTCTACTACTGCAAGAAATCAGGTTTTGAAGCATCTACCTGGGCTCTGGTCCTTTGGCTTGGAATTCAATTCCTACCGCTCGTTCGTGCACTGTAGTATTCACGCATGGGCAGGGACTCCGCAACATCATGGTAAAGGTGCAAGAAGAAAAAAGCTTTATTGCGTATCTGAAATTTTCTTAAATACCAATGGAAAAACAGGAAATCACCTCATATAAACAAAAATGAGTTCACCTCAGTGTTCCCCAATCACCTGGAATATTTCCCAGACATTGCCTATTATGGTAAAAGGTAAACAATACCTTACAAGGTCACAAACTGCAATTATCACATCTCATAGGGCTGACACTGTCCAGAAACCCACAATGCTCTCTCAGCCCATCCCCGGTGACCTGGCTGTAATCCCAGGATCACCTCCGGGTCTGAGAACCTGCAGCAAACAAGGCCTAATTTCTCTTCCAGCACACAGTGTAGCCCAACAGTGCACAGAAAGAAGGTCAGCAGATCATGAACTGGAATTTCTCTGATCTCTGACAGCCCTCGCCTCACCTGAAACCACCCTGCTCCTTTCCTTGTCCAGAAAATCCTTGTTTTTTTCCTCTGTTAAGGACATCAAGGAACAAATTGGAAAATCTGAGTCGGGCTAATAATACATGAAAGATGTTAAAGACTCTTGGTTAATCAAAATAATGTGTTTAAGTCTGTTATTACTGAAAGTTCATCTGGTGAGCCTTTATAGGTTTTTGAGCTGGAGTGGCAACTGAAAATGAATAGTTTTATATTACAGAGTGTTTTCATGTGGTAGGGAATGGCACAATGCTGCAAGAGCTGTGCCAATTCTAGACTTGCTATTTATTTAACATTTGTTTAAAAATTAGGTTTGTATCAGGAATTAAAAGGATTGCATTAAAATTAGAGATGATTAGGTGAACTGTTATGCCAGTTATGGGAAATTTAAAAATAGCTTCGGGTATAATAAGCAACTTCATTATATTAATGCAAAATATTTTCCTATCATTAAAAAACTAAAGAACGTTCCAAATGTTATTTTAGCTCCTAGGGAAAAAAACCATCAAAATCTTAATTTTTTTAGAGTTATTGCTTTGTTTTTAATTGAACTGTTACCTACAAACTATTTTCAGAGCATTCCACTGATCTCAGAGAAAATACTCTAAAAAAAAAAATCATCCAGCTTGAAGGGAAATAGCCATTTGAGTTATTTTCTGTCTCTTCCCTCTGCACTTATATGAAATTAATTTATTAATTGTCAGACACAACTACAAAGCAGCGCCGCGCTGCTCCTGCTAATTGTGGTTTCCTCAGAAAGTGCAAGTGCATTGTTGTTTTCACTCGGAAGAAGCCAAGCTGTGCTTGCTGGAAATAGCAGTGAGATGCAGAGATGAGAGGGATTGTCATGGGAACGTTTCATCATCCATGGGAAGTGGCTCATGGTCCTGCTGCATTTTCCTTGGGTGGACTGGGAGAATTTCTTCTTTCCCTGCCCTTCCCAGAACCAGGAGAGTGAAGCCGTGTCTGACCAGGGGGTTTCGGGGATAACAAGGCCACACACAAAAAAATAAGTGGTAACTTTTGGGGAGGTGGGGGTGGGATTGTTTTGTGTCCAAGCACGGACACGCCAAAATCTGCTTTTTGTTCTTATTTTCTGCATCTGACATTTCACGGGGGCTCCTCAGGGGCAGCCTTTTAGCAAAGGGCTACCACCAAGTGGTGTCAGGAGTGATCTTGGTGTCATCAAAACTCATTTCCTACCTTGAGCATTTCCTCACAGCCAGGTCCCCACTGCTCTGGGGCAGAGCCTGACTTACAGGTTTAGGAACTTATTTAAGGTTTGTACAAACACAGAGGAAAACTTTGCTTCTGCTTCCTTCCCCAGCCTGGTTATAAAAGCAGCCAGTGCCCTTCAGGGGGCAGGAGAGGGAGAGTACCAGGATGTTCCTGCCTTTAAAACTGCGGCCTAGGAAAAGCCAAATGAATCAAGAGGAGTTCCTTGGCCCTGGAATTCCTCCTAATTCCCAGTTTTAGTGAGCTTTAGTCACATACCTGCTTGTTCCGTGTGCTTTGCCTCATCCAAACTCAGTTACTACAGCATTAAATGTTGTCCGTGTGCTTATGAATGTATAAAATAATGGGAGAAATTGAATTATGACAGTGATCCATGGATGTATTTTGGAAATCACACACAAGCACAAGGAACCATCAATCCAGTCCTGCAACAGTTTTTAAATTTATTGAGCCTGTGTACTGAAAATGTGAAATGAACTCATGTATTTTAAATCACCATGTTTGAGCTGGCACTGCTGGGCTTGTTTTGGTGGTGGTGTGGTCAAATGACCTCAGAAAAGACATATTTTGAAGTATATTCCCTCTTGCTGAAATCAAGGCTGCTACTTGAAGGATAGGTGGGAGAATACACTGAAAGACATTGGTTATAAATCAAACCAATCCTTTCTCTGCAAAGCCTTGATTTATGCACGTCAAATTAACTTTTCCAAACTTGCTGTAATTTATCTCAAACACGGGACTTCTCAAAAACAGAGGAAATGAAATGTATTTGTGCTGTGCACTCAAGGTAAAATTTTTGAGTCAGTATTAATCAGGAGCAATGTGTTCCAGGATGAAGGGAACGTAATTCAGCAGATTCCTTTGGAGCAGCAGTTGTTCTTCTGGCTGACAGAGGGACCAGAAAAAAATGGTAAGAAAACTTCTTCTTTTAACTGGAAAGTGCATCTTCAGTTCTCTCCCTCTCTCTTTTTTTTTTTCCTTTTTTTTTAATCCACTACATTAATAATCCAAAAATGCATATTTGGGAGTTTTGATGGTGAAGTGTTGAACAGATAAAACAGGTAAAGATTAAACTGTTTAACTGGAATTGTGTAACAGCAAAGAAAGTGTGCTGGTTTATTACCCCTAGAGGTATAACTAATGTGTCATTTCTGCTGTTCTGCATGTACAAAAAATAGTTCTGGGGTCTGGGATAGATTTATTATTCTTCATTGATTGCCTCATTCTGTTGCAGGACATTTCTGGCAGTAAAGCAGCAGAACTGTCACATCCATCATGATGTGTCGGAGATGTGTCAGGGCTGGGGCTCTTTTTTGAACTTTACTGCTCCTGAAAAATGTAGCTGAGCGTTACAGGCAGAAGTCTGACATTTCCAAGATGAAAATCAATCTTTTTTTATGTGGTGATTCTCAAAGCAGACTTGAGCTTTGATTGCACAAGGGGTGGTTTCACACGTTGAGGGATACAACAGGGACACCAAATAATTTGGGTAACAGATCTGGCAGGTTTTCTGTAATGAATATAAATTGGAGAAATGATCATAGAAGAGATACTCAAGTCAAGATGGCACAGCAAACATTGATCTGCTGCTGTCACAGCTGGGAACCTGAAGGTTTTTCTTTTTGGTTCGTGTATTTTCTTGTATTTCTCTTTAAAGCTGGGGGCTAAGCAGGTAAATACAGCCGACTGTGAATTTATATTCTGTATTGTACCATATTCAGAGGTGAAAAAAGGACAAACTGTTAAAATTAATTGCTGAAAGCATGAGAAACAGTGAGAGGTCCTAATGTACAGGAAGGGAGGGCAGATGAAACACTTTGAGCTTTAAAATGAATGCTAAAAAAAAATGTTCAAGCAATCTATATAATTGTAAATACCTTGAAAAAAGGAAAGTCGTGGTGTCACAGGTCCAGGGGCTCAGCACCTGGGCACGAGGGTGTTATTAGAGACAAAAAAGGACAGTTTTATGCTGGTGGCTGTGTCTAGAGGCAGCAGAAGTCTGAGGAGAAGGGCAGCACGGAGCCACAAACAGCCAGACAAGCACCAAGTTTTAGATGCTGGGAGTGTGATGATAAAATATTTTGATGTTGGGTTGTTTCTCAGGGAAGATGTTTGGAAATAATGAACAGAGAGGTCTTGTTTCCTCATATTATTTTTATTCAGGGAAATAGCTAAATAAATAAGATGATGAAGTGATACTCAGTTGTCCCCTTCCAAGGGGAAGGAGCATGGAAATTCCATATAGTAGCCACTTTCAAAGATCAGTTCAAGATAATCGGTTGCTATTTAAATCAGGAGGTTTTAGCTTGGTTGTTTCTCAATTTAGCCACTCAAATGAGCACTGATTTTCCCCACAAATAATGCCCTGTCAGCCACAAAACACTGACTCAATTTCGTCAAGGAGTTTAGCAAGGCATGAAATGCATAATTAGGGGAGGAACAGTTTCATCCTCTGAGTTTCTAACAATTATTTAATTTAGGACAAACAGCGAAAGTCCCTAGAGCACACGAGGAGTCTGAAGTTTAAACAAGATGACAGCTAAGACAGATCAATAACTTCTCATCCCCACAGTTATTAATAATAAGGTGAAGAAAGAAATATTGGCTATTTCCAAGCTAAAGGCACTGAGAGAAGCAAATCCACTCCACTCCAGAGTGGACTCCATTAACACAGATTGCCTTCAGCCCATTAAGCCTCAGCACTGAGCTATTTTAAGCAAGAGTTTGTTTCTAAAACTCTGGAAGCCAAGGAATTAAACCCCACCTGAGTTTTAAAAGCAGGTTTTCTGAGCCTTAATAAAATGACACTTTGTCTTACTTCTCTGTCTCAAGTCATGCAGGAAATTAGAGGACTGGCTTCTTCCTGCAGACTTTGGTTCTCAGGCTTCAGGCTCAATTTGGCAGCTTATATTCCTCAAGTTGGCTTGTAAATGAGATATTTGTTGCTAAAGTACGACTGATACCAACTTGCTTACAAATACTTACAACGTGGACTTGTCTCTCATTTGATTCTGTAATTATAGGATGATTTTTCTGGTCAAGAGAGCTCAGAAACTTAATATTGATTTATGTTCCTGAGTTTTCAGGAACTGCAATGTGTCATTGTTGGGCATAATTTAGAGTGGCCTTTTTTCTCCCCTCTAATCTCGGGACGTGCCAAGCTTGAGCTCATTTGGGGCTGGAATGATCTCAAAAATCATTGAACTCTTGTGTGGGTGTGGTGGCAGTGGCATGGATGAAGATGATGTCATTGAGGTGTCTGATATCTTTCTGGTTATCTGTTTGAAATGAAATGATATTTTCAGGCAAGGCCCTGAATACTCTCAGCATGAGAATCATCAACACTCCTATCTCTGGGGTGTCCTGTGGGGCTTTACCTTCTCCTGACGCAGCAGGACGTGGACATGGATGCTCTGCTTGTCTGTGTCCCAAATGCACTGGCGGTGCTGCAGAGTGCTGTGCTGACACCCCAAAGTCAGCCAGGCCCTGAAGGGATCTGTCTGTGCCTTCTCAGTAAAGTGAGTTCCTCAATGATGCCCAAAAATGGTTTTAAAATTAAAATTAAAATTTTAAAAGGCCAGGTTTTGATGGAATAAAAGCTCAAATGATCTGTCTTTCTTCATGAACAAGAAAAAAAAAGTTAAAAAATCAAGGGATTGCCTTCCAGCCCAATCCAGTCTGGAACTCTGTAATTCTATGATCTGTGGATTCTGTGTTGTAATAATACATTAAGGGGCGACTACATTTAAGGAACACAGTGGTATTTTTGTTTCCTGTCAGGTTTTTCCCTTGTATTTGCATTCCAGACCATCAGTAGAGGCCCAGGCAAGCTGCAGTCTGTGCCCTAAAGTCTCTGTCGAAACCACTGCATCACAATTCCCCAGTTCAAAGGAGGCTGCCATTGAGATGATGTATTTAACATGCAGAGGAATAAATGCACAAACCTGGTCCATATTTTCAATTCATTTTCATAGCAAAACTAAAATCATGATATTAAAAATTGATTTCAGCTTTTGCCTTAATAAATTGATGGGAGTATTCTGAGCAGTAAATTCTCCTGGAATTTCTTTTGAAGCATGATGTGTTGCTTGAGAGACAAGTCTGTGGGATGTGGAAATGAATTTTTGACACGTTGACGTTGTGATCAGAGCTCCCGGTTTCCCAGGGTGAAATGAAAACGAGGAGCTGATCCCAAACCAGGACCCAGCAGCGGCTGGATCAGGTGGACCCTCTGTCATGGATATCTTTGTCTGTGTTCATCCTGTGCTGATCCTCTGCTCCCAGTCCCTGACCTGGGACCAGACAAGGAAGTCTGGGATGTAGGCAGGAGTTTGGCCTATTTGGTTTCATTTGCATTGGGAGAGTTTTTTGTTAACTCGGTGTTAACCATTCCAGTTTATTCAGCTGAATATGAAGTGTTGAGGTTTCAGGACTGCTGCACTCACCCCACGTATTTCTTTAACTAGGAGAGGACAGCTCCTGTCAGCTGGAAGGTTGAGTAATTGAGGTGTTGGGGCATGGGTTGGACTCGATGATCTTGAAGGTCTCTTCCAACCTGGTCATTCTGTGATTCTGTGATTCTGAGTAGCTCGAAGAGCACAGCTCTCCTCTGAGGGCTGGTTGCCCGTGGGATGGAGGGCAGTGGTGGGTTGCAGTTTTAAGAGGATCATCAGAAGCATGGGGTGAGGAGGAATCCAGCAGAGAGAGGTGGCGAGGTGGGCAAAGCTCGTGAGGTGTTCCCAATGGCCTTGTCAAAGGGACAGCCTTGGGAACTGTTCGTTTATTTGCTGTTTGATGAGTGGAGCAGCATTGCTGTGCCTTCACGGACTGGCTGGTGTCAGAGAGGGTTGTTTATCATCCAGTGTTGTCCTTGTGGAGGGAGCCAGGCACAGGCTCATATTGGAGCATTGGTCAGAGGGGTATGTACCTGAGGGGAAGAGTTCTGGCTGAGCTGCTTTGGTGAGATCAAACAGGCCTCCTGCTGGAATGTATCCATGTGCAATTGTTCCTTCCTAGCTGCTCACAGCTGGGAAGTGCAGGATATACACCAGCAGTGATAGCTGCTCAATTTTTCTCTCCAAAACCACTTCCCAGATGTGCCTTTAACGACTCTTTAATTCCGAACCATTTCCATCTCTGATAAAATTGAATTAATTACTCATATTCCTGTATTCACTTTGCTATGAAACAGAATGAATTGTGTTATTGCATAGCGTCCTAGGACAAACTGAAATCCAGGATCTGTAGTGTTTGTGTCATCACAGGAGGTCTTTGAAGCACAGGCTGAAGCAGCAGAGCTGTTCTGCCCTCACTGCGAGCGCATTTGTACCTTGAGGATTGCAAAGGGAGGAAGTTTTCCCACCCTGTACTGATGGATTTGCTGGCAGAAAGGTGTAGGGTAGGTCAGGTGTCTATTCAGTGATGCTGTCACCCTTTAAGTTCATTTAGGAGAGTGTGGGCCAGCAGGGGCCCCTTGCTACCTGCTGTGAACAAGGTGGAGTGTTAGGTTTCCCTTCACCTGCCCAGAAGAGCCTTTCTGCAACAGTGCCATCCGAATCCCCTTCTATCTGTGTCCATGGAATGGTTTTGGAGCTGGTTGCACTTCCAAAGCAGACTGTCACAGGTGTGGAGGAAGAGAAGGGGTTCTTCATCGCATGTCCCGGTGATGTTTTGGGACAGAAGGGGTGGATTGTTAAGAGCAACCCAAAGCTTCCACGGTGTTATTTGCCTGTTTTTGGAGAAAATTTGAGTGGGACAGTAGGTTGTGGACCTAGAAGGCCAATGGCCCCTGGGCTGTGCCGGCCATGGGGTGGCCACAGGCCCAGGGCAGGGCCCGGCCCCTGGGCTGGCCCTGCTGAGGGACCTCGAGGGCTGTGTCCGGTTCTGGGCCCTCCCGGCCAGAGAGCCCTGGAGGGGCTGGAGCGTGTCCAGGGCAGGGAACGGAGCTGGGAAGGGGCTGGAGCCCCAGGAGCGGCTGAGGGAGCTGGGAAAGGGGCTCAGCCTGGAGCAAAGGAGGCTCAGGGGGGACCTTGTGGCTCTGCACAACTCCCTGACAGGAGGGGGCAGCCGGGGGGGGTCGGGCTCTGCTCCCAGGGAACAGGGACAGGACAAGGGGAAACGGCCTCAGGCTGGGCCAGGGGAGGCTCAGGTTGGACAGCAGCAGGAATTTCTGCATGGAAAGGGTGCTCAGGCCTTGGCAGGGGCTGCCCAGGGAGGTTTGGAGTGCCCATCCCTGGAGGTGTCCAAGGAAGGGCTGGAGGTGGCACTCAGTGCTCTGGGCTGGGGACAAGGTGGGCATCGGGTGCAGCTGGGACTGGATGATCCTGGAGGGATTTTCCTGCTTCGGGGATTTTTGACTCTACAGCAGGGCTTCCGTGGTAATGAGGAGTTTGGTTTTCACAACTGAAAACAAATAGTGTGTTTTTAAAAGCTAAAAGTAGTTCCAGACTGGGGATCAGTAGTAAAATTCTGAAATGTTTTTTCATGTTCGTTTAACGCAAGGAGGCACCCACCTTTTGGGTTATTACATCTTAATAATTTCTGAATTTTACTTGAGTTTTCTTTCAAGGACAGGTTGGGTGGGGCCCTGAGCAACCTGTTCTAGGGAGTGACATCTTTGCCCATGGTAGGGGGGTGGAATAGGAGATTTTTAAGGTCCCTTCCAAACCATTCCAGGATTCTGTGATTCTAATCTAGTGTTCCATCTTGCCAGAGAATAGCTGGTGAGTCAGGGGTAAATATTGGCAAGCATTCCATATGCCAACAGCTTAATATTTTATGCTTGAAACAAGCCTGTGGATAAAGGTCTGCCTTTTGAAGTTACAGCTCCTTCTCTCTGTAAATTTGAGGGTTTTTTTTGTATACCCTCAGTTGGAGGAACAGGTTGTGCAGTTTGCTTGGGCTTGGGGGGCATTGCTGCATACACAATTCTGCCCACACAGTTACAGACTGGTGCCATGGAGTAGCAGACACACTTTTCCATCTCTTTTTTTAACCCAACAGGTTTCTGTTATCAAACCTACTGAAGAAAAATATATGCCTTGTCCCTAATGAATGTTTCTGATTCCTTCAAGGTTAGAAGGACATGGTTTCAAAGTATGAATCAGTCTGTTGAGAGTCGTCTTAAAATTGGATGCAGATTTTGTGGGTTATGAAATTCAAAAAACTCTTCAATTTGTCTAAATTTATTTATTTATTAAATATATATGTGTATATATAACATGCATATTATCAAATATATTTGCCTAATATGTCTGGCATAGAGAGTTTGAATACTGACTGACTGTGTACACCCTCACACTCCCTACCATGGTATCTTACAGAAGACTAACTTAAAATTAATTTAGTCCCAGTTTTTATCAAGGATAAAAAGAAAACCAACTTTTTCTATGCCTGATGTGAAATTTTCTGCATTGCCTCAGCTGGTGTTTATTGATTTCCATGTCTGTGATGTCAGGACTGGAGAGAGGCACCTCATCCCCGACATTTCTGTAGAATTGTGACACCAAGGAAGGTTCAAATCAGATATTAGGGGAAAAACCTCACTGGAAGGGAGTGGTCAGGCACTGGCATAAACTGGGCAGGCATTGGAGTGAGTTGCCCAGGAAGGTGGTGGAGTCACCATCTCTGGAAGTGTTCAAAAGTTGTCTGGATGTGGCCCTTGGGATGTGGTTTAGGGGCGATGCTGGTGGTGCTGGGGGACAGCTGATGATCTTGGAGGTCCCTCCCAGCCTGGATGACTCTGTGACTCTGGAAGCCGTGACATGAACCTGTCAGGTTTTAATTTGGGTTAATTTCCTCAGCTCCCAGGAGATCTGCTTGTGTGTCTGGGTGACTCTGCTGGTGCTAGACAGATTTCCACATCCTGAGAAGGAAAAGTTACAAACAGCAATGTGAATCCTGAGCAGACACTGAATCTGTACAGCTCCTAAATGATCCCAGTGATCAGGCCACTGGAAACATTTGGTGAGAATGCTTTTCTTTCCGTTTCTGAGGCAGCCAACTGATTGTGCCGAGCAAAGCAATGTTTTTAGGAGCGTGATTTCTCAAGGGCTCTAATTGCTGTGTGCTGAGCAAGAGGGATATTGGATGTAATGCTAAAACTGCTTATTTATAAATTAATGTTATCTGTTCAGAATTAGTGTTGAAGAGGGCTGATTGCCATTCCAGGCAGTGCTAATATGTTCCTGGAGAAGTCGTTTGTCATACTTTATTTTCCATTAAGTCGCTAATTTTGGTGGGTTTTTTTTTTTCCCATGTGACAAATTTTCTTCATATTTCAGGTTCAGCTTCACCTGAGTTTAACCAATGACCCAATGCTTCACGTGTTAAGCATTGGAATGGGCCACCCAGGGCAGTCCTGGAGTCACCATGCAGTATTCACGCATGGGCAAGGACTCTGCCACACGGTGGTAAAGGTGCAAAGACTTTATTGCGTATCTGAAATTCCCTTAAATACCAGTACCTACAGGATATCACCTCATATAAACAGGAAAGATGTTCACCTCAGTGTCTCCCAATCACCTGGAATATTTCCCAGACATTGCCTATTATGGTAAAAGGTAAACAATACCTTACAAGGTCAGAAACTGCAATTATCACATCTCATAGGGCTGACACTGTCCAGAAACCCACAATGCTCTCTCAGCCCATCCCCGGTGACCTGGCTGTAATCCCAGGGTCACCTCTGGGTCTGAGAACAAGGTGCTCTCTTCAGCTGACAAGGCCTAATCTCTCTTCCAGCACACAGTGTAGCCCAACATCACCATCCTGGAACTGTTCAAAAAATGAGTGGATGGGGCTCTTTGTGGTGTGGTTTAGTGGCCATGGTGGGATTTGGTGGAAGGCTGGACTGGATGATCTTGGAGGTCTTTTCCAGCCTTATTGATTCAATGGTTGAATGACTGTGTAGCACTTTAGGTGGTTTCACAGCTGTCATGTTCTCTGTTTGCATTTCTTTCCTTCCCTTGCACCGCAGACACAAAGCTGAGGCAAAGCCCAGCCTAAATAGATCGCTCTCAGTCTTCTTCCTAACAAAAGGGTGAAGAGAGCACAGCAGAAAAAAGACGTTGCTGCACTCATCTGTTCTGAAGCTGCTGCTTCTTTTCAAACTGAAACGTTTTCTATTTAAATATTTATTTTCATTGCTTGTGGTAACTGCAGCCGTCCTGATGTGGGGGCATTCACCAGGATGAAGCATGAAAGCTCAAACTACTTGGAAGTACATTACCTACGTGTGCTGTGGAGGAAAAATATCCATCTTTAATCAAACTACACATTATCTTTTGTTGCAGGCAAGTAGCTCCTCAGAAAAGATAAGAGGTTGGAAAGATTATTAAAAAAACCCTATTCAGCAGCAGTCTGTGGTCATGTTTATGACCAGGCTGTGGTTCAGAACCCAGTAAATCTTGACTCTCATCCTGTTAAACCTGGCAGTGATTGGATTTACACTTTCCTAGATCAAGAAAAAATTAATTCAGAGAGAAGTAATGGTGTACATCCATATATTATGTCACATCTATTATATTATATCCTGTATATTATATTAGAAATGTGATAGCAGGGAGAAGAAGAGCAAGCACGTGGTGTTGGTGTATGAGCACAGATACTGAAGCAAGTAGGAAATAATGGAAATAATGAAAACAGACAAAATCCATCCTAAAAAAAAAGCAGAGCTGGAAATTAGGTTACAAGCATTGCCTTGATTCACTGAGTTGCCTGTGGTCAAAACATTCAACTCCAATATTTAAATACCTAAAACTGGACATAAAGGGAAAAAATACCTGATACCTCTCTAGCAATTTTTTTTTTCTCTAAATGCAACCAATTTAACTTAAAATCTTTTAACTCCAACTTGTTTGCTATTGAAACATATGGGTAGGGAAGTTCTAGTGCAAGTAACTTTTATCAGTGTGTGGGTAGAGAGTTCCTTGCCAATTGCCCTTAAACAGGCAGGGGTTTAATACACTATTAAGGGATGAAATGAAAGTGAGTGAGAACACCTGAAAAAACTGCAGATGGCTTCCAGAAGGAAGCAAAAATACATCTGAGTGTCAACTATTTACTGCAGGTTTCCAAAAAGTGAGATGGAGATGTATGAGGCAGACACACCTATAGCTCATGTGTGGCACTTTGGGGAGGAATCAGGGCACTAAAGGCAGGGAACTCCTTCCTCCTGCTGCAGTTTTCCTAAAGGAACCCTCTGGGCTGTGATCTGGTAGAGAAGAAATGGTCAAGGAATGGAATGTGTTCATTTTGGATGAGTTTTCCCAAATCATCTTGGTTAGCAAATCAAAGATTGAGTGTGAGTCTCTTAAAAGAGAGAACTCTTTGCCTCCTTGAGGCAGAAACTCTGGGGTTTGGTGGAAAACTGAGCCCCTGTCCCTAAGGATGTTTTGTTTCAGTGTAGACATTGAAAAATAAGAGGTCAACTTAGTAATGGAAAATTATCAGGCTAATCAGTTAATTAGACAAGTGGAGTCCCCATCCCTGGAGGTGTCCAAGGAAGGCGTGGACAGGGCACTCAGTGCTCTTGGCTGGGGACAAGGTGGGGACAAGGTTGGACTCCACGGGAGTCCTTTTTGAACCTAAATGATTCCGTGATTCTAAATCCATTTGCTGTTCATTCTCCCTTCTCCACTTTTTGGGTTTTTGGTGGGTTTTTTGGGTTATTTTTTATTGTACTTTATTTCTGGAATATTTCTTTTATAAAATCTGTGCACACTTTCCTTTACCATCTCCTGGCATTTAACAAATTATATGTGGTATGGACACCAGTGTGAATCAGCACTCAGCTCACAAAATTTTAGCTATCTTAGGGTATTTTGCTTATTAAAGAGCTCTGTTTTGGAGGAACTACAATGATTACAGAAGTCTCTAAGGATTCAAGGAAATGAAAGCAGCATATGAGCAGTCTTTTCTGATAAAGCTGGAAAATGACTCAAAATGGTTTGAGCCAGAAATGTATAAAAATGACAGGAATTTCTGGGGCCTGACTTTCTTTACCTGATGTTATTTGGAGTTACAGCTGGTGCGTACCTGTGTCATGTTATCAACTTGTAGCATTTATTTATTAATTTGAAATAGAAGTATTCTTCAGGACCTATGATCTGTCATATTTTAAATCTAATAATACTCTTTATGTACTCCTGGGTTTCTATTTCTTCATCCACCTCAGTTTCTATCTCTGATTGCCTCATCACCACAGATGTGTGAAGTTTTTGGTCTTTGCAGAGAGAGAACTTTTGTCCATGAGCTATAATTTACTGATGGGCAAAAGTTCTGGAGAAGAACCCAGGAATTCTAACATTCCTCCCATCTTCAATTCTGTTATCAAGGCCTGTATTTTATTAAATCACACACTCAAGTGCCAAGTAAGTACAAACATGCAAAAATAACTGTGTGTTACAGGATGATGAGTGTGTTAAAGGAAAGATTTTAGCTATAATTGTGTCCAAAACATTCTTTGATAATGAGTTCTTGGTTACTTGCTGAACTTTCAGGTCTGTGGTAAGGTACAGTTTATCACAATCAAAAATCCCAATCTGTTTTGAAGTACCTGAGGATTTTTCCTTAAAAATTATAATCTTCTTATGATCTGTCACAGGAGATTTGAGCACCTGGAGTTAACAGGATGAGACCAAGGGAACAGGAGAGGAAGGGGGAGAGGGGACATAAAATGAGAGTATGTGATGAAAATAACTGCAACTAGGCAAAAAAATAAAAGGGGAAATTGCACGTGATTGTAGAAGAAAAATTGATTAAAATTTAAATAAACTCTGGCCCAAGAAGTCCCCGACCTGCAAACTTTTGGAAGCCAGGAGCTTGTTTGGGTGAAACAAAAGGAATTTTCTCACAGGAATTTTTCATTTAAAGGATTCTCACCTGATTTTTTATGATCCGAGTCTGAGTCACACAGACAGTGGGAGAAAAGGAATGGAAAAATAAACTTAGCCCTTGATGCAAGGATTGCTTAGGGGGAGTTCTACATGCAAAATAAACTAGTAAATAAAGCAGGAGCTAA
Source organism: Oriolus oriolus (assembly GCA_013400235.1). Lineage (NCBI taxonomy): Eukaryota > Metazoa > Chordata > Aves > Passeriformes > Corvidae > Oriolus > Oriolus oriolus. Next base: position 34,924 of record VXBT01001053.1, on the reverse strand, counting down.
ATAACAGAATAGATGGAGTCATAGAAAAAGTAATTTGCATTATGAAATCAAGAGTAAATTAGGAGTGTTTGTTTAAATGACAAATGCTGACATTAGACCGAGGGGAAAAACCTGAAACAAACTATTCCTTGAAGGAAGCAATCAGTGTTGGGCTTAAGTGCCCATGAATTGTTTTGGCTCGTGCAGTTTCATGCCTTGGGAAATCTTTTCCTTTTCAGACAATTGGGAGCAGCCACGGCTGTAGTGCCAATAGTGGAAGAGCAACTCCTCCATGCAGGAACTCCAGGGAGACCCATTTGTAGTGCATTTCCCTGAAGAATTTTCCAAAATCCCAGCCAAACTGCAGAAGCAGCGCCATCATTTTTTTCTTCTTTTTTTCACTCTGCATTTACTGATCTGAGACAAAGCTTTCCCCTCTCTGATTTAAGCTGGAATTTGATCCATTAGGGAAGACCTTGGCTGCACAGATCAGTGTCTGGGTTTGAGGGCAGCTCCACAGTGGAAAGTACAAGGAAAAGGGAGTTAAAAGGACCAGCAGGTTTCTGACCCAGCAGTTGATCGTGAGGAGCAGTGTCACGGCAGCCAACAGCTGAGGGCAGGTGAGCAGCTTTATCCAGCTCAGATGACTTTTAACTGCCATCCTGGGATTTATTTTCACAGTTCCAGAAGGGAGGAACATGCAGGGCCTGATGGCAAATCTCAATCATCTGTTCATTCTTTTCCTTTTGGAAAGCATAACGTTTTCTCCTCTACCTGTCAGGTTCTGTATAATTAATGCTGTCTTCCTGTTCTCTCAGCTCTCACATCTCTTCCTTCCCATCTCTCCATGACATTTCCTTTGCAAGTTTGAAGGAACTGATTATTCCACTTAAAAGGCAAAAAAAGTTCAGACTGTTTTTCATATGACAGCAGAAACATCAGCTGTGGCTTTGCTTGAGAATGGGTGCATCATTTCCTGAGAATGGATTTAAACTTTCCCATTCCAGACACCCCTGGGAGCAAGGCCTGATCTAGTGGAAGATGTCCTTGTCCATGGCAGGAGGGTTGGACTGGAGGGTCTTCAAGCTCCTTTCTACCCCAGAGCATCCTAGGATTCACATAAGTCCCCACTCCAGCCAGCCTTGTCCTCTCCTCAGAGGCCACTTGGCTGCCTTGAGAGGCACCACTGGAATCAGAGGTCTCTGTCAAGAAGTCTTTGGAAACCAGCGGAACACTTGGAAGTGTTTTGAGTTGTCAAATACCAGCTCCAGACGTGTGGTGGGACCAGTGCTGGATCCATAAAAATGATGAGCTTTCAGTGCTGCTGAATTTGGCCAGTGTGTGGAGGATCAGCAGAACTACAGGACAGATTCCGCACTTCCATACCCCAGCTGAGGTGTTAGGAGCAGCTAAGCCTGTTCAAAGGCCTCAGTGGGTGTGCAATCAACACATGGCAGCAGTGGATTTTTGCAGGAAACCTTCCTAAAGTCGGGGCTTGGACTGGTGAACTTTCAGAGACAAGTGACAGGCACCAAAATGAGATCAGTGCCAGTGATTTCATAGCAGAGCAGCGCTCCTCTGGTGCAGGAGCAGCAGCCAGCTCCCTCCTGCTGCGAGGGTTACTGGGAATGTGTGATGAGAAGGGTTTCACGTGTGTAAATACCCTGAGTTTGAGTTCCCCACTTCAGGCAGGGGCTGTCCCCACCTGCTTGCTCACATGTCAGAAGAATTCTGGTGTGTTATAGAAAGAGCTGTACTTGCAATAACAGAAAGATTTCTGCCTGTGGACAGAATAGGAAAGTCAATGTCAAAATGGACTTGATTCTCCAGCCAGATCTCTGTTCTCTTCCTTTGCACGCTGCGTTTGAGGCTCCAGGGGCCACATTTTCAGAGAATATAAATTCACATCATTCCCTTGGGGCTTTGATGACTTACAAAGATCAGCTGTTTTATGAACTTAGCTGAGAATTCTTGGTCTTTTGAGGGTCATGTCACAGCCTTATCATTTCTTGCCATCATGCTGTGTATGGATTCTGTTTCTCAGGGAAGCTTATGTGGCACTTGGGGACGTGGTTTAGTCGTGCCCTCGGCAGTGCTGGGTTAGCAGCTGGACTCAGTGATCTGGGAGTTTTCCACCCTAATTAAATAACACCCTAATTAAATAACCAGTTTAAACTCTCAGATTCTCACAGACTGGCTGACTTCAATGCGTGCTACAATTTATGCACAGGATTTGTCGATGTCCCAGGATTAGTGGTAGATGGCATTGCTGGGTCACACATTCCAAAGATTTATGGCTGACTGTGTGTAAATAATGGGAGGTTAGTGGACATGCTGACTGCAGCATATATTTTCTAAAATACACATCAGTGTGATTTTTTTTTTCAGCTTAATATGCAGTTTCCTTTCTTTGCTCTTCCCAAAATTGGATGAATCTGATAGGTTGGTACCTTTAAACCATCCCAGCAGCTCAGAAACATTGCAGATGCTAAACCTTATGTTCACCTCATTAGAATATTACTGAAAATTACTGGCAGCATCTGACTTGAATGTAGATATATCTTGGTCTGTTTATATTCTGTAAAACTCAGTGGGATCCAGAAAAGCAAAATCTAGGATATGTATAATCAGTAGCTTTTGAAGTTAAGAGCATTACATGGGCATCTACTCTTATGCGTGCTTTCTTCTTTTTTTTTAATCCCTTTTTCATAAGTTACTGCTGAGTGGGAAGGATTTCCAACCCCTTTCAGATATAGCCCAAAAAAATCGTTTATTTGTTTCTCAACCCAAATATCTTCTGATTTGCCTTCCCTTGTCATGGTTTTTATCCATTACTACAGAGACTGCTCACCCTTAGGGTACTGGTCTATAGCCACTCAGTTCAACATGGAATTGCTCCCCACCCATCAGGAAACTCCCTGTGGGCTGATCCCAACCAACCAAACTCCATCCTTCCGTATTTTTACCCCTTGCCGTTGTGTAGGAACAGTTGACCCTCAAAGAGGAAAAAGAAATCTTCACTTGGACAGTTCTTCCCACAAAAGACACGGCGCTATTCTGTGGTGGTGTTGTCCGTGATCCAAAGAATCGAGTGAACTCAATTCCCGCCAAAGAATTGAGTGAATTTCTGTCAATTTGTCTTTCTGCAGAACTTTGTAGTGTGACCTTCTGCAGTGAGTCCCCATCCCCGGAGGTTTCTAAAGGACACGGAGAGGTGGCCCCTGGGGACAGGGGTTAGTGGTGACCGTGGCAGTGCTGGGGGAATGGTGGATTCGCTGATCCTGGAGGGCTTTTCCAGTCTGAACCATTCTGTGATTAATGATCTCTACCAAGACCAGTGCTTTGTCTCTGAACACACAACATGGTGCTCGTAAAACTTTATAGGAGTGTCAGTAGCTTTGCTGGGACTCGGGGAAGGTTATTTTTTTGCAACAGTGGCCACACTGTTAGTATGATCTCTGGGAGAAGGGTCGTTTAAAGGTTCATTAACTCTGCTTCCTGGGGCCTTGATAACACAGTGCTGGCAGGGAAGAACAATGTTCCATGATTTCCTACACTTGTCTTGAAAAACATTATGTTTTTATGCTATTTGTTGGTGTGTTGGGTTGCCAAAATCGAGTGAAGCACCCTCAGAGAGCTGGGGTGTGTCTGTGGCTCTTTTGAATAAACCCCTCCACTTTCCTGCCCCTCAGTGACGTTATCACTACATCGCATCACTGAAGTGATAACGGCTATCACTCATTTAAAAGAAGCTGGTATGAAAAAGCTGATCTGTTGGGAACTTTGAGAATTCTAATTGACAAAATCAACAAGCTCCCAGCTAGAATAGCACCTCTCTTTTTAAGATTTTCCATAATTGCTGAGCAGGGAGTGATTTATCACCTGGCTTCCTATTTTTAACAATTTTTCCAATACTCCTTTCTCACTGCCAACCCCAAAAATGTGCCCAGCTGCACCAAGACAGGGAGTACATGAGAGCTATAAATACTTTTTAAGTCTTTTGTTGCTTTATTATTTCAGGGGTAGCAATTTGGGGCTACAGGTCCAATAGATGCTGTTGTAACCTCTGTCTGCTCACTGCTCCCCGGAGCTGCTGTGACAGGCTGGAACCACCTTCCTTTCACCAAGTTCAGCCGAGTGTGTGGTACCTGCATTGCAATTGGAATGGACAGGGCAGCGTTTCACACCTCCTGCCTCAGCCTGAGGGACTCTCTTCCTAATCAAGTCCTTCTACAAAGTCAATAAAAATGTGGTTGTAGGAACCACTTGACAAATCACAGGTGAACGTTAATCCTGAGAGGTGAACTTCCACAGAGCTCAGCGATAATTTCAGATTGGGGGATAATGAGCATTTAGACAAGTCTGACATTCACACGACACAAAGATGGGCTGGAGACCCACACCAAGAGCTGCTGTGTAGTTATTAAAGCCCAAAGCAGCTGTTTCCAGAGGTCAAGCCTGTGAGCCCACTGTTTATTCACGACTGACTATGGTGTGCAAACAAAGAGAAGTCCCATGAATCGATCCTTAACCACTGCAAAACCCGAGAAAGCAGAATGAGCGATTTCTGAAAGCATTTTTCTTTAAAAGAGAGCTAAATACGCTGCTAGATTTGTTTACCTTGTCTTAGGAAGTCTTGATTAGATAGAGAAAATAGATTGTTCATCATAATGTGTTTTCCTGCTTAGCCAGTTACAGGCAGTGCAGGCCATGGAAGAAATCAAAGCAGCACGATGAGATATAGCACTGAAGATGAGATTTTTATAAATGCCCACACTTTAAATTATTTTGTTATTTATAGAAAACTGATTTGGAAATTAATTCAATAACCTCCCACCCACAAAAAAACCACAAACCATAAAAAACAATCTCTATCTAGAATGTCTGGTCTTATGTCTGGAACTGCAGTTTTGTCTGCCATTCTGTCTCCACTGGATATTGTGTTTGGGGCCGAGTCTGTGGCTTTCTTCTCCTTTTAGCCCCACGCTGCATCATTCCCTAAACTGGATCTGGAAACTCTCTGGTCCCCGAGGCTTGAGGTGAGCCAGCTCACCCTGCCAGAACCCCAGCTTGCAGAGGACATGGATGGGGGGTGAGTCCCACCACAGCTTTTCTCATCTCCCACCCGTGGTTGGACCCACACAGTTTTAGAATTCGTTCCTCTTCCACCAGCGGACGGGATCAGCACACAGGACTGCTCCCGAGTGGAGAATAAACCTCGTGCACTGGGCTCCTGCAGAAGTTAGCAAAGTTGCAGATGTTCTCACAGGGAATCAGTTGGGTTCTGCTGTATTTGCCCTATTTTAATGGCACTTCAGGGAATTCCCTGAGGAAGAATTGGTTTGTAGCAGGGGTTGAACTGTAATCAAAACAAATGGAAAAAAAAAAAAAAAAAGGGAAGATGAATCATAACTCTGGTCATCATCTAAGGGGTGGGCAGTTTCCCAGTGCCACAGCTGATGCCATGGGCAGATGTTCAGGACAAATTATGCAAATTATGGGTTATCCAGCACTGGCCTGGCTACCAGAGTTTAAAGCTGTCCTGGTACCAATCTCGGGGCTTGGGAAGCTCTTGCAGGATTTTCTTCCTCACAGTCCCTGGAAGTTGGACCTCCTGTGCCTCTTGGTAAGGTTGTGATGGTTTCCTCAGCTGCTGACTCAGTGCTGGAATATGTGTGTGCTCTGGCATGGAATTCCAGCCCTATCCACTTAAAATAGAAGGGATATCACTTACTCTGACCTCAACTTACTTATCTGAACTCTCCTACTGGATATGGTACTCTTCCCATGTCATGCTGTTGACTTAGAGTGAGTTTCGGTTCTTTTTATAATCATTTGCCTAAACAATATTTTGATTCTCTTAGAGCAGGCAACTCTTATTTTATTATTTTCAAGAAAGTCTCAGTAATTTCCTGTGACTCTGCACAGCAATTTCAATTGTTTCGTGTGGAATTCAGTGACTTTGTTCTACTTTGTCTTGGTGTGTCTTGGAATCCTTTAGATGGCAAAAGACCTCTAAGATCATCCCAGTCCAAGCATTCCCCAGCATTGCCCAGGCCACCCATGTCCCCAGGTGCCACATCCATGTGGCTTTTAAATCCCTCCAGGGATGGGCACTCCAAACCTCCCTGGGCAGCCCCTGCCAAGGCCTGAGCACCCTTTCCATGCAGAAATTCCTGCTGCTGTCCAACCTGAGCCTCCCCTGGCCCAGCCTGAGGCCGTTTCCCCTTGTCCTGTCCCTGTTCCCTGGGAGCAGAGCCCGACCCCCCCCGGCTGCCCCCTCCTGTCAGGGAGTTGTGCAGAGCCACAAGGTCCCCCCTGAGCCTCCTTTGCTCCAGGCTGAGCCCCTTTCCCAGCTCCCTCAGCCGCTCCTGGGGCTCCAGCCCCTTCCCAGCTCCGTTCCCTGCCCTGGACACGCTCCAGCCCCTCCAGGGCTCTCTGGCCGGGAGGGCCCAGAACCGGACACAGCCCTCGAGGTCCCTCAGCAGGGCCAGCCCAGGGGATGGGCCCTGCCCTGGGCCTGTGGCCACCCCATGGCCGGCACAGCCCAGGGGCCATTGGCCTCGTGCCCCCCGGGCCCCCTGGGCTCCTGTCCAGCCGCTGGCACAGCACCCCCAGGGCCTTTCCCGAGGGGCCCTTTCCAGCCCCTCTGCCCCAGGCTGGGGCTGCAGGGCTCGGGCTGAGCCCCGGGCAGGAGCCGGCAGTTCCGTACCACGTTGCTCTGTTAATGCACTTCCGTACAGAATCCTCTTTCTGTCAGCACCAGGGAATGATGATATCTTTCAGTGGAAATGATGATGTCTTGGCACGGTATTTTGGTGTTCCATAAATGTGTAAACTCTGTTAAATCTTCAAAATATAAACCCCAGACAGGCACTGGGTTGAGAACATTATTCTCTTAGAGCTGCTGTGCTGTCAGAAGCCCTTTCCTGGGTGTTGTCTCCTGTCAAGCACCTGAGAACGAGCTCTTCTCCTGGGCTTAAGCTGTGATGTTCCTACACGCACGATTTTCATCCTGTGCTGCAGGTATTTCTCAGCTGTTTCCCAGTGCCTGTTTTCTGTTTGCTCTGGCTTCTCCTTATCTCCCATTCCTTCTGTGGTTTGTCTTTTCGTGAGGTACCTCTCACAACCTGCAGCAGCTCTGGGCTCCTGGCCAGGTTTTTATTATTGTTCTTATGAACTGTTAACTCTCCGTTTTCAAAGGTGCATGAAGGAGGCAGACGTGGAGGCTTTTTCTTGTGCAGCTCTTCTGCCTTTGTTTTCTGCTGGCAGCACTTTGTTCTCGACATCTCTTGTTTGTGTGGAAAGGGGTTTTTACTCCCTTGGTGTTGGTCACAATTCCGAGCACCCTCCCGCCCCCTCACTGTGCTCAAATGCCTGTTTTTGAAATATGAACATCAAATATGTATTAAAATTTACAGAAGACTCATTCAAAGAACTCAAGAGTAAATTAGAAGTATAATTCTCTCTCTCTGTTTTTTTCAATTGTTATATTGGATTTCCGTAAGTGTCATCCTAATGTACTTCAAGAACTTTTTTGTTCTAGGTCTTTCCAAACAATTGAATTAAAAATTCAATGCAAACACAGGGTAGTTCCCGTAGTATCCTTAATTTCAGTTATCAAGAAAAAAAGGTTTTCCATCTCTGTTGACCAGGGAAGCTGTAGCTGCCCCTGGATCCCTGGCAGTGCCCAAGGCCAGGCGGGACGGGGCTTGGAGCAGCCTGGGATAGTGGAAGGTGTCCCTGTCCCCGGCAAGGGGTGGCACTGGATGAGCTTTAAGGTCCTTTCCAACCTAAGCCACTCCATGATTCTATGATAATAGTCCTGCCGAAATATTTAACAGCTGTTTCATCCTAATGCTTTGTCAGTCTGATGTGGAACTGGATTTAATCTGTGGATTTTGTGGTCATAATCTGCAGTATTTCAAATGCTGTTGCCTTATTCCATGTGCAGGTGACTTCTGTGGGTGTTTAGGAATAGAACACTTTGTTCTGGTACAAAGTGTAGTTGACTCCCTTTTTTCCTTGGGGATAATGGATAATCACATCAATACACAATAACAAATAAGAAATCAAACAGTGTTTTATAATTCTCCTTTTGATTCCAGCAGAATGTAGAAAAGATAAAGATGAAATTGCATTGCTTCATGGTAAAGTTAACTCCGGTATTTGAGTGGATATCTCTTCACTCTGCCATCTCCCCATGCCACAAAAGTTCTCATTTCCCAACCAGGAAAGATCTAGCTGTCACCTTATCGAGTGCACCAGGTGTCCCCCACACCCCTGGAATAGAAATTGTTCAGCACAGCAGGGCCAGGGAGCTCCTGGAGCGGGGCCGGCGGAGGCTGCGGAGCTGAGCGAGGGCCTGGAGCATCTCGGTGCCCAGGAAAGGCTGAGGGAGCTGGGGCTGCTCAGGCTCGAGAGGAGCCCCAGCTGAGAGGGGCCCTCAGGCCTGGCTGTCCCTGGCTGCAGGGAGGGCTCCGAGCAGGGCCCGGGCTCTGCTCCGGGGGCCCAGCAATGGCCCCAGAGCCACGGGCAGGGCCTGAGCCCGGCAATTCCCCTGCACAGGAGGCACAACTTCTGCCCTGGGCAGGGCCCAGCCCTGAACAGATTGTGCACAGAGCCTGGGGGGTCTCCTCCCTGGGGCTGTTCCAGAGCTGGGTGCACACAGTGCTGTGCCCTGGGCTCTGGGATGGCCCTGCTGGAGCAGGGAGGTGCCCACCGGGTGCCCACTGGGCTCCCTGCAGCCTGACCTGTCCTGGGATTCTGTGGAAATGACGTGTTTTCTCCTTCCCAAGGGAATAGGCCAAAGGTGAAGGAGCCCTTTGCCAAAAAGCTGGGAAAGGGAAAGGAACATTAGCAGGCCACTGGGATGTGTGCTGAGCTCCTGCAGAGCTTTGTAAATCAGAGCTGCTGGGGAAGGAGGGAGCTTAGGACCAACACCCAGAGCCAAACAGTGGAAAATTCACCCAGGCAAGGTGAATGCAGCACGAGGTGTGGCTGGTGGGGCTTGGGGAGGTTTTAACTCAGGAGCTGTCCAGCAGTGTTTGGTGTCCTAAGCTGACGTTTCAAAGGCCCAGTGCAGTGCTCTGGTTTGCTCTGGAGTTTAGCAGTGGCAGAGAGGATAAGTGACTGGGTCTCCGAGTGCCTCCAGCCCTGGTGTGCCCAGCTGCTCCAGTTCATTGGCAATATCACAGCAGTTTCTGATTAAATTCTCCCTGTGCTCGTCTGCATTCTGCCACGCGTAACAGCAGGAGCAAACAATGTCCTGTGGTGAAACAAAACAGTTTGGTGGCACTCCTCCCATGTTTGAACTCGAGTGAGCTGCAGACATTCTCTTATTGTCTTGGGGAGTATTACGTTTGAGTCCAAGTCCTCCTGTAAAGACAGGTGCAAGGTCTCCAAACCATCCCCGTTTTCCTCTGTTCACATGTCACCGTTTTCCCTTCGCCCCCCAGTTTAACCAGTTGATTGTTTTTCCCATTCTCTGTGAGTACTTCTCTTCCTGTTGATTTGCACAAGAATTCATTTTCCATGTTCCTTTTCTGTGCCTGATTCCTATTTCCTGCTCCAGCCTGGTGTTCTCAGCTGCACTCCTAGGCCATCTCCATGGTTAGCTCTTTCCAGCTTTCCAGCCAGTTCAGGTTAGATTTAGGAGTATTTTAGAGAAACACAGTTAAAGGCAGTAGATAAACTTGCAGTGGGTGGTTCTGCCAATGATATGATGTGGTGTTGGAATTTCTGCTCTCATGGCAGCAGAATTGGGAGCAGGTGCTTGGAAGAAATGTAGGAACTCCCATGGAAGTGCCATAACAGCTGTAGTTAAACCAAAATGAAAGAAAAGAAAAACTGGGTCTTAAAATCTGTGCTTTCTTTCTGTCACAGCTTTTTGGATTAACTCTTTAGGGTTTTATTAGTACTGAAGGAATAAATGATAACTTGAGATGTTTTTATAACTCTGGTTTCCTTTAGGTAATCAGAGTTATAAAATAAATCAGAGTTTTCTCCAGGAAACAAAGTTTCTGATAGCAGCGTTCAAATCCCTTAGTGATTATTTGTGAGTCCAAAGGTGTTATCATTTATTTAAACACCAACGGGCTCTTGGCAGGAGTTAAAGGCTGCTGAACAGCTTTTCTTATCAGTGAAGCCCCTGCGAAAATTGTTCTGTCATTGGAAATTCTCCTGATGGGCACTTCCCCTCCTCAGTTAGTGGCGCTCTGGAGATGGGTGGCACTCAGTCCTCAGCCTGCAGAACGACAGAGCCATTTTATTTCATGGAATCTCCAGGATCATCAAGTCCAACCTTTGACCTAACACCACCACATCCACGAAACCATTTTACACAGTGCCACATGCTCGTTCCTCACACTATAGCAGAAAATGTTAGAGTGGACAATTGGAAACAAAGGTGTTAAAGGAAAGAGAGGAAATACAGGGCTGTGGATCAACTGTTTTGGTAATTATATTAATAGGTAATTCTTTCTATGTTTTGTTTTCTCATCTCTCTCTTAATTAAGACGCTTGGTTATTCATGTGTTTGATAGCAAGTGAAAATGCTGTCGTCCACTTGTTCAGTTCTGCTCTTCCATTCAGGGGGACATTTTTTCCTTGCTTAAAGAACAATTAAGACAAAAGTCATCACAGAACACAGGGCCATTGCAGACAAGAAAAAAAGACAATTGTGTATTTTCCTGGTGAGCAGAAAAGAGAAAGACCTTCGCCTTGATTCCTGATTGCTCCTGACAAAGCAAACAGCCAGCTCCAGGATGATTTGCAAAATGTATCCCAATCACATTCTTCTCTTGACCAGGAGAGCTGGAGAGGGACTTTGGACAAGGGATGGAGGGACAGAACAACGGGGAATGGCTTCAAACAGACAGAGGGGAAATTTAGGTGAGCTATTGGGAAGGAATTGTTCCCTGGGAGGGTGGGCAGGCCCTGGCACAGGGTGCCCAGAGCAGCTGTGGCTGCCCCTGGATCCCTGGCAGTGCCCAAGGCCAGGCTGGACACTGGGGCTGGGAGCAGCCTGGGACAGTGGAAGGTGTCCCTGCCCATGGCAGGGGTGGCACTGGATGGGCTTTGAGGTCCCTTCCAACCCAAACCAGTCTGGGATTTTACGAACAGGTGAGAGTCCTCTTCTCCTTAAGTCTCCAAATGTTTCTGTAACATCTCACATCACGGGAAAAATGGGTAAAACTTAATTGTTTGTTACTTGTAAAACATCAAAGGGAGCATCCTGCCACCAGCACAGCAGGATTTGAATAATGTCCATTCAACATTCCTCACAAAACCTTATCTTGAAGTTCAGGGGGAAGTATCTCCCTTAAATAACTAGAAAACTTGATTAAGGAAAGCACAACTAAATGTAAATACATGGAACTACCAAACAATATGCAAAGAAAATAAACCAGCAAAACACTCGGCTCCAGAAAGCCTCTCAGCTGCTGGAATGAGACATTCCCTGAGCCAGAGTGGGGTAAAGAATTGGAGCCATTTTTCATATTCTGTGTGACTGAATCTCCAGCATGTAATGGGATGGGGATTCCCTTGGTACCTGTGCTGGTTTTGGCTGTGATAGGGTTCATTTTCTTCCCAGTGGCTGCAGTGGGGTTGTGTTTTGGATTTGTGCTGTGCTTTTGTGCTCCACAAACCCATGCTATCTGGCTGTCCAAGCACCTCTGGAAAAAGCATTTCAAACACTCTCATGACCTTCACAGGTCTTGGTTTAGAGACAAGTTTAGAAGAAAACACTCTGGAATGAGTGTGTCCTCTAAAGAAAAGGGCTTCAGCAACCCCTTTTTGCCAGTGAGAAAAATGAATAGCTATGGGTGAAAGTGAAAACAAAAAAACCCAACAACTGTTTATTGACAAACAAAGTGCCCTCACGGCACAGGAAAAAAATGAATAAATGCTAGATATTGAACCATCAGAACATTTACCCCACACACACCCACTCACCCACAGCAGGACAACCCACCCCAAAATACCAGGGGAAGGAACAAACTGGCTGGCCACGTGGCACGGGGGGAACAAACTGACGGCAGCTTTTTGTCTCAGGGAAGGAAAAACATCGTTCACACAGGAGCTCGGGCA
>VXBT01001053.1:0-13810 GCA_013400235.1 Oriolus oriolus | reverse complement strand
GCTGTGGGTGGCCTTTGACAAATGAGAACATGGAATGGCACTCAGAGGGCTGGAAAACCCTCTGGAAAAAGGCTGGGAAGTGATGTGAAGGCTGAGCTCAGGTGTCTCACCTCGAGGCACCGCTCATCTGCAGATCTTTCAGCACGAAAAGCTGATAAAAACTTGCTGGTCTTTGCTGGAGGCCCCACGAGGTTTATTTTTAATGCAAATATCTTGGATCAACAGCTTGAAGAGGAGTGGAAGTGGTGCCTCCTCAGGGGTCAGACTCTGCTTGGGAGGATGCTGTGGAAAGCCAAGGGCTGATTTTAAAATCATTTGTCCTCTTGGAAGCTGAAAGGCTCAGGCCTTTCCTTACCATGCGTGGAAGGAATCCTGGAAAATTCAATATCAGAGAAGTTCCCTGGTGGGCAAAATCTTCATGAAATCATCCCAGAAATCTCCACTGCCTTTATAGGTGACCCTTTGCTTTATTTTGGTGTCACTCTGCTGCATCCCAGGTACCAAAGGTGGAATGGAAAGGAAAGGAAAGGAAAGGAAAGGAAAGGAAAGGAAAGGAAAGGAAAGGAAAAAGAGAAGGGAAGGAAAGATGACTGATCACTTCTTGTGATGAGAGTCACAACTGCAATGACAGCTGTGAGTTATGCCAGGGAGAGTGGTTTCAGCTTGGGAAAGATGATTTTGTCTTTATTTCCAGCTCAGATGTTCACGTTGTACAGAACACACTAATCCTTATTTTTTGTTAAATTGCTCTAATTCAGAACGCTCAGCCATAGCCAGGGTTTGTAGCTGACCTAAGAACAATTTCCTATGAACTCAACAATTCAAGCGCTCTCTTAAGCTTAACAAGGGAAATTGGGAATCTTGAGCCACCCAAGATGATGAGTAAAATAGTGCTTGGAATTGATGAGTAAAATAGTGCTTGGAATATTCCTTTGATGAGTTCCTGTAACCTCGATCACTTAAGGTGTGCACTCCACTTATCAAGGGAAGTGCCGCACACCAGAGCTGCAGAGCAAGAGCAAAGCCCACAACTTCAAAAATGGTGGTATGAAACCAAATTACTGCTTAAAGAAGGCTGCCTGTATCTGTCAGAGAGGCTTTCCATCTCACTGTGACCATGGGTGCTGACCCCTTCCAGCGCAGTGCCACTGCACAGCTTTCAAGGCACAGCTGAAGTGTTTAGGGACATCTGTTTGTGTATTTTAGCACATTCAAAAGGAGCAGAAAGTGTTAATTTGTGAAGCAAAACTATTTGGGTGGAGCAGAAAACCTCATGATTCCATCTCCTGTTTTTCCATGCTTATATCCTTTTGTCTCATGTTGGTATGGCTGGATATTCTTGACGTGGAACCAAACATAGAATAATGGAATTATTTTGGCTGGAAAAGCCCTCCCAGCCCGTGGAGTCCCAGTTGTGCCCGATGCCCACCTTGTCCCCAGCCCAGAGCACTGAGTGCCACCTCCAGCCCTTCCTTGGACACCTCCAGGGATGGGCACTCCAACACCTCCCTGGGCAGCCCCTGCCAAGGCCTGAGCACCCTTTCCATGCAGAAATTCCTGCTGCTGTCCAACCTGAGCCTCCCCTGGCCCAGCCTGAGGCCGTTTCCCCTTGTCCTGTCCCTGTTCCCTGGGAGCAGAGCCCGACCCCCCCCGGCTGCCCCCTCCTGTCAGGGAGTTGTGCAGAGCCACAAGGTCCCCCCTGAGCCTCCTTTGCTCCAGGCTGAGCCCCTTTCCCAGCTCCCTCAGCTGCTCCTCACAGGACTGACTCGTTAAAACATATCCTCCATTCCATCAGGTTGAACTCCCTTCCTGCTTTACACAAGGTGCTTTCACATCAGAGCAGCTGTGCTTGTGCAGGTCTCATTTTTGTTACGTAGGCCATGTATAAATTGATGGAAATGTATATAAAATAAGAGCTAGTAAGTCTGATTCTGCATATTTTACAGACCTGCCAGCATCAACAGATCAATCCAGTGTAACCAGATTTCTTACTTTGGTTTTTGTGACTGTAAAAGGTTCAAATACACCTTCATCTTCCAGCATCTGACAGCAGCAGTCCCTGATCATGTGAAAACTACTTTGCATTTGTTTTCTGTGGTCTGTTAAAGGTCAGTAAAGGATCAGGTGTGGGCAGGGCTTTGTGGGCACTCAGTGCCCAGGATGAGTCAGATGTTGCTCCCTGAGATTGAGCTCACCATTGTCGTGTTCTCCAGGAGCTCCACTGCGTTCAGGGAGATGGCTCGAGGCAGGAGGTGCTGCTCGGTTTGGGAACAGCCTGGGCAGAGCTGGTTCCTCTGTAGCTGCTGTGGGTGAGGCTTTGGACAGGGCAGTGCTTGGTCAGCAGCACTGGCTTTGTAGGCGGGGTGGGGTTTGCTGTGGTTATCCTCAGGAAGCCACGTTGGATATTATTTGGGGTTATTTTGGGGTGATGTAAAGCCTCAGACAATTCTCAGATGCTCTGTGAATATGGGCACAGGTCTCTCACGTTTAATGGCTGTGTGTGCAACTTGGACATGAAGAGGTGATCAGAGGGATGGAGCAGCTCTGCTGGGAGGAAAGGCTGGGAGAGCTGGGATTGTTCAGCCTGGAGAGGAGAAGCTCTGGGGTGACCTCACTGTGGCCTTCCAGGGCCTGAAGGAGCTGCAGGAAACCTGGAGAGAGACTCTTGACAAGGGATGGAGGGACAGGACACAGGGAATGGCTTCCCAGTGCCAGAGGGCAGGGCTGGATGGGATATTGGGAAGGAATTGTTCCCTGGGAGGGTGGGCAGGCCCTGGCACAGGGTGCCCAGAGCAGCTGTGGCTGCCCCTGGATCCCTGGCAGTGCCCAAGGCCAGGCTGGACATTGGGGCTTGGAGCAGCCTGGGACAGTGGGAGGTGTCTCTGCCCACGGCAGGGGTGGGAACTGGATGGGCTTTGATGTCCCTTCCCAACCCAAACCATTCCATGATTCTGTAAAGAGTTGTTCTATCCATCTAAATTTGACTTCCTGGCATTAAAGCAAAAATTAGCTTCCTCCTATTTGGAAATGACGTGACAGTGTCCTCTGGTGGCCTGACAGCTGGAGTTCTGCTGCATCTGCTGCTTGCTCACCATTTTCTTTTTTTTACTTTTCCATTTTAATTAGAAGTAATTGTGGCATAATTGCAAACAAAAGGGCTGGACTTTAATCACTTGCAGGAATTTCTGGGAATAATGTTATAGTGGGTGTGTATATCTTCTGCAGTACCCTAATGACCGATATGAAGGGCAGGGACAAGTTTCTTTAGGACATTTCATACATCTATGTGTGTATATATATACATATATATATTTATTATATACCTGCACAGGTGAAGCTTCAAGGAAATCCCTGAAACTGAAGCCAGGAATTACTGACAAACTTATTATACAATAGAGCATCAAAGAATCAAAGTAAAACCTGCTGGCACTATCAATCTATTAAATGGAGTGGATATTTGTTATTTTGCCCCTATATTTGTCTGTGTAGACAGAACTTCAAGCCAGAGTCTGCTCTCCAAGAGTCCTTGACCTGTAGGGCTCAGTTTTAGGTCCTAAAATTTAATGCATTTTAACCCAAGCATGGCTTCATCTCTCAAGATCAAGGAATATTAACTGATTCCCTGCATCACGGTACAAATGTCTGCTTCCCGAAAGGAATGCTAGTTGAAATATTAATGGCAGAATTCAGTTAATCCAGAAACCAAGGAAGATGGAAAGTTGCTTTTAAAGCTCCTCACAATGCAGATTTTGAGCCTTTCACTTTGGCAAGTGCTTTTCATTCAAACTCGGAGGGAAAAGGTTTGTGGGATTTTTCTTTGCCTCGAGACTGCGTTTTTGGAAGCTAAAAAACTGAAGAAGAAGTTCAGCAGGTGCTCCAGATGTTTGAGGTTTCTGCAAACAAGAGCAGGTCCTGGATAAACACGCAACAAAAAAACAGAGGGAGAATTCCTGTGGAATCCCAGAATGGTTTGGGTTGGAAAGGACCTCAAAAATCACCCAGTTCCACCCCCCTGCCATGGGCAGGGACACCTCCCACTGTCCCAGGTTGCTCCAAGCCCTGTCCAACCTGGCCTTGGACACTTCACTTTTGACCCTCTGAATGCTGAGCTGGTTTTCAGCTTACAGGGAAAACCTCAGAGTTGAAGTGTTGGAATTCAGGAAACTCTCGTAGTTCTTGTCTGGGAAATTTTCTGGTCCCGGCAGTTGTCAGTGGCTGCCTAAATCCTGTAGGGGAATTTTCCAAAATGGACAGAGAAATGGCTTTCTCACAGAGAAATTATTTGAGGGCCTGACTCCCATTTCTGCCTTAGAAAATGTTGCCTTTAATTTTTGGTTCCAAAGGGAAGTTGTTGAGGAATGCTGTGTTAGTGACGGCATTTTTGATCTGAGCAGAGTCTGACCCAGACCTGGCTGAGTGCAATTGTAGTTTGGGTATTTCAACAGCTTGATTTTCCTGTCCAAAAATAGAAAGTATCTGCTACGAAAACATTGCTTACAAACACAATCTGATTTATGAGTCTTCTGAAGATCTATTTACTCGGCTAAGGAAATGTGCCAGTTAGCTGGGGTGGCACAAAGTAGTTTAAAGCCATAATTAACAAAACAAATCAGACACTCTGGTAGTTCTTATCTTTCTTCTAAATAATGAACACACTTTCCCTGTGGTTAGTCAGGTCAACTATCGATCCACGGTCTGTATCTGGCCATCTAAAATATAGTGAAAGTGCTGGAATGCGATCCCAAGTATCAGGAAAATGAGAACCTGCATGGAATTTTGTTTGCCTCTCAATCTCATCCTTCAAATGTCATGGTCAGGTAGTGATTCTTCCACCATTCCCTCCTTGATTTTTGTTGTTAGCTCATCCTTTCACTTTGGAAGAGAACCTTTTGCAGGAACACTGATTTCTCCACACTAACTCACCCCTTTTCTCCTCTTGATCACATCACTCAGTTCTCACCAATTCTGTGATCCTCCATCACTTCTCTTGGATATCTATTCAATATCTTGGCTGTGAGTATCCAAATGTGGAGAAAAGACCTGTGAGGTTTTATCCAGGTGTGGTCCCACCTCCCAGCTCTGGGATATGGGGCAGTGTACTGGTTTGGAAACAAACCAGTGGGAAACTCCAAGTCAGAACTGCAGTTTAATGGGAAAATTAAAATAAAGGCAGAAAACACTGGCTTAAACTGACAGATCCAGGATACAACCTGACACCCTGTTGGTCAGGGTGGTGGTAGCAGTCTGATTAAATGGTGGCTGCAGTTTTGTTGGAGTGATAGATGTGGTTTTGTTGAAGCGGTGATCCTGTAGAAGGGTTTGGTCTTCCTCTGAAGGTCCAGTGGTGGTTGTGGAGCTCTTGTCCTCTGGGAACCCAGTAGGTAAGAGCTGAGTGTGCTGTTCCAACACTCAGATTATATCCAGGTAGGAATGCTTGGTTCCTCCCCCTGAGTGGGGCATTTCACAATGGGATGATGGAATTTTATGAGCTGTGCAGTGAGACCTTGATGGCCCTCTAGCCAAAGATATCCCCCAGAGGGAGTTATTAGGGATGAATCATGGAAGAGACAAGGAACACTGCCCCAGCTGTGTTTAACAGCTCGTGAAGATGGTGATAGAATACACACTTTTGGTTACATCTTACATTGTAAACTAAGACAGGCTGGTGACAGAGGACAGGATCCCTGTGCCCTGTGTGCCCTCTGCTCCTTCCCTCGCCAGCTGGATAAACAACTTCCCACCTGCTCTGTGCCACCAGTGCCATGCAAAACAAGGGCATGGGAGGCAGAGCCTTGCTCTTTCTGAGGGAGTAATTAGGATTTATTTCAGGGGAAGACATCCTGATACCGTAATTTCAGGGAAAACATAGCAGCATGGGGGGGATTGGAATCAAAGGAAGGGTTAATCAGAGAAATAAACTTCCCAAATTCCAGAATAAAGGTAACATAGTTCAGATAACAGATTATGGATGTGTGATGATCAGGGAATAATCAGAATTCTAGAAGGGTTTGGGTTGGAAAGGACCTTAAAACTCATCCAGGGACACCTCCCACTGTCCCAGGCTGCTCCAAGCCCCAGTGTCCAGCCTGGCCTTGGGCACTGCCAGGGATCCAGGGGCAGCCACAGCTGCTCTGGGCACCCTGTGCCAGGGCCTGCCCACCCTCCCAGGGAACAATTCCTTCCCAATATCCCATCCAGCCCTGCCCTCTGGCACTGGGAAGCCATTCCCTGGGTCCTGTCCCTCCATCCCTTGGAAACAGTCTGTCTCCATCACGTACTGCTTGATTTCCTGGAAATTCATCTGGGAAAGTTTTCTGGGTCTCAGCACTAATAATGGGAGAATTTTTGCATTTCCTGTGTAAAACCTCCTGAACAGCACAGTAATAATTCGTTTATTACTGTGAAGTGGTTCAAAACACAGCCTGTAGGTACCAAGGTGAAAATTAGTTTGGTGAATGACACTACATTATTGCAGACCCTCCTGAGTTAATCATGGTTAACAAAGAACCTAAACATTCGTGCTGTCACCTGACTAATTGGCTTTCGACATCGAGGTATTTTCGAAGATGAATTGTTCTGTCCAGCCAACATAAAGATTCTGTGCCAAAAATAGCCTGCACTTCAAAGGGAAAATAATTAAACAATCGATGTGTGGTCCAGAAATGTCTCATGTTTTATTTTTAATCTCGCAAATGATTCATAAGGACAGCAGGAATGCTTCAAGAGACATTCTGTGGTGTGAACTCCACGATTCAAAGCAGTGACTGCACAGGTGGAGGGAGAAATCCACTGAGAAATAGGCTGCACTTGTTCAGGGTTGAAAAAGATAAAGATGCAAAATAAACGAATATAAATTAGTATAAAATTAGTATAAAATTAATTCGTTGGTAGTTTTGAGGTTGCAGCTACATCAAACTGATTCAAATTCTTTCCTGAATACTGGAACTTGGATTGAACACATTGCACAGGCCATTCAAAGGTTTGATTTTTAGTAGTGAAAGTTTTGTTATTTAATTAATTAGCACTGTTTTTCAAACAGATTTTGTTTTCTTAGGGTGGTAATAGTTAAGCAAGACACACCTTTGGAGTCTTTTATTTATTTGAAATTTGTGAGGGAAACCCCTGAGTGGACAATTTTCTCCCTATTAGGAAAAACCTTGTAAAGTTTCAGTCCTGCAAGTGTCAGTTTGGGGTGTTTTTTTTAGTATTTATCTCCCCTGCTTTGGCCTGTGTTATTCATTGCTGCTGCTTTTCAAAGAAATGTAGCATTGCTTTTTCATGGAAAATGTACCATTAAATTGCAGATGTCACGGATGAGAGCACTGTAACTGCAAGAAAAGAGATTTGACATGCAAATATGTCAGGATCTAATTCCATTCTTGCTGAAGTCAATGGGAATTGTAAAATTGACTTCAAATGGGGACGGGAGCAAACGCAAGATGCCGAGGCTAAAAATGAAAAGACCTTGCTGTTTAATCAGAGATGCTTCTAATTGTCCTGGGCCCGCTTGGATCTGCAAAGCAGCCCTGCTTCAGAGTGCCTGGGTTTGATTATTTGATTATTCTATCTCCTATTTGCAGAGGAGTCTGTGCAAAGGCAGCAGAGCTGTGGTCCTGACGAGCAGCGAGCGCTCTCCAGAGCCCCGGTAGCTCCATGGACAGCATCAGGCTGGCAGTGGGGCTCCCAGTCCTGTGTTTGGCCACCTCTGGGGCCTCTGATCAGTTCCTAGAGGAGCAGAACATGGGGCTGGATCAGTGGTTTCCTTGGGAATCTCCCGGTGCTTCCTGACAATCCTTTCAGCTCATGGCTCCATCAGGCAAAGTGGTGACATCTTTTGTTATGATTGATTTTTTTTTTTTCCTTGATGCCTTGTTTTGCAGCAAGTGCTTGGATCCCTGCACGGAGTGTGGAGACAGAGGGGTGTCTCTGCTGTGTTGTACCTTGGCTGGTTCATTTTTAAATGTGTTGGCTTCACTCAAGCATGTAGAAGCCGGAAGCTGGAGCATTCTGGAGGCAGAATGCCTTGGTCGGGAAAAAGGTGCTATAAAAGCTGCAAGAAGCAGCAGCAATAAAGAAAACTGAGCTTTTCACTGGGAGGTGGAGGGTTTTAGGGAAGCTCTGTGCGAGTTTAGGACACTGTTGGGATCGCAGATCTTGGAGATGGTGCCAAACACTTTCCCTCATGGAGGGCCCTGGGGTGGGGTGAGGGCAGGAGGATTTGGGGGTAAATCCCCCTGTACCATGCAAGGCCTTTGCACGTGCAAAGCAGTGACATTGCTCTTTTACAGCTGCTGAGGTGTTACTGATGCTTTTTATTGCTGAAATCCTCACTTGGACAAACCACCAGTAACAGCTCTAAACCTGCAGTGTATTTACAGCCACGAGACTCCAGCACTGCCCTTAAAGCACTGAGAGAAGGCACAGCCCACCTTTGGAAGAGCTGAGATTTACGCTCTGAGACCCAAGATTTACACTCTGCCTCTGCTTTCAACCTCCTTTGCTCCTTAACAGTCCTTTCATTAAACTCTCAACAGCCCAATATATCCTCTGCTTTCCTGGGAAGACACAGAGTCTCCTGAAACTCCCTGCTCTTAAGGATGTCTGCACTGTCAGGAGCTGTAGCTCCCTTGGAATTCTATTTGTAAGACACCTGGTGTGGTTAGGTTTCTCTAACTTTTGTCTGTAATTCCATTAAGTAAGAACCATATTTTAATTTGCCTTCAGAAATTATTTCTTTAAGTGTAGAGTTTTTTTGCTCCCTCAGAAAATGACTGTGGAGGGAGGGATATTAATAAGGGGTTAGTTACAAGCTAAAAAAATGAGGGTTTGTTGAATTACACCTTTACCAGGCCCTGCTTAAAATGATTTTGGTAAATTACAGTTGCCTGAGGGGAGTACTAAATAAGATTTACTTCATAAAATCTTTATGGGCATTTGAAATTATCCTCAGAGTGTTTGGAATTCCTATTTCACAATGGCTTGTTGGCTAAAACAGATACAATTTTCAGATTCATATTGCTGCCACAAAATAGTAAAACACACTTTTGAAAGACTAGAGCAGAAAGAAACTTTTGATGGGATCTCAAACAGCGTTTTTGAATGTCACTGATGATCAGGAACATGATAACACTGAGATTTTCATTTTGACATTATGAGAGTTTTGCTGGGTTTTTTATACCAAAGTGAAAAGAGATTTGACTGAGCCTTGAAATGTGTCACACGCAATTCAGTGATATTTTTGTACTTGTCCCTTCAAATTGCTTCCCTCCTTTGTTCTTGTCTGAAGGAGGGAGGCACATCTGCAACAGGTTCCCTGTGTGAGGGAAGGGCCTCCATGTGCTCTCCCCAGCCCCGTGAAGTGTCAGTGGATTCAGGGTTAGCTCTGTGGCTGCTCTCAAGTGAGTTTTTACAATACAAATAATTCAGTTCTTCCCCCAAATGTCACTCACAAAAGCTCATTCTTGTCTAATTCTTGGTTGTCGCTGTCAGTAATAAATGCTTTGGGGGAGAGTGAAGGAAAAGATACAAATTTACAGCAAAAGCAACGGGAAGGATTTTTTTTAACAGTATGAGCAGAAGAAGAACCCTCCACAGCACTTGACTTCCTATCAAAACACCTCTGTGACACAAGCAAGCTCAGATTCCTCAATATCCCCCAAGAATGTCCCCTCAGGGCACCACCTCTTGCTGTTCCTAGAACATCTTGGCTCCAGTGCACAGTGCCAGACCCCTGGCTCAGCTGGCCTTTTGTTCACTGCATTCTCGGATCATTCCATGCAGCTCCATCATTTCTAGAGCTCCCATCCCTTTCCTGTAGTGGAAGCCAACAAGCAGAAATACTGTGTAGGGACATTTTCTTCTTTTTTCTTTTTTTTTTTTTCCCCTTATTTTTCCATGGTAACAACCTGGTATTCCCAGCTGTTTGGGTTTTTTTCCCCTCTTTTATTTTTTCATTTTGCTTGAATATTTGTGAGATTTGATTTCTTTTTTTTTTTTTTTTTCTTCTCCCCATGAAACCTTTCAGTGCCTGTGCACAGAAAAATGGGAATTGTCAGGGGATACCAAAATACAAAGGGAATCCCAGACTGGTTTGGGTGGGAAGGGACCTCAAAGCCCATCTCATCCCACCCCCTGCCATGGCAGGGACACCTCCCACTGTCCCAGGCTGCTCCAAGCCCCAGTGTCCAGCCTGGCCTTGGGCACTGCCAGGGATCCAGGGGCAGCCACAGCTGCTCTGGGCACCCTGTGCCAGGGCCTGCCCACCCTCCCAGGGAACAATTCCTTCCCAATATCCCACCCAAATTTCCCCTCTGTCTGTTTGAAGCCATTCCCTTTTTCCTGTCACTCCATCTCTTGTAAATTGTCTTCTCCATCTTTCCTGTCCAGCCCCTTCAGGCCCTGGAAGGCCACATTTCGGTCACCCCAGAGCTTCTCTTGCCCAGGCTGGAGACACAGGAGTGTTTGCAATCAGGCTGTTTACTGAGGAGCTGGGAAGCCCACAGCAGTTGTTATTTAAAGCACAGAAAGTCATTCCCACCAAGTGAGGCGGATCTGGAAGACGTCGTGGGCTGCTGGCCGTGGTGGAGCTGCACACTCAGGGATGTCTCCCAATATGCTGCTCTCAGAAGAAATCAGCCTAATTACTTTCCAAAATGCAGTCAAGGATGTTTGAAGCATCTCCTGGCTTGACATCCATGACGAGTGTTGAAAGACAGGATTGCAGATAATGTCAAGAAGAAAAAAAACCCCGTGTATTAATTTCTCTCTGCACATCTCTCCGCGTGGGGTGCATCCTCCCCCAGAGTCCTGCCGCTGATATTTAATTTATGTAAAGAGTCTGATGCCTCCCTTGGTGTTGTATCCATGGTTGTGGATGGCTCCAGGGAGGAGCTCTCCTGGGAGAGGTTGTGCTCCCTCAGTGCTGGCCCTGTTATCACTGACAACACAACACCTGGGGGGTTGTTTTTCCTCTTCTCACCTTGCTGGCCACACAACTCTTTAATGTCCGTGGGGATCTGGGGTTTTTTGGTGTCCTGCTGTGGTTTTTTAGGCACTGTTATTATAAAAGGAAAAGGTGTTGTATTAAAATATCCTTTTTAACACAAAAGCCACAGGTGCAGAGGAGGACACGAAGCTGCTCTGTCCTGCAAAGCAGGAGCAGCTGTCCTGCAAAGACAAAGAGAGCTGGGAGTTTTCACATGGAGAAGAGAGAGCCTGGGGAGACCTTGGAGCCCCTTCCAGTGCCTGAAGGGGGCTGGAGGGACAGGGACTTTTTTTATGGGCACTCAGTGACAGGTCAGAGGGCAATGGTTTTAAATTGGCAGAGGGCAGGGATGGATGGGATATTGGGGAGGAATTGTTCCCTGGGAGGGTGGGCAGGCCCTGGCACAGGGTGCCCAGAGCAGCTGTGGCTGCCCCTGGATCCCTGGCAGTGCCCAAGGCCAGGCTGGACACTGGGGCTTGGAGCAGCCTGGGACAGTGGGAGGTGTCCCTGCCCATGGCAGGGGTGGCACTGGATGGGCTTTAAGGTCCCTTCCTGCCCAAAGCATCTGGGATTTTATATTTTGAATAAAAGTTATGTTTCCATTGATCAAGATGTTGCTGCTGGACTGGCAGAGTAAAGTACTGTGAGGAAAATACAGGCAGGAGTTTCCACACCAGTGTCACTTTGAAGTGAATTATTGTGTGTTCACCAAGACACTGTGACAATAAAATTGAATTCAGGTGCCCTTAATAATTCTTGAGTAAAATTAACTTCATTTTATACTTTTTGCATGTATCTCAGGGTTCCTTCACACATCTTAGACGTGGTCCTTGTGATTTGATTGTTGGACTTGATGGTTTTAGAGAACTTTTCCACTCTTAAGGTTTCTATTCAGTGATTTGGAGGCGCTGTGCTTCGGTGTTGATGGGGTCTGTGCTTTCTTTGTGTGTGTGTTTGTTTTGACACAACGGGGCAGCCACAGCTGCTCTGGGCACCCTGTGCCAGGCCCTCACCACCCTCACAGGGAACAATTTCTCCTTAATATCCAATCTAACCCTACTCCCTATCAATTGGAGACCATTGCCCCCCCGTCCTGTCACTCCATCCCTTGTGAATAGTCTCTCTCCATCCTTGTAGGCTCCCATGCCTCCTCCTGTTCCCACAGTGCTGCCTTTGGAGCTGGTCAAGGCTCCAAAATTCCCATTTCTTCACACGCATTTGGCTGATGGACACAGATGGGCAGGGACAGAGAGCTCTGGGAGGGGGATGGCTGGTGGTGGCCTGGCCCAGTGGCAGCAGGAGCCTGTTCCTCCCACCCCTGCAGCTGAGGGTGGCCTTGTCTGGCCCCAGGGTGACCCAAAGACATCAAACTCAGCTGGTTTCAGCTTTTACCTTTTCCTGCAGGCCTCAGCTGTGTTTCCTCACGGGAAGCGGGGTCAGGCAGTGGAAGGGCTGCCCAGGGAGGTGCTGGAATCACCGTCTGCATGTGGCACTTCATGCCCTGGGCTGTGTGACAAGGTGGTGTGGGGTCTCAGGTTGGACTTGATGATCCCAAAGCTGATGCTGTGGTTCTGCAGCAGCACCTGAGCAAGGCCACTCCGGTGGGATCAGAGCCCAGTGGATCCCAGGACTGTCTCAGTGCCACTTTCAGGGGGGTTGTCAAAAGCACAAGTCACCCAGTGAGGGAAAACATCATCATTTCTGCCAGCTTCTTCCCAAATTGTTGGGATTGCAGGAGGCGCAGCATTCCTGTAGGCAGTGATACTGATGTTCAGGGAGCCGTGCTCCCTCCCAGAGCTCCCTGTGTGTGTGTTTTGTGCGCCTGACCTTTCAGCAGTGGCAAATAGAGCAACGCTTTTTTTTATAAAACATATTTGTCTTCCAGTCCTTGACCTGGGCTCGGTAAATGAAAACGTAGCAGAGCTGAATCCCCAGAGGATCAGGACAGGAGCAGCGCAAGCAAAGGGGAAAATAAAGAAAAATGTACTGGCACTTGTGCTGAAGAACAACAGAGCAGAAGCCACTTTGTGGCTGTAAAAGTCACACTTCCTATCAACTATTCCTTATCCCTGGTGGACAGAGGGTGCTGCCCACCCCACTGTGACTGTGTGAGATACCACACTTCCCTGAGTGCTTCCAACTTCGGATATTCACGTATCCTAGGAAAAATTTCGGCATCATTTCTTCCGTTATGAACCCTCCTAAGGCTACATTTTGCCTCTGCAGAGAGGGAGCCATAATCTTGCTTTCACTTTCCTGCACGAGAAACCTCCCGTGGTAACAGCTTTAACAAGAGCTCATAAAAGGCTCCCTTTCTTTCAGTGATTCCCTCCAGGAAGCTTCTATCGATTATTCTGTAGACAAAAGAGGGAACTAAAGAGTTGCCATGCAAGAATATTGTACAGCATGAGGCGACTAAAGGGAGATCCTGACTGCAGTTTTATTGGGGTGGGAGTGGGGCTTGGTTCCTCAGATACTTCAGGAAGTGCAGTTCATAAATCCAGGGGTACCCACTCCATGCAAAAAATAGAAAGTCAGCTGCCAGTCTGAAACTCAGCAATTATTCCATCTCTGACATTGATGTTGCTTAAAATTGGTTGAGTGGTTTAATAGCAAAAGGTTTTTTCTGGAGTATAATTCGTTAAATGCTGTCAGTGTTTGATAGAATTGTGCTGGTTTTGCCGGAAAGAGTAGTCCTGTGTTTCTGACAGAGAGGGATTTTTCCTGTGCAGGACACCGTGTTCAAGTGAGGAGTCTGGGAAAAGAACAGGAATATCTGAGATCCTTGGGTGAGCCAGCTTGCTTTCCTGCTTCAGAACTGTTGGG
>VXBT01001050.1:12390-25736 GCA_013400235.1 Oriolus oriolus | reverse complement strand
CGAAGGAAAGCCTGAGGGAACACCACTCAGCTTAAAACCTCATTTAGCGAGGATTCCTACCCTCCCTTTTTTATTTTCCAGTCACCAAAAATGCAGGAAATATATTCCTACACCCACGATTTTTTTTTCCCCCCAGCAAACTCCTAGATTATACTTATTACCATATTAGCTTTGTAACAAACTCTTTCACACAGGGTAGCTCAATAATAGATTGCATCATGTGCCCATACATAGTCCATGAAGCTCGAGAAAATAATGTCACACAAAGCATCATCCATCATGCCTGAAGCAATATGATTACTCATGGTGCGCCTCATTTTTAGCAAAATCTAATTCAGGAATTATATCATATTCTGCTTAATAATGTCTTTTAATAGGGGGAAATGAATTCATCTGTTGCAAAGGAGGGAAATTTTCTCTTGGAACAGACTGTGATGACCACCAAACCTTGTCAGAGAAGTTAATTTATCAGCTAAGAAATGGCCTGCTACTCTGATCTGAAAGTCTCACTTTTCTAGGCGTCTTACACATCCACCTCCAAAAGCACGTTTTGCATCTATGAAATTTATACAGCACCTTTCATCTAAGCAGTCCAATATGCAGGGCAGGCCTGATTATACATAAATGATAATAATCCTGGATAATATTAATGGCAAAATTCAAAATTATTAAACCCCACAATATGTCAGATTACTGAATTCTGAGGCATTACTTTCTTTGTTGTTTAAATGCAGCCTCTTCTGGTGTGGAAGATAACACACAGAGCACAGCTATACAAAAAGCAGTATAAAGAATAAAAAATAAATATATAAAATCTTATGTAGTATAATTGCAGAGTGAATTTTAAAAGAAGCAGAAGGTAATGAGCCTACTGGAATTTAGCCAGAAATAATAGCCCTTTGTTTCTGGTGTACTTAAGGAACTACAGCTGGCATCACATTGGCTAATAAGCACAGAAGCCTGGCAGGAAATGAGATCAATTAATTTGAAGAATTGTATTCTGACTAGCTAAAGATTCAGGGCCAGACCGCATCTTTAGATCTGCGTGCTGAGGGACCCTATAGAAACAGAGAGCTAGCTCCTGGCAAGCAAAATAGCCAGAACAGTGACGTCTAGCACACACGTTCCTGCAATGTTTTCATTGGGCTGGAGCCATGTGTATGCAAAGGCTCCATGAGAAACTGGAAACCGTGATTCCCGTTTTAGCCTTGAGCAGTTCCAAGCAGGTATCAGGGAAAAGGTACATGCAGGAGCTATTTTCTGTGTGCAGAAAACTGAGAAAAAAAAGACACAAAGTCATAACAGAAGAAAAAATTCTTCATGGTTACAGTCTTCTTGTTTTCATGATACATTAAAAATGAATCTTACCAGTTATACAAACACAAATCCTGCTGTCTTGATGGAATCCTTTACTCCAGAAAGTACACCTCACAGGTGTTTTCTCATTTCTTGATTTTTGTGGGAAAGTATGATCTGAACTTCATTAAGTATAATGAAGTATAAATCAAATAGCTCTGTACATCTCTTTCCAATTTGCAAACCAAAGAAGATGACTTCAAAGACTTGAAACAGCTGGTCCAGAAAATTAATCAACATGATGTCTTAAGAATTTCTCATTTTCCAGTGCTGTTACTCCATTCTACCTCTCAACGTTGATCTTATGATCTCCCCTCTTTGAGCCTAAGAGCAGGAGGTAGATAGAGTCCCACATTTTCATGGCCGTAATGCCTCTGTAATTTTTTCATCAGTAAATGAACTACAGAAATTTATTCTCTTTTTAAATGAGGAGATAAATTCTAACTGCTATTTTCCTCATGTGGCACAAATAATTCAAATGCAATGCACTGTTATGCAGCTCCATTATTCTCTCTTTTTTTGTAGGAAATTGACCCTTGGCACCTGAATTCTGGATCACTTATGCTTGAAAACAATCCAGGAGCTGAACATTGCAAGGTACAAGGATCTCAGTCATCATACTGGGGAGCAGCCAATAGGTTTCTATGCACTTATGTCCTAAACTTTTTTTGCTAACTATCTCAGGAAATGATGCATGCTGAGAGACAATGCACTGCTTCTGGAAGCTCTGATTCAGTACGGTGACAGTCAACTTAAAACAGGCAGCTTGGCAAGATCGTCAAACAGGGCTATCCGGCTAATGTGTGGCAGGATCCTTGAAGGAAGAACATGGAAAATAAATGTCACCCACTTACAACAGCTGTGCTGCCTTGGGAGCAGAATCGGATGATAAATGCATTATTGTAAAACGTGGGAGACGCTATCTTGTAGCATCTGACACTTGTGTACAGAGAAAGGAGGTCAAGGAAAGGAGGTCAAGGAAAGAAGTGATTTTTTTTTGTTGTGCCCCAGTGGTTAGTATTACATCTCTGAGGAAACACAGACAGAAGGATCCACTAGATCATCCCAAGTCATCTCACCCTATGTCAAACAGTTTAAAATGTCATCTAGTAGTTACCTGTATACTGAGTCCATTAATTTCTGTCTGACCAAAGCATAAATTGTGTTTTGGCAAAAGCATTAATCACCGTCACTATTAGAAATGTGTAGTTTTTTCTGGTTTTAAATTACTTCAGGGTCCAGCCATCAGTTCTTGTTTTGCATTTCTCAAGCAGGATGCTGTCTCACAAAGGAGATCCAAGGACTTTGGATCTCTCCTAAAGTGTGGTTACTGAAATGCACAGCGGGCAGACACATTTTATGTGTCACAATTTAATGACGTGCTGCCCCTTCTACTCAAACGGAAACCAACGTACCACTACAACATAAAACTCTTGACAAGTAATTTTCTGAAGCTGGTCAGAAAACTCTTCATTTGTTTGGCTTTTCTGTCACATTTACTTAAGCTTGTACAGTCAAATCATCCTCTAGAAGCACTATTTTAAAATATTCATACACCAGTACAAGAGTTCTTAGTTGGCCTTTATTGTTCTGTGTGGTGGCTTTTTAAGACTTACAATATTTTAGACAGGACACTGGTGCTATCAAAATGTTTTCTCCTACTGCTAATTTACTCTGACAGCTCTTAGAGCTAGGCATTTTCAAGGTAAGTTTCTGCCATGTCACTTCTGTTGATTTTAGCTGGAACCATGCAGCAAAAACCTTGGTGGATTCATCTCAGTAACTCTAGATGTGTGTGCGTGTGAGTGTGCGTGTGCGTGTGTGTGTGTATGCGTGTGTGTGTGTGTGTATGTGTGTGTGTGTACACACTAGGCTTAGTTCTCTGGGCTCCTTCTGCAGTACCTGTAGAGAAAGCAGCACATATACAGAGCAGTCTTTCTGATCTATTTAAACCTTTGCTAAAAGGAGATGGACTCGAACATATTCCTCTTTCTTCCCACTCACTATATAAGGAGGACTCTCTGGGCTGTGGGCATCCACCCCCTAGCTGTCTAAGGTTAGATGGTGTCACTGTTTCCATCCCATTTAGGATTTCTTACAAACGCCATAGTCTTACTAGAATCCAACCTTTTTAGGCCACTGTAGCAGGCAAAGAAGTCAGGGATTAATGACTGTTAAAAATCTTCTTTGTTTCATGTGGTGTTCTATGGCTGAAACATAGATGCTGATTTTTGCAATATCACAAGTTTTGCCATCATCTGCACTTCCCCTGTAGCTCATCTGGACTGGGATAGTCCACTATGGGTTCCAAGTTCCTGACACTGAGTGGGGTGCACCAGTGCTATCAGAGTCCATCAGGGGCCCTTATTTTAAAGCAAAGAGGAAGATTGTGAAGAATGTTTTACAAGGCCAAAATGTGTTGCACACTGAGAAAAATTACTAGGAAAAGAGATCTGTTTTTCAGGATATTTTCATTTTTTAGGAACTGGATATAGAGGGAGATGAAAGATCACTGGCTTAAATCTCTTTCTAAAACTAACAGAGAGGATCGGATCTTGGGGCTCATGCAGGAAGCACTACCTATTATCAGTACTGAAAACATTACAGCCAGATAGACTTTTTCACTATCTGTCACCAAAGCTCTTTTGTCTGTTTGCTTACATGGGAAAATAAGAAATCTTACTGGCAAGTAATAACCCTTAAACTGGAACTAAATAAGTAAAGGTCCTTAATTTCTGCATCATATCCAATAACAACAAAAATCAACTGTTACTTAACTGCAGGACAGTAACAAGACTGAATGCAAAGAAATGATTTTGAGTTCCTATAGTGTGTGTGCTTCTCACTCAGTGTTCCTTTAAAGCAGCATTTTTTCTGCTTCATCCAAAGGGTTGTGTTATATCATGTCAAACTAAAGTGGGTTTGAACTGACCTGCCACAAAACGAGTTACAGTCCAGCATAATCAATGTCTCAAACAATGGATCATTATGTGTACACAATACCATCATAGTGACCTGGACAGGAAAGTAAAATTACCCAAATTGCCAGTTTGGAAATAAAAATGCACTTTATCAGTCTTCTTCATTGTTCCCAAGGAATATGCACAGCTTATTCTTTTCTCAGGACAGATCCAGAAAGCAGACATATGAGCCCTGGGTAAAACTCTACAGCAAACTCTTCTTGTTATATTGTATTCAGGGATTGCCTGCCTCTGCTTCACATGGTACCGCACAAGGCAGCAATGACTGTATTGCTCTGAAGGAGACCATTACCAACAATGGCTGCAACTCTGGCATGGACGAGAAATGGAATTTCATTATAACTGCATTCAAAGGTATTTCAATCAGCACTGATTGCCGCCTCTTTTTAAAGAAAAAAAAACTGAGCAGATTCAGAGGTTGTGGGAATCACACCCCATGATTTCCTACTCCCTGGTCTTTTTTCTTTCAAAAACAGTGCATGCATTTTCCTGCTCATCTTTTGGCAGTGTTACCATGCAGCTTGAAGCATTCAAAAGGCTAGATTTTGTCATATAATTTAAAATAGTTAAAAAACATGTATTTGGGGTTGTTGGGGTGAGGGTGTGGCCCATTTTTTTGTTCAAATCAACATTAAAACAAGGTAAATAAATTTAGGTGTAGAGACAGCCATCAGCTGGACAGGCTTGGCTTTTTGTCCATAAAAGCGATTCATGGTATTTTCCCCTCTCCTGACGCACTGGTGTGCCTCTTGCTGTCTGAGGTACCACATTAGGGAGTGATGTTGGACAGACTATTCCTGCCTCTTGCTCCTTGCCTTTTAGTGTGAAGTGCAAACCCTGATGGCTGTGCTTTGGAGGACAACATTTCCTTTGCTACCTGAAATTGGACTGAGACCACAAAAAAATCCCAACTGAAACAAGTGACAGTGCCTGCCCTTAAACTGGCATAAGTTTAATCTACTAGTGTATTAATTAAAAGAATACTATAGAGTTCATCTGTAGCCTTTCCAACATTGCCCAGACATACCTGAGCAAAAAATAATTTTACAGGACTGGTGTTCAGCCTATAAATATCAGCCAACCATTTTCTGTAACGGTGACCTTAGACATAACAACTGTGATAAATCCTGGGATTTTCCTGTTCTTTCCTGGGTAAATAATTCTTAAGTACATCCAAAAATAAAGGGAAAGAAAAATATGTATATAAAAACTTATACATACTTGTGCTTGGATGCATGTACATAATTACAATTTCAATTTTTTTTTTAATGTATCTCTCTAAAAGCAATGTTACTACTTTAGAGGAATGAAAGTCTATAATTATTGTCCTTCCACATAGAAAACTGAACTCAGTCTCCTCTTAATGTCTGGATATGAGAAAACATGAAGATCAGTCCAATCATCTTCCATTACAGATATGTATTCTTGATTAATTTCTCTGCCTAAACAGCTCAGTCCATTTCATCCCTTGGCCCCACCAGGTGCAGTTTCATGCTTTGTCAGTCTAAACATGAATGTGTTGTCTGCGTCCAGGTTGCTCTCCTCATTGCCTCATTGTCTAACCCAAAAAGCTAGTTGTGGCCTTTTAGGACACTTAAAAACCAAAATGCCAGAAATAGGTGGGAGACATATTACCAGAATTTTCTGGAGCCAGGCAGAGACTGAGATCAATGTCCTGGACTGGTCGCTGCGGAAGCAGCAACCCAGCCTGCAGAGATTTAAAAAGAAATTACTCAATTAAGATGTAATGGCACTCCAGCCTCCCCAGGCTGTGAATGAAAGCAGACATATTTACAATCACAGGGTATCATAAAACCCTATCCAGTTATATCAAATCAGTGGGCCTAAATTAGCCAGCAATATCCTGATTAGGTGCTGTGCCTGTATGGGAGTGTGTGTGTGTTGGATGATTTATGATAAGATCTGTTAGGGCTGTCAAAAGATTTTAAAATGACCTTCTATGGGGGACAAGGGTGGAAGAGAGGGATATTGAGGTTTCAGGAAGACAATTGGACTGCCTAACTGAGAAGTATCACAGTGAATAGAGGTGAAGAAATATTACATTTGTCAATGTGTTTGTAGGATGAATTATCTCACACACACTCAGACACAGACACACACATACGCACATGAAGGCAAAGTTCATTTTCCATTGAGAGCTTTTATTATGGTAGGCTTTCTCATCACCATTTAATTATCCTTACAGAGGGATTTACCTTTTTTAAAATGAGTCTTATTTATGCTTGCGAGTATTGAAGGACCGTGTAAGCACAGCAAAGTGGAATCCTCCATTTATCCAGAGGTCAGAGATGATTGTAGGCAGGTGGTCCAATTACTTTGGAAAAAATCTTTCTCCCCTCCATCCCTCTCCCCACCTCTTTCTCTTCAACCAGCCCAGGAAAAATTATAATCAGAAATTTAACCCAGAGCTACAGAAAGGAGGCTGTCAAGCTATTTGCTTCTGGACAGGGCAGCAGTACAGTTTGGTCTAAGTATAGTGTGTTCATGAATCCAAAACATAAATCATTGCCTTCATAATAACTGCTCAGAAGGCAGGGAAGAAGATTCTTTCAGCCAGGAGAGCAACAGCAGCAACATCTCAAAGGTGAGGGAGGTTAGAACAGGTTATTTTTTGTCACCATGACTCCACTTTTTTTGCTTTTCCAACCATTCACGACATTTCTTTCCTTGATATATGCCCTATCTTCCAAACTCCCGGCCACCCTGAAATTTCTCAGCTGACTGCCCAAGCCCACTAGGTGTGACGCACTCTAGAAAGGGCTTTCCATGCTTGTTAGTTCTTCCTGCTGCCATAATCCTGCAAAGGAAATATTTTTACAGGGCAGTAATGCGTGGCAGCCTTCACCTTCCCTAAAATATGGATGAGGAATGGTTTCAGTGATTGAGCACAAAATGAAAAAGCCTTTATACTGGTTCCCCCAAAGGGAGAAGATTATCCTCTATGCCATCGTTACAGCACAGTAAAAGCCAAAACAAATCAAAACAGTACTTTATATCAAATACAGCTTTTTTGAGGCCAACAGTGTGCATACCATCCTCAGTTCAAAAGCTAGACATTTTGTCGTTATTTCTTAGGAAGCTATTTTTACTATTGCTCATTATTATTACTACTACTACTACTACTGCTATTGCAGCTTTGCTAAGCAAATGGGAACCTTTATCTGTCTTTTGTCTAAAATTTCCGGAGTATGTGAGGCTTTGCTTCAGGAGCTGATAACAATCGATCCCATAGCCAGACAACGGGTTCAGGTCCACAGGCACTGCGCAGATCTGACTGTTAACCCTGCTCTGGTAACCCATTTACCTTCACCAGGCAGTGAAGCCTGCTGCTCCTGATGCACTCACACTCTTTGAGCAGAGATTTTTATCCTTGTCAAACACATCTGAGGTGTGCCAAAATACACTGTGTATGATCCAGCCCCGGGTATGAAAAGTGGTGGGAAAATATGGCAAAGGAAGTCAGGCAGTTCAGAAGGAAGGAAATTAATTATGGCAAATTAACAAAGTTCAGCTGTTCCACTGATTTTACACGTACAGTAGTGGTACAAAGAATGTGTGGTGATACCATATTTGTATTTTAGTGAGATGTACAATAATTTTTTCTATAACGAAAAAAGTTAGGTACTGTAATGTTCAGAAATATTCAGAATGTTTCTGTGTACCCTTATTATTTAAGTAATGACTCCCTGCTTACTTCTGCAGCTGCCCAGCAGTGCAGCATCAGTGTGAGAACAGCGTTTGGTCTCAAGGTGCACATGTGCTAAGACACAAGCTAATCACCACCCACCTCACAGTGCTGTATTGGGGTTTTTTGGCTGTAAATGCGTGAGTACTCGCAATACTTGTCAGCCACTTGCCCACACTTACATGCTTTTGGCACAATATTTCTATGCGTCTTTTTCTGCCCTGCTCAGTGAAAAGTTGGATAGAGTGCAGCTGTATAAAGCAATGGCTAGCACATTTTTTATGAGCGAAATTTATGGAGTAATGTATCTACTTTTAGCATGACTATTGTTAAACCTGGAGATCAAGCAAAGTGACACTGAATATATTGCTTTATCAATTGGATTCGTTCAAGTGAAAAATGCTGATCATGCCATGTCTATCCCCTGGGTGCAGAAACACTACTTCACTACTTGAGCGGTCGATACATAAAAGTCAAATTCATTATAATTTGTAGCTTTTTTTTCTTGAAGAAGAACGCAGTTCTCAGTACATCAATATCAACTCTTAAATCCACATTGGATGGAGAGTGTACAGCACAGTAATTCAATCTCTTTACACTTAATATGGTCAGGAAGGGAGAATGGAAACAGCCTCTTGTAAAATGATGGAAAAACCAGGATGCAATCATTCTGATGGAGCTGTGCAAAGGAGTCATTTTACACCATTCGTTACCAGGGCAACAAAAATATAGTGAGCCCCATACATCTAACAGGTGACATTTTAGCTAAGAAATTGCTTCTTTGGTATTTTTTCTGTCTATGAAAAACAATGTTACTAGCGTTTTCACTTGTCATGTACTATAGGGCAACACATTCCTGCTGACAGGCCCATAATGGAAAAATAGAGCAGTTAAATAGTATTACAGTATAACTTTTAGGATACATGCTAATCTGCTCTTTAAAAAGACTTCAGACATTTTCAAACACCCTGGAGACTTGAGTGACTGGAAATTTCTGCATGAGTGTATATAGATGAGCAGACAGATGTGTTTAGTGGAAACAAAAAACCCCTCTTTTCCAATCTTTCTGATTTATTTAAAACATAGAAAGAGATTTTTTTTTTGGCAGATAAATACACTGCAGTGTTTGTAAAGGACCACCCACAAACACACTAGTGCCAGAAACATAAAATGGGTTGTTTCCATACATTTCTACCAATGATTGTACCAATTATTCCCGGACCACATGCATGAAGGTCACATTTCAGATTCCTGTATGGCTGCTACTGAATTCACAAAGGGACAAGGCTTGATTTCTTGATTTCTATTCCACAGTTTTACATCCAGAGGGGATTAAAGATCTAACATGAGATTTTGTGGTTTTGTGAATTAATCTGTGCGTCCCAATTTTTTTTTTTTTTTTTTAATTGCAGATGCCCCAGGAGTAGCATAGCACTCTGGTATTTGGGTAATTCCAGGAGCTGGTGTTGACTGAAACCCCCTGAGAACTGGCATTCACTGCCTCTGGTCAGTGGCATTCCTGAGGCAAGGAGTCAGCACAGGGATGGAGTGGTGACATCCACTGACAGGTCACAGAGGTGACAGCACAGGATCAAGATTAAGAAAATACTAATGAGAAGTCTAGAGAAAATTAATGTAATATTATTCAAAGAAACCTTCCTTTGAGTTCATCGAGGTAGCACCAGCTAATGGCTGAGAAGAGAAATCCAGATGCATAGAGAAGCCCAGAGATGAGGGATAATCTTTGGTTAAATTGGTAGATACAAGAAGGGAAGTATTCTTGATGTAAATGCTGTCAAGCCCTGGGCATTGTAGAAAATTAGTGACAGCAGTTGTAGAATTTGATGTGACCCATAGGACCTAGGCTACAACATGGAGGATTGTAAAAAGAATAGCACAATAAACAACATGTAAGTACAGGAACCATTCAGTTTCAGTAGGGAAACAGAAGGATCAAGAGATGAAGCAGGCCTGATGCTAAATTTATGCAGGGGAGATGGAAGGATGAAGAGTGACAGACCAGGTAGCGAGTCACACTTTCATGGAAGAGGAAATGAATGTAGCAGACCTTCACAAACCTTAAAACCACAAAGTATGAAGAGATTAGGGTAACTGGAAGTTTGATAATGGAGCATCGGAAGCTGCTTCCATTTCCTGTACAGAATAGGAGCTCAAATGTCTAACAGGACGAGATTAGCCTCTGCTGGCTATAGAGATAGGCTGACACACATAGTGACTAAGATATCTATGAGACTGTGCTTGAAAGATGATGTTATGGCCAGGACTTTTAGGTGAAACACATATTTCTCTTTCCTATGTCATGTACAGTGACTACCTATAGGTATTACATGAATTGACAGCTTACTGGTTATTAATTTCTAACTCCTGAATTTAGGTGGAGATAATTTGTCCCTTGATTCATACTACTCCCTGTGGTGTAGTGATGTATGTTTGGCAAGGCTACAAAACAATACTTTCCTGTAAATGTGAAATGCATTGTTCCTGAAGGCTGCTCAGCTTCCTAAATCATGCCCATCCATTCTCTATCAGTGAGTCATGGGACTCCCAACAGGTCACAGGTGGGCAGGGAGTTACGTGTGAGATAGAGACAGATTTCTAGGATTCCCACTCACCAAAGGACAGCACAGCACATGCTAGTGCATTGCAGGTCATGGAAGGTGTTTGCTGCCAAAGGTTCCTCCTTCGTTTTCTGACCTGGATCTGAAATCTGTCTGCAGTATTAGTGGCTTTGCTCAATACTCACCATGCATGTACGTGCCAAGCTGGACTGTGCATGGGCTGAGCTTGGGCTGTGCCTTGTGCAGCAGTGATTGAAAGCTTGATTTTTAAAAATGTGGGTTTGGGACACTTTATATCTCTGTCAGTATGACAAGGCTAACCTGCACCTTATAAACCTTATCCTCCTGGCAGTTTTATTCCACCTGTTTCCCTTTCTTCTATCTCTTGTACTTGTTTCTGTAAAAAGCATTTAACCCTCCCATACAGGTCTCTTCAGTTTTTCAATGTGCATGCACTCCCTGCCTCAGGCCAGGATAGTACTTGGCTGAGAGAAGGCTGCGCAGTAATTAAAGACTGGTTTACAGTCACTGATGTGCCATACGGTCTGTGCTTGTCCAAGTGCTCTGAAACAGAGCAGTCACCTTTGAATACATGTGTATGCTTAGAGGCACATCTTTTTAGCCATGCCTGCACCTCCACCCCAAGGGTTGTGTGTTG
This sequence comes from Oriolus oriolus, assembly GCA_013400235.1. Taxonomy (NCBI): domain Eukaryota; kingdom Metazoa; phylum Chordata; class Aves; order Passeriformes; family Corvidae; genus Oriolus; species Oriolus oriolus. The sequence goes on along the minus strand of VXBT01001050.1, from coordinate 14,456 downwards.
AACTACACATAATTTGGTACTTCATTTGTTTCACATGCATTTAGCGTACACCAGATTAAAGCATTTGTCAATGTAGTGTGTTGGAAGCCATGATAGCGGGAGAAGAAAAGCACTCAGGTAGGCATAGTGCAGATATGTGGATATAGACTTTCATGTTCTCTCAGACAATCTAGTTGAAGATGTCTCCACTCTGCAGGGGGGTTAGACTAGATGACTTTTAAGAGTCTTCTCCAACCCAAACCATTCTATGATTCTGTGATACAGATTAAGATTTCAGAGACCCAAACCATACATACTGTGTAATGATGAACTAGCATAGCCTTTTAAACCTTTGCCTGAAGATGCAGAATTAAGCCCTTAATTAAGAGGAATTTGTCAGGTAACCCACCTTGATGCCATTTAAAATCTCCCTGTAGCACTAGATAGATGAAGATACTGATGGAAGACTGATGTATGTTTTTTGAAAAACAGAATAGGATTTAACAAAGAAGATGCTCAAAACCTGTTGAATATTTGTATGCTGAGTGTTTACAAGTTCTGAATTTAACAAGATTTGGAGAAGTAGTATTTTTGAAGCTTCACACCAAGAATATAATACTTCCTTTGTTTTCTATACTCTAGATGACCCATAATTTTATCATCAAATACAGGAGTGCAACAAAGGCAGAGTTTCTCACAGTACTATTACCTGCTATCTTTGTCTGCACTGTCCTTTAAACTGTAAAGAAAAAATACTAAGTACATTATAAATGAATATAAAAATCACACTCCCATTCTCCAAAAATAGTATACTATTTAAAAGAAATATTTACATATTTTCACTTCAAAATTTCACACTACTTTACATTACCATTACTCAAAGCAGCAAGACTTCTTCAGATTTTTCTTCTGTGTTTCTCTGAAAATTTTTTCTGTGATAGTAATAATCTGTAGTTCAATTGTTTTAAAGTAACATTCGAAGGAGTATGCAGTCTTTAAATATTTAAAGATTTGAGAGCATGTTCAAAATAAATCCACACATTCACATGAATGTTACAAGTTCCTACTTATTCAAAATTCCTTCTCTCAAATTAGAAACCAACAAAATTCACACAAGAATACAATTTGTATCTATTTTATAGTAAAAGCATTTCTTGCTGATGTGTCCATTCCAAAGATAATTCTTACCTAAGTAGTAAGAAAAGAGCAAAGAAAGGAAAGGTGGAGTCAGAGTAGACAGTGTCACTTAGGAAGTTCAATCTCAGAACACTGTCTGCTGTACTCTAGGTCATTTGAAAGAATGATATGTTGTGAATACATGCAAATAATATCATAAAAATGACAGTCCACATAAACTCACTCTCGCAGTGTCAAACATCTGTTTTGTTTACACTATGAAGGTAAAATTACTAAGGAGTTTTTCTAACATCAGTCTTTTATTTGCTTTTGCACTACAGATCTATTCCCTAAGAGCAAGAAAGTTGGCAGAGATCCCTCATCAGTTACTGTCATGGGCTGAACAGACTCAGCTTAGGGAAATAAACTGAATTTATTACAATCAAATGAGAGCAGGATAATAAGAAATAAAACTAAATCTTAAAACACCTTCCCACCACCCCTCCCTTCTTACCAGCCTTAACTTTGTCCCCATTTCTCCAGCTTCTCTGCAGGAAGTAAAGGGGCACAGAGATTGGGGCTATCATCAGTTCATCACATACTGCCTCTGTTGCTTCTTCCTCAAGGGGAGGACTCCTCACACTCTTCCTCCGTTCCAGTGTGGGGTTCCTCCCATAGGTGACATTCTTCCATGAATACCCCTAACGTGAGTCCTTCCCATAGGCTGCAATTCTTCATGAACTATTCCGGTGTGAGTACCCTCCATGAGCTGCAGTCCCTTTGGAACAAAACACTCCAGTGTGGATCCCCTGTGGAGTCCCAAATCTTGCCAGCAAACCTGCTGCAGCATGGGCTCCTCTCCATGGGGTCACAACCTTCTTCAAACATCTATCTGCTGTAGCAGGGCCTCCAGGTGGATCTCTGCTCCACCACAGACCTCCATGGGCTGTAGGGGACATCCTGCCTCATCA